>CM076576.1:120192423-120705069 GCA_034641835.2 Pinus albicaulis
TGAGTGGCCTCCATCTACTCCAATGTATGGAGGATTCCTTCCTCAAAGGAAGTACCCTCTGTTTCTCCAAATCCATGGAGCAGCTCCCTTGCACCATGAAGGTGCCATCCTCCATCACTACAACAACTTCTGTCAGCGCAGTATATGTAGTGAGAGTGGGTGATGCTGAAAATGGGAGAATGTCTTTCTCCTCCTTGAGTTTATCCCAAACTCTTTGCGCTATGATAGACTCCTCCAAAGTCTTCACTCGTCCTGAATCTAAGATTGATGAACTAAATGGCAAGATGTCTCTCACCAACTCCAGATCTGGTGGCCTCCGTGGTGGAATGCCTCCATTTAATGATACATCAATGTCAAGAGTAGACTGTGCATATGGATGGGCAACCTTGCCCTTGCCCTCATAGCGCAAATTAGTTTACCTCTTCCTTGAATTAGCTCTCTGAAATAGATAGGGGTGTGTTCTCCTCATCAAGTGATGTTGACCTTCCTCCCTACCTTCTCCTTCAATCTGCAATGTCTCACAATCATGATGTTCATTGATTGTGCCTTGACCTCCATATGTGAGATCCTGGGGAATTTCTTGCGATGATATAAGAATTCCTCCTATTGGATCATGTGCTCCTTCTTCCTCTGCATGAGGTACTAGATATTATCTAGATGTGGCAGTGTTATTGCCCCATCCTTCTCTTCTTATTCAATATGAATGAGAGTCACCTGCTCAATAAGAGGATCCTCTTTTGAAAAAGGAACCTTCATGCCCTCTTGTCCAAAGACATGAAACAGAGATCTTGCCTCTAGAAAATTGTTATGCAAGATGTGAGATTCTCCAACAGTTTTCTGAAGTGGATTTGAGTTTATAGGTGCTTCCAACCCATGCACAATTTTTTTTTGTTTTGGTTTGTTTGGCTCTACCAAGAGTGTTTTAGAATGTTTTCCATCAAATGTCTTTACTAATCTCTTAGTGAACTTTGCATAAGAAGAAGTATTTACATTGTTTAATGAAAAAGACTCAAACATCCACCAAGCATAGGCCTTGCCTTCAAAATGCAGCGCTACAACTTTGATGGTGATCCGGATCTTAGGGGGAGGCCCCCAAGATCTAAAAAAATTGAAATGGATCTGACAAGATCTGCAAAATTAGAATGCCAGAAAAAAAAAGAGAGAACACAAAGCAAATAAAACCCCAAAGAAACTTGTTTTATTAAAACAAATAATAACTGTAGAAGCTACATTGTGGTGGACAATATGTCCTTTTACAAACTGAGGCTTGTTATTTATAGCCTTTTTTGAGTTACAATACCATGCGTAGATACCATAGGTGGATACCATGGGTCAAAACCATGGGTCAATACCATGGGTAGATACCATTTACAATATCATGGGTAGATACCACTTACAATACCATGGGTAAATTCCATGTGTGGATGAATACCATGGGTGGATACATACCATGGGTGGATGAATATCATGCATATATGTCACTTATAATACCATGGGTGAATAAATACAATGGGTGGATGAATACCATGGGTCGATGACATTTACAATACAATGGGTAAACTCCATGGGTGGATGGATAACATGGGTAGATGAATACCATAGGTGGATGCCGTTTTCTATTCGGATCATTCCTCCCTCCTTTAGAAGCAATGGTTCCCATTACGTGAAGTTCCCTCTTGAGAAGCCTTTGTTGAATATGAAGAGCCACTGAAGAGAATGGTTTTGTGTAGTTAACCCTTAACCATGATGAATGAAGATCCGAGGATAGAAATGCCCTATAATGCTTGTGACCAACTGTGATATTGACAGTGTGCGGCCTAGAAAATGGACTTCAATGAACTGTGGGTTTGTGGATGAACCAAAAACATGACAAATGAAGATCCAAGGATAGAGATCCATATAATTTTTGTGACCAACTGTGTGACTAACAATGTGCAGCCTAGCAAATGGACTTCGATGAAAAGGATTTTGTGTGGTTGACTCATAACCGTAATGTTGATTGTTGATGAAGTAGCAGGTTCCTACATAGCTTGGAGTGGGAGGGCACATCTCCAAATAACCCAAGCCGAACACTGCTATGCTGAAACTAATGAATGTGAAGCAGGTGCCTACTAAAGCGGGGTGGGAGGGCACGTCTCCAAAGGGAACCCGCTCTAAATGCTGCTCCAGATTTAAAATGAGTATAACTCGGTCAATATAACTTGGAATATTTATTATAAAATGTTTTTGGAAATGGAATGATCATTCTGCATCTTCTCATGTGTTTTAAATCGATATCTGGATACTCTAGACTCTCAGATTCGCGTTGGAACTGTCTCGCCATCACAAAATTTCTGAAAAAAAATAGTTGATTTTAAGTCAACGATAACTCCCACATCCAAACTCCGATTTGACCAATTTTTTTTTGAAATTGGGTGATTTTTCAAGGGGAGCTTAGATATATAGCCATTTCTCTGAAATTTTGCACTTAAAACTATGAAAAATTACAGGAGAGTCGACGTCCATGAATTGTCATCAGAACATTTTCTGCAACAACGTTGATTTAGAATCAGCGATATCTCCCTCATCCGAACTCCAATTCGACCGATTTTTTTTTTGAAATTGGGTATTTTTTTGCAAGGAATTCAGATTTGGTCTTTGATTTTGTAAAATTTTTCACCAAAATTTTCAGATCTTATCTTCAAACGTGCTGCCCAAGAAATTCATGGATTTTGCTGAAGATTGCTGCAAAACATTGAAACTGGAATATGTTTCAAACCCTCATTCCCATGGAGGCATAACCTGAATCTGATGCCACTGATCCAAATCTTGGGGGGAGGCCCCCAAGATCTAAAAAAATTGAAATGGATCTGACAAGATTTGCAAAATTAGAATGCCAGAAAGAAAAGAGAGAACACAAAGCAAATAAAACCACAAAGAAACTCGTTTTATTAAAACAGAGAATAACTGTAGAAGCTACATTGTGGTGGAAAATATGTCCTTTTACAAACTGAGGCTTTTTATTTATATCCTTTTTTGAGTTACAATACTATGCGTAGATACCATAGGTGGATACCATGGGTCAAAACCATGGGTAGATACCATTTACAATACCATGGGTAAATTCAATGTGTGGATGAATACCATGGGTGGATGAATATCATGCATATATGTCACTTATAATACCATGGGTGAATAAATACAATGGGTGGATGAATACCATGGGTCGATGACATTTACAATACCATGGGTAAATTCCATGGGTGGATGGATAACATGGGTAGATGAATACCATGGGTGGATGCCATTTTCTATTTGGATCAGATGGCTTCATCTTCAGAAACTTGGTGCCGCTGCAAAGAGGTGTGTAGCTCCTCCACCCAAGCTTTGGCTGAACATGTTGGTGATCCATCAAAAGTATATAGAGAAAATATACCCATTTCATGTTGTTTTCTCCTCTTCACCTTGATCTTGCAAAACTCTTGGAAAGTGATATGATCTCTAAACTTCTTGGTTTGAGATTCATATTCTTGCAAAAATTCGCTGAGGGTTTCCCTCTTAGCCATTTCTTCCTCTTCTATCTCCCTCATGGAAAATCTGGGCATAGGAATGCGCTGTGAACCTTGTTGTGTAGCTGCATGCTCACACTCATTATGTGAAAATCTAGAGTTTTCTTTAGATCCAAACCCCTTTGGAGATTCCATCTCCCTTCTAATTTTCTTAAGATCTACTTGAATGCTCTATATAGATTTAGGAAGAAGCTTTGAGAGCCTCTTCTCCTTCCTTCCTCCACATAATGGAGTCTTCTATTTGTCTCTTCCGTACATCTCTCCTTATCCTGATAGCGTAATGGCTGAGATCCATAGGTTGAGCCAAGATTATGCTATGATACCACTGTAATATCCCAAATTGGGGAACTCAACAAAGAATGCACTTAAAAACACATTTTCAGAAATGTATACCATAAAAATTGAAACAAACACTTGGATCTATCATATATGACAATATAGTATCTAAATCCAAGAGGAGAGCAGAAACAAATCAAACTAGCTGAGGTAAACAGACCTCCCACACCTAATATAACTGAAAAAAACTAAATCCCCAAAACACTGCAACACAGAATTATTACATGAAAGATATTGCGCAGTCTTATGAGGGTTTAAACTCATAAATTATAGATACAAATAGATCTTCTCATATATTAATCAATAATTTTCAAAAACTTAGTTCTAGTCTCCTTATTACAAACACAAGAATACCCAGGAAGGGTTTCTTACAATAGACTCTAAATACAATGGTGATCTTCAGAAATAAAATGAATAATCACTCCAAACTAAAGAACAAGAGTGCAAAAGGCTGAAATATATCAGATCTGATGTAGATCCCCTCAAAGGTCTCCTCCCATGAAAGGATGAACCCCTCAATCACAAGGAAACACTGCAAAGAAATCACAAGATCCCTCACTGAAGCTGCCTTACAAAATAACGCAATCCCTGGATGGAACAGCGTTGGAAAAGTTGGGAAATATATGGCCTGGTGCCAAAGATCTGTAATATGCTGAATAACTCTCCAAACATATCTCCCAAGAGAAGGAAACCTTCCTCCTATGAGAAACTAGCTCATAAAGTGGGTTTCTAACCCCTCCACTACTGCACCATGCAACACAGCACAATAACCTACAAAAACTGCGTTTATGAAGGAAGTTGTAGCTTGGCCTGAAAAATTGAAAGTGGAAATGAATACAATACTCTTCCAAGAGGCCTCTCAGGGAAAGAGGTGGGATTCCCGCTCAGGAACACCTTGTGCTAAACAGCACTGCAACCCTGCTAAACAGCAAAAGGAAGCAACAGTCTAAGCAGACCAATATCAAAATAATAATCTAAAAACATGACCCCATATGGCTGCCATACTCTTCCCTAAATAGAATATGAGCTCGCTTGCCCTTGGCCCCACTCAATTAGGTCATTTCCTTCATGAGATCCATCTCCCTCCAAAACTGCGTTATTCCTCAATTAATTCCCACTCCTCCATAACAGCGTTGTTGACTTGGTCAAAGTTGACTGAATCAACATGACCCAACCCCTATTCACACTTGTAGGTGCTTATTTAGATGCTAAAAATGGTCTCCTTTCACACTTGAAGTGTTGTTATTGCTTCTAAGGAGACTTATGGGCCTTCCCACCCACTTATTCACCTACCTAGTGATAAAACAACTATAATATTCCATTTAGCTTGAAGGCTAAATTTTTGGAATATTACAGTCCTCCCCTCCAAAATGTTGCTTGTCCTCAAGCAACTGTATCAGAAGAGAAAAATTCCTCCCCTCATCCTCTTGTGGCCTCCTCATGAATAGTCTCCACCACTGCTCAAAACAATCTGCAATAAATCTCTCCTCCAATGTTTCCTCCCAAGTATGCAAAACCCAATGGCTCACATCATGAAAAGGTGGAAGGTGTGAGTGAAAATATTCTTGCTGTCTAATGGCCTCCTCAAGGTAGGAGTTATGACAAGCATTGCAGATCTCATGCCTAATGAGAGACTCCCAAACCCATGCTATAATCCAAATGAAATGAGCCATTATAGGTAGCTCATCAAAAGAATCATCCACCCTGGTTTTATATAATGTATTAGGGCTGCATGGAGAGATTGGATTTCTCCACCCAAGTTGTTTCTATCTCCATTTATGGTAAGTATGGTGCTGCTGCTGATATTGGGCTGAAATGACACGGCCTCCAAGAATGGCCCAAGTTACCCCACTAAACAAATCAGCCATGAAGTGCTTCCTCAAATAACTCAAGTTCTCCAAATGGTTCCTCCCACGTAAAGAAAAGAGATGTAGCATAGCAATCATGGATTTCCCATTGGCTCTCCTAAAACATGAAACATGTAAAGTAGGGAGAATCATGCCTCCAATGAGCACCTTCAACTCTCTTTCCACTCTCCAAATAAAACTTCCCATGAATATAATAACATCAGCAATATAAGGAAGCAAAAACCAATGCAAACAAGTTGTCATATGACAACTAGAAAGTGGATCATATTTCCACACATGGAACCAACGTAGTGCTTCCCTTGCCTACCTCAAATAAAATATTAACAAGTGTTTTCCCAGCCACTTTTTTTCTGCCACAATCATCCCATAAGATGGAATCATGAAGGTACAATGTGGTGTCAATGGTGCACACCAAGAATCATGTGGCTTCCCCCACAAACCACCAATAGAATAGCCAACCTCAGTGCTGCAAGTGGCTTCAAGTAAATCATAATATAAGGTGCAAGAAGGGATAATCCTCCTTGGTACAACATGTTGCTCATATAAAGTAAAGAAGTACAAATCATAATGCAAAATTGTACCTTCTCCACCATGTACTTTTGTCCTTGAGCTAAAATGGCTCAACTAGAAATCCTCCCTCACCTCCAATGAGTAGGAAAGTGGTTGTGACATCCTCTCCATCACCATCCGAGCAATGATTCTCTCCATATGTTGGTGTATATCCTACTGGATGCCCTCCCAAGTGAACTCCTCCATCAAAGAATGAAATGCATCAAAGTGCATGGATAGAAAGTCCACATGTGCTGCATGTAGAAGCTTCTTCTTGAGCTCAAAAACTCTAGTCAAGAAGAATTTTCCATAAGAATATATGACCTCTCCAACCACCATGTATCTATCATCTCCATCAGGGTCATCAAGAATCATGCAAGCACCAAAATCCTTGGAGTACTCTACCAAGAGTTTAAATCTCCAATATGGATCAACCCTCGTCAGGGACAATGCTGAAGATCTGAAATGTGAAGCTCCACACAAGCTGTTGTCTTTTCCTTTGACATCCCCCATGCCAAATTCATACTCCAAAGTGTTTCCATGCCCATCATGAAGTTTTTCATGTTCAAATAGAAGTGGTGATCTTTGGAATTTGGCCTCCCATGAGAAGCTATCATCCAAAAAGAACTTCCAGATATTGGCCAATGTAAGCATGAGAGGCCTCCATCTACTCCAATGTATGTAGGATTCCTTCCTTAAAGGAAGTACCCTCTTTTTCTCCAAATCCATGGAGCAGATCCCTTGCACCATGAAGGTTCCATCCTCCATCACTGCAGCAACTTATGTCAGCGCAATATATGTAGTGAGAGTGGGTGATGTTGAAAATGGAGAATGGCTTCCTCATCCTTGAGTCTATCCCAAACGCTCTGCGCTGTGCTAGACTCCTCCAAAGTCTTAACCCCTTCGTAATCTAAGAATGGTGAACAAAATGGCAAGATGTCTCTTACCAACTCCAGATCTGGTGGCCTACCTGGTGGAATGCCTCGATATAATGAGACATTAATGTCAAAAGTAGACTGTACATATGGATGGCTAGCCTTGCCCTTGCCCTCACAGTGCAAATTAGGCTGCCTCTTCCTTGCATTATCTCTCTGAAATAGATAGGGGTGTGTGCTCCTCATCAAGTGATGCTAACCTTCCTCCCTACCTTCACCTTCCATCTGGAATGTCTCACAATCATGTTGTTCATTGATTGTGCCTTGACCTCCATATGTGAGATCCTAGGGAATCTTTTGCAATGATATAAGAATTCCTCCTATCGGAGCATGTGCTCCTTCTTCCTCTGCATGAGGTACTGGATATGCTCTATATGTCACAACATTGTTTCCCCCATCCTTCTCTTCTTCTTCAATATGAATGGGAGTCACCTGCTCAATAAGAGGATCCTCTTTTGAAAAAGGAACCTTCATGCCCTCTTGTCCAAAGACATGAAACAAAGATATTGCCTCTAGAAAAGTGTTATGCAAGATGTGAGCTTCTCAAATAGTTTTCTGAAGTGGATTTGAGTTTATAGGTTCTTCGAACCCATGCACAAGTTTTGTTTGTTTTGGTTTGTTTGGCTCTACCAAGAGTGTTGCAGAATGTTTTCCATCAAACCTCTCCACTAATCTCTTAGTGAACTTTGCATAACAAGAAGTATTTACATTGTTTAATGAAAAAGACTCAAACATCCACCAAGCATAGGCCTTGCCTTCAAAATGCACCGCTGCAAATTTGATGGCTTCATCTTCAGAAACTTGGTGCTAATGCAAATAGGTGTGTAGCTCCTCCACCCAAGCTTTGGCTGAACATGTTGGTGATCCATCAAAAGGAGATAGAGAAAATCTACCCATGTCATGCTGATTGATCCTCTCCACCTTGATCTTGCAAAACTCCTAGAAAGTGATATGATCTCTAAACTTCTTGGTTTGAGATTCATATTCTTGCAAAAATTCACTAAGGGTTTCCCTCTTAGACATTTCTTCGTCTTCTATCTCCCTCATGGAAAATTTGGGCATAGGACTGCACTGTGAACCTTGGTGTGTAGATGCATGGTCACACTCATTATGTGCAAATATAGAGTGTTCTTTAGATCCAATCCCCTTTTCAGATTCCATCTCCCTTCTCATTTTCTTAATATCTCCTTGAATGCTCTGTATAGATTTAGGAAGAAGCTTTGAGAGCCTCTCCTCCTTCCTTCCTCCACATAATGGAGTCTTCTCTTTCTCTTTTATGTACATCTCTCCTTCTCCTGATATCATAATGGCTAAGATCCATAGGCTGAGCCAAGATTATGCTCTGATACCACTATAATATCCCAAATTGGGGAACTCAACAAAGCATGCACTTAAAAATGCATTTTCAGAAATGTATGTGATAAAAATTGGAATCAACACTCGGATCTATCATATCTAACAATATAGCATCTAAATCCAAGAGGAGAGCAGAAACAAATCAAACAAGGTGAGGTAACTAGACCTCCCACACCTAGTATAGCTGAAAAACACTAACTCCCCAAAACACTGCAACACAGAATTATTACATGAAAGAGATTGCTCAGTCTTATGAGGGTTTAAACTCAGAAATTATAGAGACAAATAGATCTGCTCATATATTAATAAATAATGCTCAAAAACTGAGATCTAGTCTCCTTATTACAAACGCAAGAGAAATTATAGAGACAAATATATCTGCTCATATATTAATAAATAATGCTCAAAAACTGAGATCTAGTCTCCTTATTACAAACAAAAGAATACCCGGGAAGGGTTTCTTGCAATACACTCTAAATAAAATGGTGATCTTCAGAAATAAACTAAATAATCATTGCAAACTGAAGAACAAGAGTGCAAAAGGCTAAAAGATATCAAATTTGATGTAGATCCCCTCAAAGGTCTCCTCCCATGAAAGGATGAACCCCTAAATCACAAGGAAACACCTCAAATAAATCACAAGACCCCTCACTGAAGTTGCCTTCCAAAATAACGCAATACCTAGCTAGAACAATCTTGGAAAAGTTGGGAAATAAATGGCTTGGTGCCAAAGATCTATAATATGCTCAATAACTCTCCCAAAAGATCTCCCAAGAGAAGGAAACCTTCCTCCTATGAGAAACTAGCTCAGAAAGTGGGTTTCTAACCCCTCCACTGCTACACCGTGCAACACAGCACAATAACCTACAGAAAATGTGTTGATGAAAGAAGCTGTAGCTTGGCCTGAAAACCTGAAGGTGGAAATGAATACAATACTCTTCCAAGAGACCGCTCAAGGAAAGAGGTGGGATTCCCGCTCGGGAACACCCTGTGCTAAACAACACTACACCCCTGCTAAACAGCAAAATGAAGCAACAGTCTAAGCAAACCAATATCAAAATAATAATCTAAAAACATGACCCCATATGGCTGCCATCCTCTTCCTAAAATATAATATGAGCTTGCTTGCCCTTGGCCCCACTCAATTACGTCATTTCCCTAATGAGATCCATCTCCCTCCAAAACTGCGTTATTCCTAAATTAATTCCCACTCCTCCATAATAGCATTATTGACTTGGTCAAATTTGACTGAATCAACATGACCCAACCCCTGTTCACACTTGGAGGTGCTTATTTAGCTGCTAAAAAGGGTCTCCTTTCAAACTTGAAGTGTTGTTATTTCTGCTAAGGAGACTTATGGGCCTTCCCACCCACTTATTTACCTAACTAGTGATAAAACAACTATAATACTCCATTTAGCTTGAAGGCTAAATTTTTGGAATATTACGAAATCATTGGCTCCTAGAGTCCCAATGGTTACATCACTTCCAGACATCTCATCAACAACTTCAATGGTAGAGTATTCAACAACAGCAACACAGCCTACACATGAAGCAAGTAAATTAGTAAAAGCTATGCAGTACATGTCTATTCAGAAAAAATGAAATTAACAGAGTTAAAGAACAACTTAAAAGTCTAGAATATGAAAAGAAAATTGCTAAAATAATGCACAAAAATTAAGAACAAAAGGCAAACAGGTTGAATGAGCAATTGAAGAAGTTAGAGAAATATCTAACATTGAAAGAACCAATGGCACAAGCCAAGAAGCAGTTATAGGCCAATATCATTGAATCTATCAATGATATTTGGCCATCCATACAGGTTATCTATGAACAGAAAGACTTAGTCAAAGCAACAAAAAAACCTATTCAGAAGATCAAAGAAGAGCTTGGTAAAAAGCCTGAAGAGGCTAATGAAATCATCAAATTCCTTAATTCCAAAAATAGGCAATAACTTGAAGAAATTGGAATTAATGATAGAAAAGAAACCATCCTAGAAGTTAGGAAGTTTATTTCTAAAAAGAATCTGATGAGACAACTAGAAGATAAATGCAAAAATATGGAGGTTTCCATCAGAAGGTTCATGATGAAGTTTGACACTCTCGGACAAAAAATCCTTCCAAATCCATTTTTTATTCATGATAAACTAATGAAGCAGGATGATTATGATAAAAATATGAGAGAAGTGGATAAGGAGCAAGCCAATAACTCAGCCATGCAAGGTATTCCCACTGGAAAGGTACTTTGCAAGAATTTTGAGAATCTGTTTTACCTGCAACATGAAGTGAAACACTTACTTTTCAACAAGCCTACATTTTGGAAATACACAGAGGCTGATGAAATATTCAGGAGGATGGTGAAAATTAAGTTACCAAAGGCTGAACTATGGGATAAATTCACTGATTTACTATGAAGATCAAAACAGTCAAACAAGGCAGTCAAATGATGAAAATATTAGTCAAGAAAAGATAAGACAAAGTATGTTGTTTTACAATTACAGTTTATAGTAAATAACAGTAGTCAAAAGGTTAAAGAGTATCAGAGTAAAAAGTATCAGTTTATATTTAGAGTTAAAGTCAAGATAGAAATTACAAAGCAGAGATGAAAGCTACCAGCGTAGAGGACACTCCATTGCCTAACTGCAGCCTTGGTTGAGCAACAAATAGAGACAAATCAACATTAAAATATCACCAATTAGACAGCAAATCAATAAAAGCATGGACAAATTGCATTAGTTAGATAGTTGTCTCTATCTTCTTGCATGAATATATTTCTTTTTCCTTGAATAATTCCTAACTTGTTTTAACATATTTTGTAAGAGTTTTTGTATAAATACTTCTCATTTTGAAGTATTGAGTGTGGATGAATTGCTGAACATTTTTATAGTTGTACTATTCTGGAACCTAAGGGTTATTGTACCAATTTCTAGTCAACAGACTGGATTAAAGTAATAAAGAGATTGTATTATAGGATTCATGTGTTGGGCCATTACAGTGAAGTACTTTCTACTTTTTCAATTGTTTCTTTCTGAAGTTTTCACATGCTCATACGTTTGCTTAATATAAATGATATAACTGGAATGCTATTATGGAATATGTTTAATTACACTCTGTCTTGAATTTTTTATCATTTATATGTTTTTCTTCTGATATCCAAATTAGGGAATTCTTAATTGCTCCCCGATGATGGACTCACTTTTGAAGTTTGAAACGTTGGGTTTCTAAAAAACTCTGAAAAGGTCATTGCTTTGTCTCAAGACCTCTATCTTTTTACTCATTATCTAGATTTGAGAACCCTTAATTGCTCTCTTACCTTGATTAAAACCATTTTCACCATCAGCCTAAGGATCTGAAGTGACCAAACTATCTTGCCCTGTGAATACTTCCCTTTAGAACCTTGATCCTACTTCTGCTGCTTGAAAATTTGAATCCATTAGCCCAATGGAATACAGACCTACATCTATCCATCTGAGTAAGTGATTTCACCACCAAACCAAATCCAAAATCAAATCCCAAGTAATCCTACATAACTAGCCTAAAATCAAATACAATTAACAAAGATAAATCATATAGAGAGAGCCCTCTCTGAGCATTAGGAAGGCTAGATCCCAAGGCTTAAAATTAGGTTTGTGGTTACCTCTAATATTATTTAAACCAAAAAATAATAACAACCCTTGAGAATTATTGGAGTGATAACATATTGGCGACCATGTTGGGGATCGAACCAATCCTCAGTGGTTAAAATTAATCTTAAAGGAAATAATATTATTTATATTTTCACCTTAATATTGTTTTAAAGGGTTGTTAGTAAACTTTTCATTAAAAAAATTGTAATTTTGGCTTCTAGAAGAGTCTACCATACCAGGTCTAATCTAGATCTAGAACCTACTATCATAGTAAATAATCCTGGCAGAATTGTAAAGAAAAACAAAAAAGTAGAAATTTTAGGTAATAAAAATTCATTGATCAAAGAAAATTCTCTTCCAAATAAATTATCAAGTTTACAAGACATTTAATTTGATTTAGCTTTTGAGAAATCTTTGTTTAAAACAAAATCATAAAGTGGCATACATAATAGTGTAATAGATCCTGATTTCATTTCATTCATTGAAAGTAAGAAGGAAACTGTTTCACTAGATTCAGAATCAAAAGCCCCAGAAGTTTATGATAAACTTGATGCTAAAACTACAACCTTGATTAAGGAAATTGATGAAGCTTATTTTCAACATTTAGTTGAATTGACTACTTTATCCACCTATACCCCTAGGCCTTCTACCAATCATTTAGATACTAGTCATTTAGAATATGTAGGTTCATCCTTGTTTACCACCACCTCATATATTATTTCCACCACACTTCATTCCAAAAAATCCTTCATTTCTAAGATTCCACTTTAACCCAGAGTTTTATTTCCAACCCAAAATACTGCAAATTCATCCTCTAGCACTGCTGTTGCAATTTCAAGTACTTCAACCACATTTCCCAGCACCTCTTCTAGTATCCCAACTACATCTACAAGTACTTCAAGCTCATCACCAAGTGCTTCAAACTTACCTCCTAGCCATGATAGTATCCAAGCCATGCCTTCCAGATATGCCCCATTGGTCCTACAAGCCCCTCTACATGCCATGCCCCAAGATTACCAAAGAAAAATATTTCAATTTGATGGCACTAGTCATTACACTACCCAACAACATGTTAATAAAAATGAAAAACTACTTTTAACTTCATGAAATAGATGAAGTTGATGTCCAAATGAGACTTTTTGCTCAAACTTTAGCTGGTCATGTAAAAAAGTGCTTTAAAGGTTTGTCTGCTGGTGGTATTTCTGATTTAGTTGCTTTCCATAGGATTTTTCTTAATAGATGGAAGAAAAATAAGAATCCATTACAAATTTTTTTCTGAATTTGAAAACATAAAAAGAGCACCTAATGAAATAGTTCAGGACTATTGTGCAAGATATAACAATATTTACAATGTAATCCCTTCCAATCTTAAACCTCCTCCAGACTCTGCCCTGATCAAATTTCTTGATGGATTTGATACAGATATGGCTTACCAACTGAGAGAGAGAAACACAGAAACCTTAGAGCAGATGCAAAGTAATGATGTAAGTGTAGAGGAAAACTTGTTAGCCAAGAAAGCTAGATTAAGAAATGAAAGAAGAGTGACAATAAAAGAGGAAACATCAACATCAGATTTGAAAATAGATAACTTAGCAAAAAATTTAGAAAGAATGATGGATAGGTTAGATAATATGGAAATAAAGCCACAGTGGGATAACCAACAACAAGGCCCTCAAATAAGAAATCCCAATTTCAGGAAAAACACCAACACTGGTAAATCTAGAGAATCGACACTTGATCAAACAATAAGACCACCTTTCCAGGAGAACTATGCTGAAATTTATCACCTAAATGAAGATGATGAAGACACTCAGATTAATATAATGGGAATTAATGATCATAACATCATTTTTATTACACAAGAAGAACAGGATTTATATGAATTACAACAGCTACAATTAGAATCTGGTGAGTCTTTTGATTACAAGCAAGGTTATGAGTTTTCAATTAATGAAGTTCATAAGAAATATAACCTTAGGAGTAAGAAAAATGTAGAAGCCCCTACTAAGAAATATTCCCAAACTCAAAAAAAGGAAATAGTAGAAGCTCCTACAACCAAAGTACTGCAAATTCTCCCTAGGAAAACCCAGCAGAACTCCAGTTCAAATCAGAAAAATCCAAATCCTAATCAGAAAAATTCAAGTCCCAAAATTGCACCCAGTCCTAAAATTGTTGACATTAAAGATATTGATGTTCAAACATCAGTTGATCCTCAAAAATATGTTGTTACTAAGACAACAAATTCTTCTAAAACAACAATTTCTAACCCAAAAACATCTGTTGTTGATCCAAAATCAGTTGATCCTAAAACAATTGCTGCCAAAACAGTTGTTGAAACATCAAAACCTTCCAAAACTTCCACTGCATCTCAAACTGTCCCTGAAAAGAAAATTAAAAGCAATAAAACAATGGAAAAACAAATAGAAAATGAAAAACCAACTGTAGAAAAAGAATAGAAACATACCCAAACTATAGTTACAAAAAAAGAAATAATTCAGTTAGGAAAATCACAAGCACCATTAAACATCCAAACTAAAATTTCCAAACTAAAAATACCCATTCCTTTAACAGAATTGATTAAGCATGATTTATACAAAACACAGATCACTGACACATTAAACATGAAAGAAGGAGAAGACTATGTAGATTTGAGTGATGACCAACCAGAACTGATTTTTGGTCCTGAGGTAAATGGAAAACACCAAGAAGGAGGAGTTCCTCCTTTCTACATTAGTTTGACTATTCATGATCATATTTTACATAATGCTATGCTTGAATGAGGAGCTTCACATAATTTAATGCCAAAATAAATAATGGAAACATTGAATTTAGACATCACTAGAACTTATAAAGATCTCTTCTCATTTAACTCCAGCAAAGTGAAATGTCTAGACTTAATTATAGATTTATGTGTTAATTTAGTTAAATAGTTGGAAAAAGAATATTCATGGATATTGTAGTAACTGACATCCCTCCTAAATACGAAATGCTATTATCTCGCTCATGGGGAGAAAAACTACAAGGATCTCTACAACTAGACATGTCTTATGCCACTATTTCAGTATTTGGCCAACCCAAGAAACTTTATAGAGAAACTTTAATGAAGTACATGGTTAGTAGTGTAGAAAGACCTTGAAATTATCCCATTTATTCTGCACCTACTGATATAGACTCTTTCATTCTATGTAATTATGAAACTAGAATAGAGAACAACACACAATTAAAACAGAAATAGAAATACCCAGACAGTGAAAACATATTTCATGAATCAATGTGGAACCTCGATTTTGATGGATCAGTGAATAAATTAGGAGCAGGAGAAGAAGTTTGGATTCACAACATGGAAAACAATCATGCATAAGGTCATGCCTTTAGGTTAAAATTCAAATGTACAAACAACATGGCAGAGTATGAAGCTCTGATTTTAGTACTGCAGATTGTTAGAAATTTATTAGGAAAAAGAGTTTCTATCATGGGAGACTCTAATTTAATTGTAAAATAGATTAGAGGAGAATATTCTATGTATAATCCTATATTAAGCCAATATAGAGAAACAATTTTAGATCTGATGAAGGAATTGCTTGAGTGTGACTTTGTTGTAATTCCTAGAAAACAGAACATACAAGCACACAGTTTAGAAAATTTTGCTAGTACCTGTAATCTACCTTTTCAACCTAATCATCAATATACAACCTAAGTTAAACACAGGCCTAAAATACCTGATAATTTAAAATATTGGTAGATATTTTCATAGGATGAACAAAACTATCATTTCATGAATGTTGAAGGAGAATTTCGCAGTTGTAACATAGACACAGATTGTACAGTAGAGGATAAAATAGAAAATGAGATAGATGTAAATAACTTAGATTTCACTAAACCTACTAAATTCACTCAAGTAGAAATAGATAATTTAGAAAAGGTAGAGATTGAAGAATTAGCATATGATGATTCTGACATTTTAAACCTTAAGATTAACCCCATTAGAAGACCTTTTTGATTCAAATGATGTTGCAAGAAAACCAAATATGGAACCATTAAGATCTGATATAGAATAATGCAATATAAGAATATAACAAAGGCCTAAACTCATCAAACTTTCAAAAGCCTTACCTCAAGAAGAAAAATTGAAATACATAGCTCTGTTTAAGGAATTTCAGAATGTATTTCCATGGAGTTATGAAGAATTAAAATCTTATGACACTAGCATAATACAACACAAAATACCTATAAATGAATATCAAAAACCTTTCAAACAGAAGCTTAGAAGAATCAATCCAATTTTAATGGCTTTAATTGAAAAAGAGGTTAAGAGAATGTATGAAGCCCAGATAATTGCACCTATCAGATATTCTGATTGAGTTTCAAACCTAGTTCCCACTAGGAAGAAGACAGGGGAAATCAAACTTTGTGTTGATTTCCAGAATTTAAATAAAGTCTCCCTAAAAGATATCTACCCTCTCCCTAATATGGATCATATTTTACAGAGGGTGGTTGGTTCATCCAGGATTTCATTTCTTAATGATTCTCTGGATATAACCAGATTTTAGTTCAGCCAGAAGACCAACCAAATACTTTATTTATTACTCCTTGGGGTACTTTCATGTATGTGAAAATGCCTTTTGGATTAATGAATGCGGGAGCCACCTTTCAGAGAGCTATGGATATAGATTTTGCTAAAGAAATTCATGATTTTATTGTGATCTATCTAGATGATATAACTATATTTTCAAAAACTAATGATGAACATCCAGATCACTTAAGATAAGTGTTTATCAAATCCAGGAAATTTGGCATTTCTTTAAATCCCAAAAAGACTCTCTTTGGACTTGAAGAAGTCAAACTATTAGGGCATATTATATAGAGACCATTCTGAACATAAGCCATCCTAGGAATATTAAAAAATTGCAGGCTTTCTAAGGTAAAATCATTTTCAAACTTAGAAGAAATAATTAGAGAACTCAATAACATGTTGAAAAAAGGCTTAGTAATTAAATGGACGGTGGAGGCCAAACAATAATTAGAATCAATAAAACAAGCCTTGATAAGAACACCAGTCCTAATAAGTCCTGATTTCAAAAAAGATTTCATTATTTTTTCTTTTTCTTCAGAACATACTATTGTTGTAGTTTTACTACAGAAGAATGATTAGGGCTATGAACAACCCATTGTGTTTTTCAGCAAATCACTTAGAGATGTCACTTTAAAGTATAACATAAAGGAAAAGTAGGCACTAGCTTTAGTGAAGGCTATCAAAGAATTTAGAGTGTACATCTTGTATTCATACATCATAGCTTATGTTCCAAATTTAGTAGTGAAGGACATTCTGACTCAGAATAGGTCTGATGGTAAAATAGGCAAATGGATTGCCACCATTTTGGAATATGACATAGAAATTAAAACCAAAAAACTCATTAAAGGTCAAGGTTTAGCCAAACCCATGGCTGAATCAGATTTTCATGCTTTAGATATAAATTTTATTGCCCAATTAGATGATCAGGAAGTGATGGTGACTCCACAGATCAGTGAAGCCTTTTCAGATTCACCATGGTATGCAGATATCATATTTATATTACTAAATTTACAAGCTCCTCCTGAATTGTCAAGAACTAAAGCTAGATTTTTAAAGTTAAAGGAAATGAAATTTTGTATCATAGATAATGCATTGTTTTGGAAAGATCATGGTGGCATTTTATTGAATTGTTCGCTTAAATATGAAGCTAATAAATTTATGGAAGAATTTCATGCAGGTGACTGTGGAGGACACCTTTACTTGAAGTGAACTGCATGTAAAATCTTGAGAGTTGATTTTTACTAGCCTACACTATTTGCAAATGTGAAAAAGTATGTGACCTCCTGTCACAAATGTCAAATATTTGAAGGGAAGAAAAAGCTACTACCTTTACCCCTTAAACCCATCTCCACAGAAATGCCATTTCAATAATGGGGTTTAGACTTCATTGGTAAAATTCACCCACCATCCTCAACCCAACATAAATGGATTTTGACAGCCAAAGACTATTTCACTAAGTGGATAGAAGCCATTCCTTCCAGGAAAGCCACTAATACTATCATAATCTCATTTTCAGAAAACAATATATTGTCAAGATTTGGATTCCCCCAAAATCTCATTACTGATAATGCAGTTGCTTTCAAGTCTAAAAAGATGATTGAATTATGTAATAAATACCACATTACCCTTGGCCATTCCACTGCCTATTACCCTCAATTTAATGGTCTTGCTGAATCCTCTAATAAAAGCCTTTTGAATATCATCAAGAAACTACTAGAAGACAATAAGAAAACCTAGAAGAAAAGGTTAGTTAATTCCTTATGGGCAGACAGACTCACCACAAAGAAGTCCATTGGTACATACCCTTATCAGCTTGTTTATGGGATGGATGCTAATTTTCCATCCTCTTTAGGAGTACCAATAATGAAGATGATCCAAGAACTGCAGGTAGAAACCAATGATATCTAGAGAAGGATAAATAAAACCATACACTTGCAGCAAACCAGGGAGGAATTCTATCTCAAGTCTCAAGTTTTTCAACCTAGCATTAAAAAGATATTTGACAAGAAGACTAAGGAGGATGATTTTTATGTAGGTGACAAAGTTCTTAAGTTGGATTCCAGGAGAGAAGAGAAAACTAAACATGGTAAATTTGATTTCCTATGGAAAGGTCCCTATATCATTTATGGTTACAGAGGCAACAATGCATTATTTTTGAATGAGTTGGATGGCTCAGATCTACCAGGTGGACCTATCAATGGTAGAATGCTTAAGAATGACTATTTCCCAGAATAATAGTAGTTCATTTGTTTACTTTACTCATTGTACATAACATTGCAGAATCTAGATTGGATTGGATGTTTTTCTTGCAAAGTTGAAGCTTGAAGAGAAGGCCCTAAGCTTTGAAATACAAAATATCATAGTAGAAATAATGCAGAGCTCAAAAAACAATTTCAACACAAAAGCAAAGTCAAAATTCAAGGGCATTGATCTTAAATTTCTTGACATTTCACTAGAAAAATCCATCCCCATGTGGAGCCACTATTAGGGTCCCTATAATAATAGGATTTATAATTTTGAATTGACTGATTAGTCTTGTAATATGTACATGCTTTGCTTTCTGCAAAATTGTTTTCCCGTATTAGAAAAATTAAAAAATGTAAAGAGGTAAAATTCCTAAAAGAAAAATCAAAGAACTTGAAAGAAAAAAGATCAAAAAGAATAAAAAATGATACCCAAACAAAAAAGAGATAAAAATAGATCATGAAAGTGATGCAAATTCAAATGCCACTACTTTTACTTCACTTTGCAAAATAATATTGTGTGTAGCTTGTTAAAAATGCCACAATACATAAAGGTCAAACTGCTTAATCTTGACCTCTTATGCTTTAAATTTCATGTTAATATATAGAGAATAAAGATCTAGCCAAACAGTTTAATCTTGGTAGATCAATAGTAAGGTAGAGAATAATAAGGAGCTTGCAGTTCAATCTGAGCCCTTGGAAGAAATAAGGATTGAATTAGTTACTTTGATGTTTAAAAGAAAAATGAATAAGGGTTTGCAAGCTCAAATTCACCCATGTAAATGAATAAAAAATGTTAGGGTAGTTGATGGGTAGGTAGAAGCCGTTTTCACAAGGCATGGATAACATAAAATTGGTCATCTCATTTACTAACTTCCTTTCAAAATCATTCCCTTGTAAAAATACTCCATTCCCTTCATTTTCACTCTTTCTTCTTATTTCACTCTTTTCCCCTTGCACAAAACCCCTTTACTGATTTCCCTTTTTATTCAAAAAACACCAAAAAACCATAAAAAAACCTTTATCCTAAGTATAAATGCTTAAATTTTATGTCGAGCCCCACTGTGAAAATATCTATCCCCGATATCAGTTTTAACACTATACTTAGTATATTTAAAATCCTGCATTACATTTCATTATTAACATATTAACCTTATATATTATGTTGTGTAACCAGCTCCAAAAATAGAAGAAAAGATATCTCAACGCTTTAGAAATAAGCCACTTCGAGGGGGTAACCTCCAATACATTACATAAATGAACAATTCTTGGATGATACAATTTACAAAACCTCCTTTCTATATATAGGAGTCCATGGGGCCATAATTTAATCCTAGTGGGCCACAATGTAATCCTAGCCGACCTAACAATAATAATTTAAGGGCACAATAATAATAAAATGGGGGTTACAAGGGTACAATAATAACAATAAGGGGTTACACTAACAACAATAAGGGACTATACTAGTAATATAGGGACCTAACATGCCCCTCTCCTTCAAAAAAGTGTTGTCCTCAACGCTTGAGTAGCTCTGGGTGCTTCTGTATAAAATTCTCATCCTCGCATGTAGAATCTTCAGTGGGTAAGTTCTTCCACTTGATGAGATACTCTGAAATTGATCGATTCCGTAGCTGTCGAGTTCTTGTTTCCATGACCACTTCAGGTTCCAATATGATTTTTTCTTCCTCATCAAGTTCTGGCAATATTGTTTGAACTGGAATATTTTCACCTATAACCTTCTTTAAGCATGAAACATGGAAAACTGGATGTACTCGCGAAGAAGCAGGAAGCTCCAATTTGTATGCCATAGTACCAATCTTTTTCAACACCTTGTAAGGACCATAGTACTTTGGCGATAATTTATTATCCTTCTTAGCTTGCTTGAGGGACATTTGTTTATATGGTTGTAGTCGTAAAAATACCCAATCTCCTACATCAAAACTTCTCTCGCTGCGATGTTGATCTGCCTGTTGTTTCATTCGATTTTGTGCCAAATTCGGGTTATCCTTTAAGAGTTGGAGAACTTCTTGCTGATGCTCGATGTGATCTTCCACTGCTTGAACCTTCGAATTTTCCCTTAAAGATGATGTGATGGATGGTGGATGATATCCCTAAAGTGCCATAAATGGGGTCATTTTTGCTGCAGTATGGAAGGAAGTGTTATACCACCATTCAGCAAGAGGTAACCACTTGACCCATTGTGTTTGTTTATAAGATACAAAACAACAAAGATATCCTTCCAAACATTTATTTACTATCTCAGTTTGACCATCAGATTGAGGATGATAAGATGAGCTATGAGCTAATTGACTACCCAAACAAGAAAATAACTCCGTCCAAAAATTTCCAGTAAAAATGGGATCTTTTTCGCTCACAATAACTCTTGGGCTTCCATGTAGCTTTTGAATTCTGTCCATAAATGTAGTAGCAACTGTACTTGCTTTAAATGGATGAGATAATGCACAAAAGTGTGCATACTTGGTAAGTCTATCAACTACCACCATGATGGCATTATTTCCTTCGGACTTAGGTAAACCTGTGATAAAATCCATTGAAATCTCCTCCCAACGTTGACTTGGAATGGATAAAGGTTGTAGAAGTCTTGGGGTCTTAATTGTCTCCACTTTATTCTGCTGGCAAACCAAACATTCCGCCACAAACTTTTGAATATCAGATTTAAGGCCATCCCAAAAAAATTCTTTCTTCACCCTGTGGTAAGTTTTTAAAAATCTTGAGTGTCCTCCTAAAGGAGAAGTGTGCAATTCCAGAAGAATCTTTTGTTTTAGTTGGAAATTATTACAAAGATATAAGCGATCTTTGTACCATAAGGAATCATTTTTCCAACTAAATGTATCAGATGTACTAGGATCTTGCTGCAACTTTTGAATGAGTTTCCATACATCTTTTTCCTTCTTCCATTCATCTCTTGCTTCGGTTATCCAATCTGGTTGGATAATAGAAATGGCACAAAGCAATGCTTCCACCTCTTCATTCTTTCTTGAGAGTGCCTCTGCAACAACATTAAGCTTTCCTTTTTTGTAGATTATTTCAAAGTCATAACCCAACATCTTTGTGACCCATTTTTGCTGCTCTTCTGAAGATAGTCTTTGTTTCAAAAAGTGTTTAAGACTATCATGATCAGTTTTTACCTTGAAGTGTCTTCCCATTAGGTAAGTTCGCCATTTCTTTAGTGCATGCAGTGTTGCTAACATTTCCTTCTCATAAATAGGTTTCTGTAAATACTTTCCTTTGATTGGACGACTTTCAAAAGCAATGGGTCTTCCTTCATGCATTAAAACTGCACCAATTCCATTTCCTGAGGCATCACATTCCACAATAAAGGTTTTTGTGAAGTCTGGCGTAGCTAAGACCGGTGCTAGGCACATTGCCTCTTTAAGATGTTCAAAGGCCTTAGTTGCTTCAAGAGTCCATGAAAATGTATCTTTCTTCAATAATGTTGTTAGAGGTGCTACTATTCTCCCATAATTCTTAACAAACTTACGATAATACCCTGTTAACTCGAGAAATCCTCACAACTGTTTTATGGTCGTGGGGACTTTCCATTCCTTAATGGCTTTAATTTTGTTAGTGTCTACTTTAACACCCTCGTGAGATATAATATGACCCAGATATTCCACCTCTTGTACTCCAAAGAAACATTTGGATGTTTTTGCATATAATTATTTCTCCTGCAATAGTTTGAGCACCCTATCAACATGTTTAACATAATCCTTCCAAAACCTACTGTAGATTAGTATATCATCAAAAAATACTAGCACAAATTTTCTAAGGAAGGGTTTGAAAATGGAATTCATCAACCCTTGAAATGTAGAAGGTGCATTGGTAAGGCCAAAAGGCATGACCAAAAATTCATAATGATGCTCATGAGTTCGAAATGCTGTTTTTAGAATATCTTCAGTCTTCATTCTAATTTGATGATATCTGAACGAAGATCCAACTTGGTAAAATAAATTGCTCCATGTAATTCATCCAATAATTCATCAATCACAGGAATGGGAAATTTATCTTTAATGGTGAGCTTATTGGGCTCCCTATAATCCGGACACATTCGCCATGATCCATCCTTCTTGTGTACCAATACTACAGGAGCAGAGAAAGAACTTTGACTAGGTTGAATTATACCCGCCTCTAACATTTCTTCAATCATACGTTCAATTTCGCTCTTTTGGAAGTAAGGATATCTATAAGGCCTGATGTTTGGAGGAACACTTCCTGGAATCAAATGAATAGCATGATCGTGATCACGAATAGGTGGGAGTCCTTTGGGAGTTTCAAACACCTTGGAATGATTGTCCAAGACTTGTTGGAGATCTGCAGAAATAGATGATTTTGATGTCGGAACTTCTAGTGAGCATAATTGTGCAATGATGCCTCGTTGTTATTTCTTTAGAAGCTTTGTCATGACATTAGAGCTTATTATCCTTCCCGGCTTCCCTTCAATACCACGTAATTCGACTTCCTTTCCTTCTGAAAAAAAATTCAAGAAAAGTTCTTGAAAATTAAAAGCTACCGTCCCCAAAGATTGTAACCATTGTACTCCTAGTACAACATCAACACCTCCCATAGGAATGGAAAGCATTTGACTAGTCAATACATATTCCCCCATGGTTAGCTTGATATTATGGCATTTTCGAGAGAAATTTATAGTTCCTCCATTTGCAACCATCACTTGACATTCTGGTGCTGGGTATAGGAAACAATTTAATTCCTTGGCTACCTTACAATGAATAAAATTATGGGTGCTACCTGAATCAATCAACACTATTACCTTTTCTTCTTGATTTGTCCTTGTATCTTGAGAGTTTGAGGAGTGGTAATTCCTGCCAGTGCATTACACGATATGGTCGGATTCATTTCTTCCTCTTCTAGGGTTGGTTCCTGGTGTATATCCTCTTCTTGTTCATTTTCTTCTTCCTCTTCACAATACATGTAAAATAATTTCTTCTCAGCACACTTATGACCTTTAGTGTATTTTCTATCACAACTGTAGCAAAGCCCTTTTGCTCTTTTTTCTTCCAATTGTTGTGGTGTCAACCTTGTAGGTTGTGGAAATCTAGACGTAGCAACACTTCCTTCTTTATAGAATTGGGTGGTAGGCTTCCTTGTCGCCATAATTTTACATTCAACTTTTCTTGCCAACCTGAATGCCTTCTCCAATGAATCAGGTTCCAAAACACGAACTTCATGTTGGATGTTATCCTTTAAAGTGCCTATGAAGAGATCAATCCCGTGTTCCTCTGGAATATCAGTTACCCTTATATTCAATTTTTGGAATTCCTCAATGTGCTGCCCCACTAAACCCTTTTGTTTGAGATTTATCAATTGGCTAAAGAAGGTGTTGCTCTTTGTATCCTCATAATATGCTATCATTTATTCCATAAAAATTGACCAAGTGACAATTTTTTTACGGGAGCAAAGCCATCGATACCATACAAATGTATTTTTTTCTAAATGTAAAGTTGCAATGTGTACCTTTTGTGTGTTTTGAACGTTATGGAGATCAAAATATTGCTCCATCTGTAGTATCCATGTTACAGGATCCTTTCCATCAAACTTCCTCATATCCATTTTTGGAATATGGTGGTTCTTTCCGCCAACATTAGAGTTTATGAAATCATGATTAACATTGATTTTGTTCTCATCATGAGGTTCTTCTACTATCTTTTCACCATTAGGAAACATTTCTTGTATCAACTTTGTCAAACCTTCGATGTATGTTTTTAGATCATTCTTCATGTTTTCCATGTTGTATTTCATGTCATCCATCTTAGCTTCCATGCCAGCTTCCATGCCATCCATCTTAGCTTCCACACCATCCATCTTAGCTTGCACGCCATCCATCTTAGCTTCCACGCCTTTCTTCAAAACTTCCATTTAATTTTTTGTTGCTCTTTGCGAGAGTGAAATTTGTTGCACTTGCTCTTGTAATTTTGATAGATCATGTTGCAATTCTTCATCTTCATGAGTCATAGTAGAGCCTTCTGAAGGCTTAATGGGTGTTGAATTATTTTTACGGGGCATCTTTTAGAACCCAATACCGATATCTATTCTACAATATGCCCTTGGAATCAATTCAAATTGATTCTTCAAACAAGACTTATGCAATTCGAAAAAAAAATACACACCTTTTTCTTGTTTTTGAGGAGCTCGATATTGAAATTGGATTTTATATTTTAGATTTCCGTAACTCAATATCTGAACAAATAATGCACACTCCTCTTAATTATCTATATTATCTTTTGAATACCACAAGCTCGACTCGATTGACTTTCCAAGACAAAGTTGTGTCCAATCTCCCACAATGACCTAATTATGGACTGGTTCAGTAGAGCGAACTTGTACGACTTGCCATGTGTCACTGTTTTGTCTTTTGTCTCTGAAATTGATAGCCAAGAAACTAAAGTCCGTGTACTTGCGACCACTTTTTACGACACTCCAATCCGATGCCCAGAGAGAGAGTTATTGAAATTTTCCCACGATCACCTCTTCGAGATGAAATTCAGGAGCCTGAAAAAGCACTACCTTCCACATATCATATCTCCAAAAATATTGTGAACCAAGCTCTGAAATTTTTTGATGAATTTCCCCAAAATTTCAGCTTCGCACCATACAAATTTAAGACTCTGAACCTTCGTAAAAAAAAAATTATAGCGAAAATGCCACGATGACGTGTTTGGAGCAGCGAAACCCTAGAATCCAAAGCTCTGATACCAAATGTTGTGTAACCAGCGCCAAAAATAGAAGAAAAGAGATCTCAACGCTTTAGAAATAAGCCACTTCGAGGGGGAAACCTCCAATACATTACATAAATGAACAATTCTTGGATGATACAATTTACAAAACCTCCTTTCTATATATAGGAGTCCATGGGGCCATAATGTAATCCTAGTGGGCCACAATGTAATCCTAGCCGACCTAACAATAATAATTTATGGGTACAATAATAACAAAATGGGGGTTACAAGGGTACAATAATAACAATAAGGGGGTTACACTAACAACAATAAGGGACTATACTAGTCATATAGGGACCTAACATATTAATTCCCTTAAATACACGTAAACCCATATTTTATTAATTCCTTAATTATAAATTCCCAACCCATAATTTTATTTATAAACCATGGTTTAATTTCCTCACATGTTATATATTTTGGGCCCACTTATTAAACCCCGCCTATACATAAATTTCCACTTAGCCAAACCCCATTGGCTATATTGTATTAAAACCCAACCCATATAACATAAACCCTTTGTTTATATAACGAATCACATCAAATACCTCAGGCACCACACCATCAAATCCTGATAAACCGTCACATCCTCCCAACCGTCGGATCTTAACCTCTTAGACCTAAAGGCCCTTATCTCCTTTCGCACACTTCATAGCCCAATCGATAACACACCCTCGACCTTGTTATATCCGTGGTTTTCAAAGCTCTGCTCCTAGCTACGTGGCACCATTTTATTTGATCGCATTGATTTGAACTTTACCACTTAACACTTTTCACTCATGCGAAAAACACTGAGCTGTTTTCTCATGTTTGTTGCGCAAACCACCCTATCAATTGAAATTGGCCGCGCATTCAATGTAAACATTATTTTATAAAAAATGCATATATGTCGCCCTTTGTTAGCCCTTTACCACTTTTTGTTACAGTTTTGCACTGAAAGAGCATTTCCGACCATTTTTTAAGCAACCAGATCACTTAATCGACCTTTTTTCAAGCCTTTTTCACCAGAATTCAAGACCTTTGCTGATACAAGACATGGTAGAACCGAATTGAAGCGTTATAAAGACTATAAGCTTCAAAGAACCTATGTTGCTTCAGAAACCCTTCTGCGAAGAAAAATCTTCATTTTTCCCAGGTATTCCTCAAATAAAAGGCCTATTTCTTGATACAAAGAAAAAGTAATCATTAATTGAATCAAAACAGAAGCCTTTGCAGAGTAAAGGAAACCTTTTGTGCCTTTCAAACCTTTCATACAAACCCTAGGCTTCCTTTTGCAAAATTCTGAAGTCCTGAGATTAATTTTTTCACGGAAAGAACAATTTAATTAATTGAATCATTTAGAAGCCATCTGCAGACCTGAACAAAGCATTCTTTCCTTCCCAAATCCTTTTCTACAAACCCTGGACATATTTTCACAAAAATTCTGAGGCCTAAGAAAATTTTAATCACAGAGATTGATCATTTAAATAGTTTTATACCTTTGCAGACCATAGAAATACCCCTATTTCATCCTAAATCAGTCTACAAACTATAAATCATCTATCCAAGGTGCTCCTAAAGGCATAAATCAGTTTTTCTTGAGTCAAAAGATTAATCAATTGAAAAAATAAAATAAAATAATGGCTTCCAAAAGTATTTTATATGTTAATCCTCTACAACCCCCTATTGTAGATATAGAACATACTCCTTTAGCTGATAGAGAATTCAAGATTAATGAAAATGTCACAAAGTTTAACCTTCTTGAGCTCCACTGCTAGAGCCATGAAAAATCCATAGACCAAGCAGATGAGGTTTTCATCTGGGAATCCAATTTTCCAAAGTATGTATTCCCATAAAAATTCCAATGCCCAGAAGTGATTAAACTTTGTCAATATTGCTATTTCCCTGACCAGAGAGCCATAATAAACCCTGAAAAAAAAAATTGTTTACTATTTCTGCTGAGTCAATCAACCAAATGCTCTAGATCAAATATAGGCCAGATGAAACCCCTTTGTCCATTGAATCTCTTACACAACTATACTTGAATGTATACTTCCCCAAGAGGTTCTAGATATTCCAAACTTTCATGCCTTCCTTTGTATAAATTCCCAAGGTAAATCCTCCATACCCATCTGCAAAATTTTATGAAAGAACCATACATATCATTAGCACATTGTCTTTTATTCCTGGATATTTCATAGATGAGCACGTTGATGTTGCAGTACTAGGTTTTTTGTCTACCTTCACACCTAGTCAGCCTGCTACTACAATTTTCAATTTTTCCCAATACCTAGCGGATAATATTCATGAAAAGTTGGTCAAAATGCCTGAAGAAGGTGTTTTCAAATATTCATCAGTTCTATTTCACGTGTTTATGTACTTTCAGTATGATAAATTTTCCATAAACCTTCAGAAGCTTAATGTTGAAGGAAACCCACAGTCAATCATATTTTTGACTCCTTTAATAAGAAAAGATCCCACACAGTCCACCTTTATAGAGTTTATTTATTCATTCATTCATCCTGTGGTCAATATGCTGAACAACAGCATGTAGCCCATAATCAGTGAAGAGATTAAAAAGGTCCTGCAATTGTTAGAGCATAATAGAACAGGAGATTGGTACTTGTACCAAAACCATACAGAGATAAGGGTATATGGATCAAATATTATTCCATATAAACTTCCCAAATACCTCCCAATGAGGCTATTTTCCCTCGAGTATATAAGACAAATTCTTAATTCTGATTCAATCAATTTCTTAGCAGCTAAGAAGCAGACACATTTCAAAATAAAGAATCAGTTTGGCCCTTTCATTTGTAATGGCTGAGATGCAGGTCCAAAGGCTGAAAAGTACTTGTAGTAGTTCAAATTCAATAAGAGTTTTCTATGGTATTATGATCCTCTAGGATAAATAAGTAAACTGAGAGTTAAATGAAAACTAACTCCTTATGTGCATGAGAAGAAACCAGATATTGAGAAATACTCTAACCAGTCTAAATGGTTGGAGAGCATCTTGATTGATGCAGAGAAGCAAGGTGATACTAGTCAAACTTTGCAGACTCCATCCTAAGAAGATAAAAGCTCAAAGAGAATCAGAGAGGAAGGATCATAAACTACAGAGACTACAAATGAAACCAAATTTAAATTAATGTACTAGAATAAGCCTAAGTTCAATCCTGTTAATGAAGGAGTAGAAACAATAGAAGTGATTGATGCTGAAACAACAGAAAAGGAAAATGCACCTCATACAGTGATTGAAAAAATAAATCATCCTACAAATTCAAAAAATCATCTTATTTAGAAGCAACACAATGTTGAAGTATCTTCTTCTACCAAACCAGCAGAGCGGGAGATGAAAATTATGCATAAATACAAAGAGATAAAGATGAAAAAGGAAGCCTTGAAGACGGATACATGTAATCATTATTGGAAACAGACACCCAGTGACCAAAGCAGATTACTTTCTGCTTTTGGCTATAAGACTAGAAAAATGAAAATGACCTTCCTACAGCCTAAAGTAAATCATCCTAAATCATCTGCTGATTATAAAAAGACCTCATATGAAGTTCAAGTATATGATCTTCATCCTATTGATCAAATATAATTTCACAAACAAGCTGGTGAAATGCTTTACTCCACAATGAAAAATAAGGCTATGAGTGTACAGAAGCTTCAAAACACTCTTGAATACATCAAATATTAGCTCAAGTTGGAAAATGCATCCTCTCAAGCTAAGGACAACAGAATCAAATCACTGGAATATTTGGTTATTGAATTAGGATATGATCCTAGTAATGTCAAAGTTGCAGATAGAGCAGAAGACGTCCCAGTCACTGTCATCCCTGTAGTCACTACTATTGTACCTTTCACATTGGCAGAATAATTGGCTCCTACAGTCCCAATGGCTACAACACTTCCAGTCACCTCATCAACAACTTCAGCAATAGAGTCTTCAACAACAACAACACAGCCTACAAATGAAGCAAGTAAATTAGTAAAAGGTATGCAAGACATGTCTACTCAGACAAATGAAATTAACAGACTTTAAGAACAGTTTAAAAGTTTGGAAGATGAAAATAAACTTGCTAAAATAGTGCAAAAAAATGAAGAACAAAAGTCAAACAAGTTGAATGAGCAATTGAAGAAGTTAGAGAAAGATCTAACATTGAAAGAACCAATGACACAAGCCAAGCAGCAGCAATGGGCCAATATCATTGAATCTTCCAATGATATTTGGCCATCCATACAGGTCATCTATGAACATAAAGACTTAGTCAAAACAGCAAGAGAATCTATTCAGAAGATCAAAGAAGAGCTTGGTAAAAATCCTGAAGAGGCTATTGAAATCATTAAATTCCTTAATTCCAAAAATAGGCAAGAACTTGAAGAAATTAGAATTAATGATTAGAATTAATGAATAAACAAAAACCATCCTAGAAGTTATTAAGGTTATTTCTAAAAATAATTTGATGAGACAGCTAGAAGAGAAATGCCAAAATATGGAGGTTTCCATCACAAGGTTCATGATTAAGTTTGACACTCTGAGACAAGAAGGCCTTCCAAATCCATTAGTTATTCATGATAAACTAATGAAGTAGGATGAGTATAATAAAAAGGTGAGAGAAGTGGATAAGGAATATGCCAATAACTCAGCCATGCAAGGTATTCCCACAAGAAAGGTACTTTACAAGAATTTTGAGAATTTGTTTTACCTGCAACATGAAGTGAAACAATTATTTGTCAACAAGCCTACATTCTCAAAATACATGAAGGATGATGAAATATTCAGGAGGATGGTGAAAATCAAGTTACCAGAGGCTGAACTATGGGAGAAATACACTAATTTACTATGAAGATCAAAATAGTCAAACAGGGCAGTCAAATGAGGAAAATATTAGTCAATAAAAGATAAAATATAGTATGTTGTTTTACTATTACAGTTTACAGTAAAGAAAAACAGTCAAAAGGTTAAAGAATATCAGAGTAAATATTATCAGTTTACAGTCAGAGTTAAATTCAAGACAGAAATTACAAAGTAGAGATGAAAACTTCCAGCATAAAGGACACTCTGTTGCCTAACTGCAACCTTCGTTGAGCAACAAACAACGACAAATCAGCATACAAATATCAACAATTAAACAACAAATCAATAAAATCAGGGGCAACTTGCATTAGTTATATAGTTTTCTCTATCTTCTTGCATGAAGATATTTCTTTTTCCTTGAATAATTCCTAAGTTGTTTTAGGATATTTTGTAAGATTTTTTTTATAAATACTTCTCATTTTGAGGTATTGAGTGTGGATGAACTGTTGAACATTTATATAGTTGTACTATTTTGGAAACTAAGGGTGATTGTACCAATTTCAAGTTAGAATACTGGATTAAAGAAATAAAGAGATTATATTAAATGATTCATGTGTTGGGCCATTACAGTGAATTAATTTTTACTTTTTCAATTGTTTCTTTCTGAAGTTTTCACATGCTCATATGTTTGCTTAATCTAAATGATATAACTGGAATGTTATTACAGAATATGTTTAATTACACTCTGCCTTGAACTGTTTATCATTTATATGTTTTTATTCTGATATCTAGATTAGGGAATTCTTAATTGCTCCCTTATTTTGATTGACCTTTATCTTTTCACTCATTATCCTGATTTGAGATCCCTTAATTTCTCTCTTACCCCGATTAAAACTATTTTCACTATCAGCCTAAGGATTTGAAGTGACCAAACTATCTTTCCCTATGAATACTTCCCTTTAGAACCTTGATCCTGATTCTGCTGCTTGACACTTTGACTCCATTATCCCAATGGAATACAGACCTACATCTATCCATCTGAGTAAGCGATTTCACCACCAAACAAAATCCAAAATCAAATCCCAAGTAATCCTACATAACTAGCCTAAAATCAAATACAATCAACAAATATAAACAATATAGAAAGAGCCCTCTCTGAGCATTAGGAAGGCTATATCCTAAGGCTTAAAAGTAGGTTTGTGTTTACCTCTAATATTCTTTAAACCAGAAAATAATAACAACCCTTGAGAATTATTGGAGTGATAACACATTGATTTCAATGTAGATGTTCATTTCTAATTATAATTCAGATTGCTTGCACTAGATGCATTGATTTCAGTGTAGATGATTTCTAATCCTAGTTGATTTCTTGCACTAAATGCATTGATTTCAGTGTAGATGGTGATTTATAATCCGATTTGATTGGTTGTACTAAATGCATTGATTTCAATGTAGATGTTGGTTTCTTATCCTATTTTTTTACTTGAACTAGATGCATTGATTTGAGTGTAAATGTTGATTTCTAATCCTATTTGATTACTTGCATTAGATGCATTGATTTCAGTGTAGAAGTTGTTTTATAATCTTATTTTATTGATTTCATTAAATTCATTGATTTCAGTGTAGATGTTGATTTCTTATTTGATGTAATTGGATGTATGATGGAACATTAATTTTAAAGTGATTGGATTAACAATGTGCATTGATTTTAGTGTAGATGTTGATTTCTGATTTGATGTAATTGGATGTGTGATGGTACATTAATTTTAAAGTCATTGGATTAACAATGTGCATTGATTTCAGTGTAAGCACAAAAAAATTATTGACAATGTACATTGATTTTTGTGCTATAGTAATTAAACCTATTAATATTGGAGAGCAAGAGAGACAATGTATGTTTTTTACTACAACAACTCGAGCTAAATATTTAAATGGTTCACGATATGAAAAGATGACAAATATAACAAGGGTGAAAATAAGAACAATAGAAGAAAATAGTTTGAGATTGATCACAATGAAGAATATTTGTAATTGAAAACATTCTTATTATTCACATTTTCTATTATTCAACACTATTATTGTCACTTTGCATTCAAAATTTGTATTTCATCTTTTTTCATCATTAAATTTGTTAACAATATTTATCATCTCAACGAACTGAGGTAAGTAAGAAAATTTAAAGTAAAATGACGAGGTTAATATTAGACATATTTAGCATATGTAAAATTATTATATTAATATTAGATATATTTACATATTATTGATTAAAATTTTCATATCTTCGATAGATTTTCCTTGGCCACACACGACTGAAAACAACCTAGATCCATCTTAACTCTAGATCTATCAAGCACAGAGAGTGATCAAATTTCTCGAGGTGCAAACCTTTCCTCAAGTTTTGCACTCAAAAAATAGGTTTGCACCTCGAGATATTTGATCCATCTTGGCACTTGATAGATACGAAGTTAAGATGGATCTAGGCTGGTGATAATTAAATATAGATATAACACATATGATATCTTCATATATGAAAACAATAAATTGGATGATTTTCCTTCATATAAATACCTTGGAGTCGATATCCATCACAAGATTAACTAGAATTATAACACTGAGAAAAGGATGAATGGAGGATGGAAACATTATTATGGACTTGAAATAACTGTAAATCAATATAGTCTTGGGTATGAGATTTGAAAATAAAAATCCTACTTGATACTCATGTTGCTCATATAATTTTATATGGATGTGAGGTTTGGGGATGAAATCTCTCTGGGGAGTCATGGAGGAAATCATAATAGATATAAAGTGTTTTATAACATATAATCTCAAAATTAAAGGAAATATACCTTATCCTATCCTCCTCATCAAAGACAAAATCCCCCCCATTGAAATAATGGTTGTTGGGCCACTAATTTGTATTATTATTATCACTTATTAACATCCATTTCATCCATTTATAATGTTATTTTATCACAATATTTATCATAATTTATTATATAATTCCATTTCATAACTATTTATGCTCTCTTGGATAAGTAATACTTGTTCTCTTTTATTTTAATAAATTAATGATTATTATCCATGTTTCTTCCAATGCTGTTTTATTAATGAATTCATTATAACATCACTCAATATTTTAGCCTCCAATATCTCTTCCAGATTGCAGATTTGATCTTCAGATGATAACTAAATATTCCAACTCATAAATTCGTTGGAATAACAAGAGACAGTTTTGCATTGAATGTTTCGGGCAAACGTAGATGAATCCTGAAAATCCGAAAAAAGGGTTTTGTGCAGAATAGACCAATTTTTTTTTCTAATGGGCATTTTCCCAAAATTTGGTCTTCATTGAGAGAAACACAAGGTTCTTCGAAGGACAGATTTGCAGATTTTTTGTTGTGGCCATTTTCCAAATTGCCCCAATTGTAATTGCCAGATTCGACTTTTGTCAGCTGAATCATGATGGAAAGACCTTTCAGATCTCATCTTGGTTATTGATGTTTTGTAATCAGTTTTATTTCCCCTTTTTTATTTATATAATTAAAATGGCACAAACTAGAGAGAACGGGGAGGATAGAACACATAGGAGACAACGCATAGAGGGTTGGCTACGCAAGGAATGGAGCTGTGTAACATAACATTATTTGATCAAGTTAATGCAAGTTAATTTCCTGTTAATTTTGTAATTTGTGAGCATATCGCAGCCTTGATCAGAGAGTTGGGCCCACTCTCTGATCAGGAGCTACGTCTTTCCTGTGTATTTTTATTTATATTTCCTGTTTTTTATAATTTGCAATTGTTGTGATAGTAGACATATTTGTTGATACACTTATTATTGTGAATGCATTGTAAGTTTTACGATTTATTAGTGCTATCTCTTTATTTTTGTTACAGTGATTTTTGATTTGTTCAATTATCGAATCCATGATTGATATCAGAATTTTGCTATTGTATCTGCACATACTGTGCGCGTTAGCTTTGCAATAACCAACGCACTCGAATTGATAATTAATGTGGGAAAGGGTTTGAATATTCATTCACACTTGGACACCGAAATTTTGGTGTCGTTGCCTTGATATATTGATATATTGAAATCCATTCATTGCATTGATTTGATTTTCAGATTAGACAAGCATTGATATAGTATAAATTTGCTTACAAAATTTTAGCAAAATCTAGTTTGTAATGAAGTTTGTATTTGCTTGTATCATACTTTGTTGCAACTTCATATACATACAATTGAAAGTATATATGAAAAATATTTTAAGGAAGCATTTGAGGAAGAAACCTTCTCTTCCATCAATATCATGCGCTGGGGTGAGAATTTTGATTATTGTATTACAACCTGGTTAATACTGAGGCATTGAGCTGTATAAGGACATTCAACATGTTAAGTTTGGGGGAGATGTTGGGCCACTAATTTGTATTATTATTATCACTTCTTAAAATCCATTTCATCCATTTCTAATGTTCTTTTATCACATTATTTATCATAATTTATTATATAATTCCATTTTATAATTATTTATGCTCTCTTGGATAAGTAATACCTGTTCTCCTTTATTTTAATAAATTAATGATTATTATGCATATCTTTTCCAATGATGGTTTATTAATGAATTCATTATAACATCACTCACTATTTTAGCCTCCAAGATCTCTTCCAGATTGCAGATTTGATCTTCAACTGATAATTAAATATTCCAACTCAGAAATTTGATGGAATAACAAGAGACATTTTTAAGTTGAACGTTTTGGGAAAACTAAGATGAATCCTAAAAATCTGAAACATGGGTTTTGTGAAAAACAGACCAAATTAGTTTTCTCTTGAGGATTTTTCCCAAATTCGGTCTTCATTGAGAGAAACGCAAGGTTCTTCGAAGGCCAGATTTGTAGATTTTCTGTTGTGGACGTTTTCCAAATTGCCCCAATTGTAATTGCCAGATTTGACTTGTGCTAGCTGAATCATGATGGAAAGATCTTTCAGATCCCATCTTGGTTATTGATATTTTTTAATCATTTTTATTTCCCCTTTGTTGTTTGTATATTTAAAATGGCACAAATCAGAGAGAACGAGGAGGATAGAACGCATAGGAGACAATGCATATAGGGTTGGCTACGCAAGGAATGGAGCTGTGTAACATAACATTATTTTATCAAGTTAATGAAAGTTAATTTCCTATTATTTTTGTAAATTGTGAGCATATCGCAGCCATAATCAGATAGTCGGGCCCACTCTCCAATCAGGTGATGCGTCTTTCCTGTGTATTACTATTTCTATTTCTTGTTTTGTATAATTTGCAATTGCTGTGATAGTAGACGTATTTGCTAATACTCTTATTGTTTTGAATGCATTGTAAGCTTTATGATTTATTACTGTTATCTCTTTATTGTTGTTACAGTGATTGTTGTGGAGCGATAAAAAGGTGTCTTTGTAACTTCTAATTACCTCACATTAATTGTCAACCCAGGGACGACTTTTTGTTTCAAGAGTGTACTCAGTCTGAGGCGGTTATTTACTCAAGAGTAATGTTTGTGAAGATGTAGTATAGAAATACAAATGCAGAAATAATAAATGCTTGAAAAGAAATCTGCTTGAAAATAAATCTAATTACAAATGACAGAAATGTAAAGACTACACTACAGCAACCTTGCTAGACATCGATTAGGGACGCAGTAGTAATAACTCTTTCTCCTAGAAATCGATGTGAGATGACCAAATCTGGGGACCTGGAATGATTAGCTCTGCCCTCTACAGTTTAGAGATCTCAAAGCGAGTGAAAACAACTCAAAGGAAATGAAATCTAAAACGGAAACTGGAAAGGAACAACAATCTAAAAGCAATGAACAAGAATTGAATAGCAGCATAAAATAAACAGTGAATTCAATTCATAACCAAGCAAACTAGGTTTCTACTCTTTAATTCTGTCGACAGCCACGCAACAATCAACTATCGTAATTCATAAACAAAAGGAATAACAACTCGAATTAGATACAGAAAAACAACATTTTATAACAATTGAATCATGAATCATGCTTCTTGTAAAGAATGGAATAACAATGACTCTGTATTTGATCCAAATTAGCAATAACTCAATAAATAAACGAACTTCACACAACAGAAATAAACTAATAGAAATACAAACAGCAGATCGCTCCACCAGGGCCGGGCCCTCAACCACCGGTGAAGCGTTGCTGTGCTTTACCCCAGCGCTTGAGAAATGGAACAACAGTGAACTCTTTTATTAATCAGGCATTAATAATGTTTACAAACAGCTCACACTCTCTTAACAAGAGCCGATGCACAATTCTGCAAATTACAATAAGAAAAGTCTCTCCCTCCTCCATACACAATACATGTTCTCCTTTTATAATCAGAAGGAGGAGAAATTGAATAGTAAATACAATCTCCCATAACAATATTGGATTTCTTCCAACCAATTGATCAACAAGAAAATAGATTTACATCCATCTTTCAACAACAGCAAGTCGAATTTGGCTTTTTAGCTGAGATTTGGAGGACGACCGCAACAACAGAACTGAGAAAATCGTGTTTAAAGAACTCTGCGAATCTCTCAACAAAGGCCAAATTTGGGCAAACCGTTCCTTCTTAAAGTTAATTGGGTCCGTTCTGGACAAAACCCATGTTCCGGATTTTCCCGATTCCTCTTCATTTGCTCAGAATCTCAACCGCAAAACTGTCACTTCTTATTCCAGCGCATTTCTGAGTTGGCACTTTTAATGATCAAATCTTCAATCTGGAAATTATCTTGGAGGCTAAAAATGGTGAATAATGTTATAACCACCTTATTAAAACCATCATTGATAAAATAATTCATAATCATCAATTTATTAGAAATAAAGGAAGATAAATAATATTCATCCATAAGAGCATAAATCATTTATAAAATGGATTTAAATAATAAATTATAATAAATGGCGTGATGAAGAATGGTAGAAATGGGTGGAATAAGCGTTCACAAGTGATAATAATAATGGCATATTAACGGCCCAACATACCCCCACACTCAATATGTTGCATGTCCTCATGCAACGAAAACTGAATATATTGCATGTCCTCATGCAACCCAAAGACAAAAACTCATGTGTTAACCAAGCAATAAAAAATATGTTCATCTCAGCTCATGAAATGGATAGAAAAAATGAATTCTTCCTTAATTAATGAATATTCACTTTTAGTAATCTTGATGAAGGCATAACAATTTTTACATTGACATTCAACTATATGTATGAAGTTGCAACAAAATATGATATAGATAACAGCAAACTTCATTAACCATTTTCTCAAAAACTACAAACCAGATTTTGTTGAAATTTGGCAAGTAAATTTATAATATATGAATGTCTTTATGATCCAAAAATCAGACTGTTTTGATGCATGGATCATGAGATATAAAGAAAATGACTGTAGCTGAGAGTACATGATTTCCGAAATTTTATGAACCAGTGTTTCTTGAAATTGTCTGGGTTTGTATTAATGATACGTCTGTTTTTTCCAAAAATCACAAGAATTGAGTTCATATTATGGAAATCAATTTCTGCATTGTGTAAAAATGAAATTGTATGCCTTAAATGAGAAAGAAAATTGAAAACATCCATCATGCATAGCAATTCCTCCCCCTCTCTGAAGAATTAGCATGCCCTCATGCAATGCTAGAAAACAAATAGAGGTGGTTGCTACCATCTGTTGAATTCTATGCTTGGTGTAAAACAACATGGAATAATGGAGGTGGTGAGAGTAAATAAGAATAGCAATGGATGATAAAGAAGATGAATAACATGGTCATAAGAAAGAAATGAATTAAAGGAACACTCCCCCATACTCGAAAATGATATGCTGCTGAAAAAGGGAAAGTGGTAAAGATGTGGAATGAAGGATGATAAATAATGCTCAAAATGGATTTTCATGAAATTCTCCTAAATTCGTAATAAATCAGAAAATTATGCTATTTTACCTCAAGTTTTACCTCAAAAAATGTGGAATGACATATATGCACTGGCAGTTGTTGAAGCTGATGTAGGCAGAGTTGGTGCTGAAAGTGATGCAAAAGGTGGAATCCAGGTAAGCACATCATGTCTGAAGAATTGTTCACGTTCGCGAGCCTCTTCTGTTAAGTGCAATAGTGTGGTCATGCTATGAATAGAATTCTGTCCATACTTGTTGTTTTCCTGCAACAAAGCACTATTTGGCATACAATGTTCTTGAATCCATAGTGTTAGGTTTGAATAGCAACAGATAAGATGCATGCAAAACTTTCAGTCAGAAAAACTTTTGTCAAATCAACAAGTTATGGCAGAGTGTAGTAATCATATCGCATGCTATCCCATAATGCATACATTCCCCCTCCAATTGGAAAAGGAATTCCATGACCATAAAGCATATGAGAGGTGTTGTGCTGATGGCAAGGCAAGGGAATGAACAATACAGTGGTAAATGAAACAGAGTACACATATCAATGATAGGACAACGAGAGTTATGATTATAATGAGAGCAGAGTGTGTAAAGATAGTTATGAATAAGAGATAGGACACTTTGAATTGATGATAGGTGATGAAAAAGAGAAAAAGGAGAAAAAGGACAGCAATATGCCAAAAAGATGCTTTGCTGATGGTATTCTAGCTGAAAAATGATGTGATTGATTATAAAACAATTTCTCATGCATAAAGGTTCAAAATAGGGAAAAGTAAGGAAATAACTTCTCTGATAAAAAGAAAAAAATAAGAAAAGGGTATTATAATAATAATTGACGATAAGATATAACTTCAATACCATAAGCAGAGCCACTGCTGCCAGCAGGCGTCCATAGCCTCGGCAGGGTTGCTTTTTAACCCATATGAGCCAGAATCCTCAATTTATAACTAGAGAGTTACATTGTTGTTCTATAGAAGAGATCAATGTGCTGGCGTGGTAACCAGATAACCAGACTGCCATTCACTGGGATGTAGCAAAAGTGATCAGGCCGGCTCGTGATGAGACCTCCTGTTCCAAGGATAATTGGGCTATCCAATGGATCATAACCCTGGTGTGGTGGCCATAATGGGAATGTCACTTTCTTACAACCTTATGAACATGGTAGGCTGGCTCGTAATGAGACCCCCTATCCTCCATCTGTGAACAAAATTTTGTTGTTATTACACAATTTTATGATAAAAAGAGGGAGGCTCAGTAATCCTTAAGAGCAGGGATGGTGGAAGAAGTTGAACATGTCAATAGAAAAAAAATATACCCATAATCTCATTTATTACAGACAGAGAAGATTATAACCAGGAAGGGTGGAACCAGCATGGTATTAAGATGATCAATCAATATCATATTCAACAGAAAACAATGCAGTAAAGTCGTATATAAATAATTGTGCCCCTTTTGAAAATAATCTATCATCAAGGAGCTGTCCTGTTAAAGATCATAATATGAATGATATTAACTTGCTTCAATAGAATCCATAATTCTTGTCCTCATAAAAGTAGTGTACTTCATGCCATGAAAGGGAATCAGTAAAATGTGGTTGAGATGAACTAGGAATAATCCCACAAGAGGAAGGAAGGGTTGCTCCCAAAGTGTTGCTTCTTTGAAGGAACAGCAAAAACACTCAAAAAAAAGTGTTGTTCCTTGTAGGGAACAACAAAGGAAATGCACACAAAAAAGCAAAAATACACACAAAAAAAAGTGTGAAAATGCAAATGTCGTTCCTTTGGAAAAAGGAACAGCAAAAACACTCAAAAAAAGTGTTGTTCCTTGTAGGGAACAACAAAGGAAATGCACACCAAAAAGAAAAAATACACACAAAAAAGTGTGAAAATGCAAATGTCGTTCCTTTGGAAAAAGGAACAGCAAAATGGACAGTCATACAATGCAAACATGCAAAAAAACAAATTAGTTGTTCACGGTATTGATGCTGAGGATGAGTTACACTTTGAATGAAGCAATACCTGAAACACAAAATATAAGAGAAATTAGAAAAAAAACAACAAAAACAGTATGTAAATAAATAAATAAAGTTACAACAGCTATGATGTTATGTCAAAAAAAATGATCTCCTTGAAAAATGTTTTGGCAGTAGTGATAAGACATGAATCTTCAAATTGAAATCAATTCTTCATTTCTTCTATTACGAATCCGTTGGGTAATGAGTTAGATGAAATTCCTTTGTTTCATAAAATTTCTTTCAAAAATCACTCGTCCATAAATTGACCTTCTTTATTTTCCCAAGACCTGCAAAAAACGAGTGTCTACCTGCAAGAAAACATTAAATCATGGAGAAAGAGAGGTGCGCGGGCTCCCCTAATCCAAGAATTATGCAAAAAAACTAACAAGTAGTTACTTTGTAAAACAAATCCATGGAGAAAATAACAAAGTAAAATTTATTTGTTACCTGTGGGAGAGCAGTGGCCAATCATGCTAACCTGCAGTGTTTTAGTCACAACTTCTTTGTTTTTCGTCCAAATTGAGTGATTCCAAAGCAAAATGAGAGCTAATTCAAAGTTTAATCTCCAATAGCAACAGGTTTTAAAAATTCAATGATATGATATGTCAATGTTACTTAGAACAACCTGCATAACAGAGTCATTTTCGCTTACCCCGCTTAGAACAACAGTGAATGTTTTAAGCATAGATTCTTCGTTTGATGTCGGATTCGAATGATTCAAATTGAAAATGAAAGTAGATTCATTTATTTATCTCCAATAGAAACATGTTTTGAAGAAAATAATAATTGATAGGTGAAATACTGTAAGGAACATCCGGAAAAACAGAGTTTTAAGGGTGCTGATTTACGATAGACAGTCAGTATTTTGATCATAACTTTCCCATAAGATATCAAAAATGAGTGATTCCAATTGAATTGGAAACTAGATTCATAGGGGAATCTATCATAGAAACAGGTTTTAAAAATTCATTCATTTAGGCCTCCAAAAACTGACTGTCCCAACTCTGTTCTTGAGCTGCCCGCTAGACATCCGGTCAATGTTTTGGTTCTAACTTTCTCGTTTCAAATCAAAATTGAGTGATTCAAATTGGGTTGGAAATTAGACATCAAGGGCTATTTAGGATAGAAACAGGTTTTAAAAATATGGTCATTTAGGCCTCCAAAAACTGACTGTCCCAACTCTGTTCCTGAGCTGCCCGCTAGACATCCGGTCAATGTTTTGGTTCTAACTTTTTCGTTTCAAGTCCAAATTGACTGATTCAAATTGGGTTAGAAAGTAGACATCAAGGGCTATCTAGGGTAGAAACAGGTTTTAAAAATATTCATTTTTGGTCCCTCAAAACATGACTGTCCCGACTGTTTTTCCAGAAAGTTCATCAAGCCCGCAAGCCAAAAAAAATGATATTCAAGCATTTTTTCAAATTGGTGATAAAAAATGAATATGAGTGTTTGTAGAGCTATTATTTCCATTATAAGTCATCTACATACACAAATGAATTAAAAAATTATCACCAATATTGATTTGCATAGCATGTTGCAAAAAAAACAACTAGTTTTACATAAAAAACAAAATGCATTTATTTATTCCCTTATTTATTTTATGTTTTATACTAACCTATTTTGATTTGAAAAATGAATATGACTACGTATATGACTACTTCCAGTGGAGCCATTTTCGAAATAAGGCTTCATGTATACACATACCCAAATTTGAAAAATGCATATTAATGAAAATTAGGGTATGAGAAGCCAACTTCCCTTGAAATAATGGTATCAAAAATTGTTGAAGCATAGAGTGATGATGCAAACACGTGATGGAGTGAAACCAATCTTCAATATATCCGTTACTTTCTTGATTTCCCATCATACCATGAAGTTCTTGAGCTTTTAAAATGGTTTGTTGGTGCAACCTAGAAGAAACCTCATTTGCTTCCATAACTTCTACAATTTTTGAATTTGAAACATTCTGAATCTCATTGTAAGTTTTCTCTAATGGCGCATGTGAGATAGAATGGGTGGGAAGGGTGGGTAAATTTGGCAGTTCAACATTGTAAGCATGTTGTATTGGTTTATTGTGGTGAGGGTGTGGAATTAGTTGAACAGGAAATTGTGTATGGAATGGAGCATTGTGATGATGTGTTTGGTTGGGTTGAGTGGATAAATTTGATATGCAAGCAGGATGTTGTGAAAGAGCTGGTGGAGAATATTGAGAATGTGCTTGTGCTACAAGATGAGGGAGAGTAGTCATGCAATCATAAGGTGAACCATGCCAAACTTGTAGATAAGATTGGTGGTTATATTGAAATAGACATGGCTGCCCTAGAACATGAGTATTCCATAATGGATTATGCAAGTAAGAGAATGGAGAAGAAGTGTTTTGAACCATACCTGTTGACCTTGTTGTAGCTTTCTTATCTCTTTGATATGCTACTTCCATCCTAGATAAGGAAGAGTGAGTATCTATGGGCTGCTCCTTTCGGTCATGAGGGAAAAACACTTCATCAAATTCTTCATTTTTATGAACCTGCAAAACGTCCAATTTTGAGCTTAGAGAGCTAATAAAATGAACTTTAAAATTTTCAAATAAATCATTGATTTCAGCTCTTATGTCTCCTATTCTTGTAGCAGATTTGGAAAAGAAAGAACAAACATCTCTAGAATTCTTACCAGCCTTGGAGATTCCTCTTGAATACCTTATGCACAACTCACAAACATCATCATATGATAACTGAAAAACATCACCTTTTCCTATCAGATTTAAGAGTTCTAAAAATTCATCTTTGATTCCTTTAAGAAGGAGTGTTTTTAAGATCCCTTTTTCCAAATGCTTATGCTTTGATTTTTGAAGGTTATAATGAAATCGATTTACATAGTCCTCCAAACTTTCATCTTCCCCTTGTATCATACCGAAAATATCTTCATTGGATTTGCAATAGTCTTGGTACTTTTTCAAGAATATGTTCTTCATATCCTCCCATGATTGGATGCAATTCCCACCTAGGCTCATGAACCATCGGAGAGCTGCTCCTTTTAGAGTAAGAGGAAACACTTTCAATCTTTGATCATTAGTACAATAATCATATCCTCTACAAAGTATTTCGAACTCAAATAAGAATGTCTCTGGATCTTCATTTGCTAAACCATGAAAATTTGGTAAAGATGGGGGAATTATGTGCATTTGTGTCACTCCTCCTAGATCTTTGATAGGAAATTCAAAAGTAGAAACGTGAGCCATTTCTTACCATAATATAAGATGTTCTTCATGTGTTTCTTCGAGGCTCCTTCTTCAAATTTTCCTGTCAATCAGTTAGTGAAATGGGTGGTGCTTACATCACCACTTGAATGAAATCATGTGATTTATTTTTCAAAATTTCTATTTTTTCCTAGTCACTCACACAAAAATTCAAACATCTATTTCTACCCAACAAAGCAACAACAAATCTGTTAGGAAAGAGGAAAGTGGAGCAGGGCTTTTACATGCTCCGCACGTAGGTTCTTACCTTCCGTTTTTAAGATCCAACTCTTCCCTAGCAGGCACTCATCAGATTCACACTACTCTTTAGAAATGGCTACACTCTCCCCGGCAACGGCGCCAAAATGTGGAGCGATAAAAGGTGTCTTTGTAACTCCTAATTACCTCACATTAATTGTCAACCCAGGGACGACTTTTTGTTTCAAGAGTGTACTCAGTCTGAGGCGGCTATTTACTCAAGAGTAATGTTTGTGAAGATATAGTATAGAAATACAAATGCAGAAATAATAAATGCTTGAAAAGAAATCTGCTTGAAAAGAAATCTGATTACAAATGACAGAAATGTAAAGACTACACTGTGTACCTTACTGAACATGTGATGGATGGTGGTAATAACTCTTTCCCCTAGAAATCGATGTGAGATGACCAAATCTGGGGACCTGGAATGATTAGCTCTGCCCTCTACAGTTTAGAGATCTCAAAGCAAGTGAAAACAACTCAAAGGAAATGAAATCTAAAACGCAAATTGGAAAGGAACAACAATCTAAAAGCAATGAACAAGAATTGAATAGCAGCGTAAAATAAACAGTGAATTCAATTCATAACCAAGCAAACTAGATTTCTACTCTTTAATCCTGTCGACAGCCACGCAACAATCAACTATCGTAATTCATAAACAAAAGGAATAACAACTGGAATTAGATACAGAAAAACAACATTTCATAACAATTGAATCATGAATCATGTTTCTTGTAAAGAATGGAATAACAATGACTCTGTATTTGATCCAATTAGCAATAACTCAATTCTTTAATTGTAATAAACGAACTTCACACAACAGAAATAAACTCATAGAAATACCAACAGCAGATCGCTCCACCAGGGCCGGGCCCTCAACCACCGGTGAAGCGTTGCTGTGCTTTACTCCAGCGCTTGAGAAATGGAACAACAGTGAACTCTTTTATTGATCAGGCATCAATAATGTTTACAAACAGCTCACACTCTCTTAACAAGAGCCGATGCACAATTCTGCAAATTACAATAAGAAAAGTCTCTCCCTCCTCCAATACACAATACATGTTCTCCTTTTATAATCAGAAGGAGGATAAATTGAATAGTAAATACAATCTCCCATAACAATATTGGATTTCTTCCAACCAATTGATCAACAAGAAAATAGATTTACATCCATCTTTCAACAACAGCAAGTCGAATTTAGCTTTGTAGCTGAGATTTGGAGGACGGCCGCAACAACAGAACTGAGAAAATCGTGCTTAAAGAACTCTGCGAATCTCTCAACACAGGCCGAATTTGGGCAAACCGTTCTTTGTTAAAGTTAATTGGGTCCGTTCTGGACAAAACCCATGTTCCGGATTTTCCAGATTCGTCTTCATTTGCTCAGAATCTCAACCGCAAAGCTGTCACTCCTTATTCCAGCGCATTTCTGAGTTGGCACTTTTAATGATCAAATCTTCAATCTGGAAATTATCTTGGAGGCTAAAAATGGTGAATAATGTTATAACCAACTTATTAAAACCATCATTGATAAAATAATTCATAATCATCAATTTATTAGAAATAAAGAAAGATAAATAATATTCATCCATAAGAGCATAAATCATTTATAAAATGGATTTAAATAATAAATTATAATAAATGACGTGATGAAGAATGGTAGAAATGGGTGGAATAAGCGTTCACAAGTGATAATAATAATGGCATATTAACGGCCCAACAATTGTTGATTTGTTAAATTATCAAATCCACGATTGATATCAAAATTGTGCTATTATATTTTCACATACTGTGCGCGTTAGGCTTGCAATAACCAACGCACCTGGATCGATAATTAATGTGGGAAAGGGTTTGAATATTCATTCACACTTGGACACCAACAATGGTTATGAATAGGTACCTTAATTACAAGATGATGTTGAAAAACATGGAAGGAAAGAGGTTTCCTAAAAGTGCTTCTAACTTTAAGAAAAATAATGTTTGGCTATTGTGGGGAGGTTTCCTAAAATATCTCTTAACTCTAATAAAAATTGCATTCGGCTAAAGTGGGGATTTTGGAAGAATGCCCAGTCTTAGATAAACCGATGGGGGATAAAGGAAGAAATATTTTTTTAGAATAAGGGTAATATTAAGAATATTATTACAATAAAATTTAAGGAGAAGTGATAAACAGTTTCTGGGGGAGAATCGTAAAATCATAAGTATATCTCTAACTTGACTAGTTAAAGAATAAATAAATAGCATTGAAATAAGAACAAATTCGTATAAGCTCCATAGTAAAACTAGGCATTCGTCCATTCCCAAAACAACATGAGATGAAAAAGTCTATATTCAATTTTGTGACACTAAGAAGGTTGAGGATGAACAAAAATTTCTCCTATATTATTTACCTTATACTCAAATAAGTTATTAGTTGTCAAATTACCAATGTTCTTGACCCTTTAACTCAACAAAAATATGGTAATCTTGGAACACTTGTCTTAATGCCTTTTGAAATATTTTTGAGTAATCTCTTACCTTATTAAGGTATACTAAACTACATTCAATCTTATTGGACGTTAATCATCATCAGCATCATATTAATATCTTGTATTTTTTAAAATGTAAATTATATATAGGTATATATAGATAGATAGATAGATAATTAACTAATTAAAATATTTAAAAAAAATTAAAATTAAAAATCATATAAAACTCATTATTAAAATTAAATGGGATTTTTCCATAATGATATTTTTTATTCTGAAGTAAGATGCCATATATCTTGACTATTTTAGTCAAATTGTGTTATTTATGTGTAACCACTTCCATGAATTGTCAAGTAGTTATTTCTATTTCAACTGGGTGTCTCCTTGAATGATATTTTGTGGCTCTCTAGTTATGCCTATATGTTTGTAACTCCTTATTTGCAATCCCCTTCTAGGCCTTCCTCACTTTGTTGCACATATTTCTTTGTTCATATGGCTTCACTCTATACTTCCTTCACCATATCTATGGTGCGTTATTGGGCTTGGAGTAGAAGAGTTGGTGGCAGTCACAACTTACCAGGGAGAACTTAGGAATGTCGATAGGTTGAGTTTTTGACTAGATTATATAGGGATCACTTAGGAATGACAATATGTTGATATGGTGTTGCATTTAAAATAATTGTATATCATGTTAATGTGCATAGAGAGGAGTGTGCCTCTAGACCCTAGATGTGAAAGAAATTTATTGTTTATTTGTGTTTTACTCCTTTGACTTTCGATCATGACCTTCACTGCATTTAAAAACAACTGCGAGGAGCCCAATTGCTTCCATTCACCTTGTTTGGATTAATTCTTGTTGTTTTAGAGGATGTGGTGGAGAAGGAATTTCATATCAGCGAGAAGTGAGTCAATAAAACCAGTTCTAAATTTGCCCCCAATTAGGTTTTTTTTAATTTTCGTTACTCGAGGAGGTGTATTGAAATCGATTATACTAATTGGTTACATTTTTGAAGTTTTTTTTATGAATAAATAATCAAAGCTGTATTGAAAGCTCCTTTCTACAACGTATTGGGGTTATGATTGCCATCTTATTATCGTTAGACAATGAAAATCTTGGTCATGATTGAGATTTGATTTGATTTTCAAATATAAAAAATATTATATAATGTCCTATTAAGTTTATCAATATCAAGCTCAATTTCCTAAAAAGAATCAAAGAGATGACTATGAAAGGAACGATGACTATAAAAGAAGAGGAAGACATCATGCATATGTTGTTGATATAAACGAACCATCTTCAAAGAGGAGGCATAGAATACATGATTATAAATTTAAACACTCATTTATTTGTGCTCTTGCAAGATTCATTGAAAATCATGATGAAATTTGGCTTGTGGATAACAATGCTTCTATGCACATGACTGGAAATTGTGATCATCTATCTGAATTGACTGAAAATAAGTTTACATAAAAGGTTGAGCTTGGAGATAATGTAAAATATCAATATGAAGGCATTCGTATGTCATCCTTCAAATTAGAATATGGAGGTAATGTATCTATTAGAAATATACTATTTGTTCCTATTTTGAAAAAAAAAGGTTTTCCATATCATCTCTTGAAGACAAAGGATATAAAGTTTCTTTTGTTAATGGAAAAGTCTTAGAATGGAAGAATAAAGCATCTTTTGAAACTCCTAAAGTCATTGGGGTACGAATTGGAGGAATATATCATCTCTTTGGTCACTCAATCTAAGCTCTTCTACACAACACTATTGAACTTATCGAGGTTTGGAATCGAAGGTACGCTCATATGCACTACAAAGCTTTGGGAATATTGAAATATTTCGTTAAAGGTATACCTGAACTTAAAAAAACCATGATGGAGTATGAAAAGGATGTGATCTTGGGGAAAACGTTAAAGGAATATGCACTAGTAGTGATAGTAGATCGAAATAAATATTGTAACTTGTGCATTCTAATATTTGTTCACCCATGTCATAAAAAACCTTGGGTAGATGCTTGTATTATGTATCTTTCATTGATGATTATTCTTGCAAAACATGCATATATCTCTTGAAGACCAAGGATCAAGTATTTGATAATTTTCTTGAGTTTAAGTCACACATTGAAAATTCTATAGGAAGAAGAATCAAGACTCTAAGTATCGATAATGGTGGGGTTATGTATCAAATGAATTAAATTATTTCTACAAGGGTGCTAGAATTAAGAGGCAGTTGATAGTTCCCTACTACCCCGAACAAAATGGAACTGCAAATATAAAGAACAAGACTATATTAGAATTTTTCAAGGCCATTCTTATTGATCAAGAATTGCATATACCTCTTTGGGGAGAAGCTACAAGGACTGTTGTCTACGTTCAAAACCGACGCCCACATAAAATTTTGTATTACAAGACTCTTGAAGAAATATTTACAAGTGAAATACCAAATGTTTAACATTTAATAAAATTTGGTTGTCTTATTTTTGTTCATGTGCCCAAAGAGAAAAGGACAAGGTTGGAACCATTCGTAAAGAAGGGAACCTTTGTTGGCTACATTGAGAATTAAAAGGCATTTAGGGTCTATATTCCACGAAAATAATATTGAGACTTGCAAGGATGTTATTTTTGATGAGGATGCTGTATTCTGGAATTCTAAGGGTTCACACTTGGACTCTGATGATGAAGTACAAGTAGCCCCAAAAAATGTGGAATCAAGGACCAAAGAACGTGAACCTATGAATCAAGACCCACATGTAGAAGACATTGATCATGAACCTGTTGAATCTTAAAAATCCCATGTAGCTTAGACAAGAAAGATACCAGACTGATTAGAGAAAACATTAAAGAAAGCTTAAGCTCATGATGTTTCTCGTTGAAATTTCAAGGAGATCAAGAAGCCAAATAAATATTCTCGATATAAATTTTTTATGTTTAATATCATTGAGTCTGAGCCATTTTCCGATGAAGAAAGTTTTGAAGAAAACATATGTGAAAAATAAATAATTGAAGAATATAAATCCATATTTACAAATGATGTTCTGGATATTTTCCCTAGACCTCAGGGAAAATCCATTCTGTCTTCAAAATGGATCTTCAAGATAAAACATGTTTCTGATGGAAGTGTTGAAAAATGCAAGGCTATATTCATGGCTCGTGGATTCTCCTACAAAGAGGGAGAGGATTATGAAGACACCTTTGCTCCCATTTCCAAGTATGCATCTATTAGATTTGTAATTTCTCTTGCATCTATTCCAGGTTGGAAGTTGCATCAAATGGATACCAAAATAACATTTTTGAATTGGTTCATCAAAGAAGAAGTCTACATTGAACAACCTCAATGTTTCGAGGTCCACGATAGAGAGACACATGTTTTCTAGTTGAAGAAGGCCCTATATGGCCTAAAGTAGGCCCCTTGTGCAGGTACTAACACATTAATGGTTATCTTTCGAGTCTTGACTTCAAGAAGAGTGATGTTGATCAAAATCTATATTTCAAGGTTGTTGAAGGTGAACCCATGGTATTGTCATTGTATGTAGATGATTTATTTCAGACAAGATCCAAAGTACGGATTGCCTAGTGCAATAGGGAGGTGGTTTCTCAATTTGAGATGAAGGATCTTGGACTCATGCATTACTATTTGGGATTGGAAGTTTGGAAAAAACCTGATGGGATCTGTTAGTGTCATTATTTGCATACTTCAACGAGGGAACAAAACACATTTTGCATGTGCATCTTAGATGTCCCACTCTAAAGAAATTTTCGATCATTCCATTAGGTCATGATATAAAATTGTTCCACTGGTGGTTGTCCTTGTTAATAAAACTTCACTCTCCCTCAGATATTCACATTGTTGACTCATTATCATGTCACCTTGAGCATAACAACACCTATGGAAATTCTCTTTTCACCGGGAAGTCTTTTAAATCAAATCTCATTCATGAAAGTCAGGTCTAAAGAAGTCCCATTAGGTCATTAGGTTTTTTATTTTTCAAGATCACTCCTCCATTTAAGATGAGTTCAGAAAATATATGAGAGGGACTAAATAAGAAATTTTGTTTTCCTATGTAGAAGATCATCATGATGTACTTATCATATTTTCAAAGATGTAATTTTTGAGTTTAATGGTTTTTATATCAAAATGTCATTTTGATATAAAATTCAATATGTAATATTTATATTTTTCCAAATGTAATTTTATGAATCTCATATGTAATAAATTCATCCCAAGCTATCAATGCAATCATTTCCGGCCTAAATAGAGCAAAGAAAGTATATCCCACTTTCCCACATAGGGAAAGTGGGTTATTCAAACTAAAATGAAAAATCCCTAAAGATATAAATTTGTTTAAAATCTTCAAACAAATCATTTGCCTCTATTCATCCATCAAGAGTTTCTAGCAGACGAGAAAATTTCAAATTTTTTGAGCATTTTGAGAAAAAACCACTGGTCGTTGTGTGTTTTCCATAGACACTGTGCCTTTGTCTGGACGTTGCACGTTTAGCCCAAGTGTTGCGCATTTGACCAATCATCTGCAAAGAAAAAAGCAATGGACACTCCACATTTGCTCGGACGTTGCGCATTCCTCCAGGACATTCCACGTTTGAATGGAGAGGGTTTCTCAAGGTTCTATGACTCCCATAAAACTCAGTTTTTTGCACAAACTTCTTCATAGCTCCTTCAAATAGTACGTTAACCCTATCAATATTTCTCACTCAAGTGTCTCATGATTTAATGCAAATTTGAAGTGTTTATTGCTATGAAACCATAGTTTTCATTTCCTTTTTCCATTTTCATTCATATTTCCCATACTCATGTCCCTAAACACATATCGGTCAAAGCTATATGATCCTAGGGTTTTCTTAGACCTAGGTTATCATTTACATTATCACTTCCTCCATTTGTCACAACTTCTCCTTTCAAATCCATATTCCCTTCATCTCATTTCATTTACCCTAGGGTTTCCAAAGCCTTCAAGTCCACAATGTCCGAAGAAGAAAACAGAAATGTTAGTGAGGAGCAAACAAAGAAAAAGACATATAAGAAAGGACGGAAAATCATCAAATATGAACCAACAAACACAAAAGAAATAATGGCTTCTCCACTTACTGTGTCATGTTTTAAGCATGTTGGTTGCTTTGAATTTTTTGAGAGGGTGCAAAGGGTCAAATATCACCCTATGTTAACAAGGATATTTGATGGCAAGTTGCCCTGCCAAACCCACATTCTCATTCACAAGCTATGCATATAAAAAATGCATCTCAATAAATGCCTCAAAATAAAACTCTAAGTCTGGGCAAATTCACAAACTTTGAATTGCGGAAGCTCCTTTTAAAAACCATTCACTATGGTTATAAAACCATTACATAAGTGGAAGCTTTCTCTTTCATTTATAATCTCATGGTTATGAAACCATGGTCAACTAGTCTTAAGAGTAGAAGTTGTTTCCTTTTATTAAGTGTGATTTTGAACCATAAATAATTCTTTTTATCAAGGAATTCTCTATTTTCATTATTCCCCAAATGAAAACCTTTTTAAATCACACTATCATAACTTTTACACAGCTTATTAACATGTCAATTGCCTTCTTATTCAAAAGTCGATTTTTAAATAAAAATCATATAAATTAAAGCCCATACCTGGCCCACCATCTTCTACAACGAAGATTAGCACTATTCACCCATCCATTTCATTCCACATGCAAGTTTTATCAAGGCCAGGGTTCGCTGTTCAGCTCACGCAGACATTTCATCTTCTGCGCCTCTATTGTTCTCACCAAATTGTGTGAAAACTCTCACGGTTCAGTGTTGGTTCTGCTCCAATTCATGATTCCACAGAAACCCTTTTCATACATCTCTTCAATTAAATCATCGACCTTCCACTACGCATTTCTCTGCATACTTGAGTTTAGAAATTAAAACTCATCAATTCTTCATTCTCCACAATTCGTATTTCAACAAACCTCTGCGCATTCACTGCATCCTTAGTCAAATTTCCTTCCATAGGATTTGACCACAATAAATTCAAATGTGCCTTCGACCCTTCATCGTTATTTTCAATCACCAATTAAAAAATCCTAACCAGTGTCGGATTATGAAGTCAGCTTTCTAATATCAACCTTCAATAAGTCGAATTCATCATCGTTTTCCAAAGCCGATATGCCAAACTTGAATTGAAATTTTATTTCAATCCTTCTCCTATATAATCGATCTTTCAAACCTCGTATTCTCCAATTTACTGTTGTGGATTTTTTTCCACGATATTGGTTACAGGTAATAGAGTCTCAAGGCAGATTTACATGTTCAAAATCAAAGATTAACATGGCTTGCGTTCTCAACTAAAAAGGATCGAACCTCATTGATTACCCTTGAATCCTTCACACAAGATGTAAAATGCATTCAAGATTCTATCTTCAACGCTTAATGTTGTTCCATCAATCTAGCCTACAATATGGGTTTAAACTCACTCTACTTCAGTCTTTGCTTTGAAGACTCATCTTAATTACTTTAGCATCGATTAATTCTTGCGCAAACTCTATTCCTATGTAAGAACTTGCGCTTTTTCAAATGGTTCCACTTTCAAAATCATACAATCAATCTACACACTATAAATTACACCAACCCTTATTACATTCAATTCAAAATTATGATACTTAACATCGATTTCTCCCACCGTATGCAGAATACCATTTAAACCAAAATTATAGAGTTTTAAATATACACTTACTCAAAAAATCAACCCATATAATTCTGAAAACACACTTTCATATAAACAATGAAAATACTTACAAAATTCTTCATTCCTGGCCTGATTTTCAATCGCTGGCCCTTTTACAAAAGCCCGTAGGCTTATAACCTCAGTTGTCTAAACCTCACTAATTCCTGTCTGCTACCTCTCTCTCTTTTTTCATTTTTTTTGCCTTTGAGGCTTATTAATTTATACAAATTTAATTGAACCAATTTAGGTTCAGATCCCTTCAATAACTCAACAAAGTCCTCAAATATCTCAAACCCTACAATCTAGATTTTATCGCTAGAATATTGAAACCAAATCTATCTTAGGCTTCATAATTAATTCTTAAAAATATAATTTCCCTCATGTTCTCCAATTATTTGGGAACATTAACAAATCCTCACAATAATTAATTAAAATCACTCAAAAAGCCCATTAATATTTACATGAATTCAATATTTTCTCACAAACATAAGACCCCCTATTTTTTAATAAAATACAAAGTATTTTTCGAATCTAATGCCCCTGCATCAATATTCATCTCAGGTCTTCATGATAGGCAGGTCACTCTTTCTTGGTTGCTTTTACCATGTCTACTAATGTCATTGCAGCTGCTACAGGGATCTCTAATGTGGGAGAGAAATAGTTTAAACAAGGAAACCTTAATCATAGATACTATGAACCATATCTTAAAGCTAGATACAAGGATGAAAAAAAGACCATTTTCCCTTTCTCTCATATTCTTGACCAATATTTCCCTATGATGAAAATCATTATGAAATACTTCACTTGTGAGGGGAGGTTTTCTCGTCTCTATTCATATCATATTCGGCTTCTTATGCATTTCACTAGAGTTAGAATACTTCACATACCCTATTTCCTCTCCTGCGGCATTGACAAGATGGCATACATTGCACAAAAGAGGGATTATAATCATCAAATGTAGAGTCTCTTTCATCACTCCCTTATCAAAATGATATTCATGTATCAGATTGAGAAAAAGAACATTCCATGGGACACATTCATAGCAAATGAAATTTTCACTACCCCACCTAGTCAACATGATCAGAATATCCCCTCATCATCTCATCCTCCCATATCCACTTCTCCATCTCAGCCTGTTGCTCATACATCATCACCAAGTCAGTTTCATTCACCTCATGTTGATCATTCTTCTTCACCTTTCTATAACCCTTCATCATCATCACATCATGATTCCGAGTCATCAAGAAGTGAGGAGGATATTGAGGCAATTTGGGCTAGTTTGACTGATGTTGATCCATTTACAAAGGCTCATTAGAGAGGCTATAGGCATGTGTTTTCTTCACTTGGAGTGAAAGGGTCCATGCCTTCTTCATAAACCAAACAGGTGGCCAAAGGAAAGGAAAAGGCTAAAGAGCCAATCATTGATTAACGGGAGGACAAACATGAAACAAAGCATGAATTTCAGTTGTTTGACCTAGATGAGGAAGATGAGGAAAAAATCACCAGTGCAGCAATCAAAGGCAAAGAGGAAAAGATTAGTGAACTTCAAGCTAATCTTCAGAGAGAAAAATATGTGATTGACTTTCTTGAGCAATAAAATCAGTAGCTGAAAACTAAGCAAATCATCAATGAGGTAAAGACCATCAAAGCACAAAGAGAAGAAGAAAAGGTCAAGGCCTTACTAGAGGAGACCTTGGAAATTTTTGGTGAAATTGATGATGAGGAGGATCAGCCTCCAAGAAAAACCAAATACTATAGGGCTGAAGAGAGCTTTAGCTCAGGAAAGACAGAGAGAAGCTGAGTTGGCAGAGCAGCTCGCACCAAGTGAGTTGATTGCCCTAAATATTAGCAAGGATAGGGAATAATGGCTTGATAGATATAATCTAAATTTGGAGAGGTTGATAGATAAGGCCAACAAGGACAATAACGTTTTGAGGACAAGGTCAAACTTCATGCACGGAAAGAGAGAATTGCATTGACCAAGCTCAAAAGAGCCACTGCTAAGATTGAAAGTTTGACTAAGCAAGGAGAGAAAGAGAGGCTAGATATACTTTTTGAGGTGTCTCTTCGTGCCTCAATCACTTGATAAACAAGTACCCTCACTATTTTGATAAAATTTTGGCACAATCGGCACTTTAGTTCATTTCTGGTTTTTTGAGTCTTTTTGCACGCAGAAATTCTGCCAAAGGCACAGCGACCTGGACGCTGCACTATTTTTTGGGTCCTCTAAATAAAAAATTTCCACCCCCATTGTGTTCATAATGATGAGGAAATCAACCCTAGCAATTTTCAGAAGATTTGGAGGAGAACTGGTCCCTCAAAAATACAAAAAACTACCAAATTTTCATCTTTCTGCCTCCCTTCTGACCTGGTCGCTGCGCGTTTACCAATCCTGGAATATTGGAGTTTTGACAGGGAAAATGAGCACCATTTTGGAAAATGGAGGTATTTTTGGAAACTAGACTCAAAGAGCTTTCCAATGAGCTATCATGGAGCTGATTGGGATACCGGGAAGGCACTAAAACAAAACCTTGCATAGAGGCCATTTTTCTGTCTGGACATTGTGCGTTTGACAAGGAAAATGCATTTTTGACAGTCTTCAGCAAATTTTGAAGTTTCACTCCAGTTTTAATTTTACTTTGGAAAATGAAGAAAGTACTAATGTAGCTAGTCATGATGAATGTAAATGTCATGTTTTTGCTTTTATCTAAGGTAAATTCATTAGCTTGAGTCCTCTACAAGTCAAATGAATCAGTTTCCTCTCTTTTAGAGGCAAGTTGTTGGGTCTTCCTTGTCTTCAGATTCTTGTTTAGCATTTGGTGTAAATGATTCTCATCTCATGGATTTGACTCCCTGAGGCTAGGGAGAGTGGTTTTGAGGTCCATATCTTCTTCTTCTTTCTCATTTGTAAGGGTTGGACTCAGTTTTGTATCAGTTCTAAGTAGGAAATTGATCAAATTTGCAGCTATTTTTATGGGATCCATGTGGTATGGTGTTTAGTTCCAGTTTCTTATTTTGTGCTTAGTTGTTAGAATGTTTTGTTTATTTCATTCGTCATTTCATACCTTCTAAGTGAATGTATGCAAGTTAGATAAGCAGAATCCATTCTCAGATGCTCTATTTTGGGTAGACAGTCACAGTCTGTTAAATTTCTTCAGTTTAGAAAGAACCCATGATTTCACCATGCTCTTTCTAGCCCCTCACCTGTCTTGATCATCCCACCATCGAAATCCTAAAGTGTTAAACATTGTACCTACCTTTCCCATACAACACCCTACAAATTTTGACCTAATTTCCCTTGCCCTGACTCCTTTACTTCTTCTGATCCAGCACAACCCTATACAATCAAATCAAAACTCTAAGCTACTATACCTAACCTAATATCTTCTTTCCATAGTCATATTGGTTGTGATCCTTACGGAGAGATCCCTCTCCTTGCCTAGTATGGATAGCTACTTGGCTAAGCATGGTTTGTGGTTACCTTGGAATTTCCTTTTTCAGCCTGAGGTTTAATCCAAGTGATAAAATTTTGGCGACTACGTTGGGGAAAGAAAAGTGAGATCAGATCAACTCCATTAAGTTTTCATTGAAATTCTTAAACTTGTGGATGATAAGTTTAGAGTTTATTCAAAGGCCGAATTGAAAAAATTGTAATGTGAAAATTGGTTTTCAAAATTGGACATACTGGCTTCTCGAAGATACACTAGATCCAATCCCGATTTGAATATTCCCACCATTTTTAGTGATACTCAGATCATAGGAAGAAAATCCAAAACTGTTGTGGAGACATCTAGTTCAGCCGAAAATCAATCATAGAAAATTTATATTCCCACAACTAGTTCATTCCCTGGAAAGTTAGAAAATTTGCAAGATATTGAATTTGATATAAATTTTGAAAAAAGCTTATTCTGGAGTAAATATTTGAGTTGGGTTGATGAAACAGTTGTTGATTCCTCCATTTCCTTTCACAATCCTGTTGAAGATTTGTTTTCATATTCTCAAACAGGTTCAAAATCAGGCTCAAAACTTTTACAAGTTCTTAATGATCTGCAGAACTATTCTTCAGAAATAAATGCTTGGGTAATAAACAGACCTCAGATCCCAGTTTCTTCTACCATCACTTCATCTATTGTTCAAACTCCTCAATCAGTGACCAATCCTCCCTTGATTACATCAAGCATCCAAAACCCTGTTATGAATCCTCCACCTCCAATCATCATGGCTGCAAGATATTCCCCCCTTGTTCTCCCTCAGAAGTCGGGTGCTATGCCCCAAGATTCCCAAACCAAAATCCCTTTGTTCAAAAATAATCAGCCTATGACAGCCCAAAATCACGTGGATAAGATGAATGACTTCTTTGATCTTCATGAAATTGATATTGAGGATGTGAAGATGAGGTTGTTTGCACAAATTCTGGGAGGGGAAGTAAGAAAATGGTTCAGAGCTCTACCAGCAACCACTATTGACACTTTAGAATTTTTGCATCGATAGTTTATAGAAAGATGGGAAGAAAAGAAAAATTCCCTTCAAATTCTTTCTGAATATGAGAACATCAAAAGAAATGTTGGTGAGACTGTGCAAGATTATTGTGTGAGATTTAATGCAGTGTACAATGCTCTTCTTGCACATATCAAACCACCGAAAGGTTTGGGTTTAGTAAAATTTCCAGATGGATTTGATACTGATATGGCATATCAGCTATGTGAATGTGATCCTACAACTTTATCAAATATGAAAAAGAATGTTGTAAGTGTGGAAGGGAATTTGCTAGCCAAAAGAGCAAGGATGAGATCTGAAAAGAGAGTGACCATCAAGGAGGAGACACCTACTTCTGATGCTAAATTGGATTCATTACTCCAAACTATGGAAAGAAAGGTTCATCAAATCTCTATCTCAGATAGACCTGAAACACAGATCCGGAACCCAAATCTTAGAGGGCAGCAACAGCCTCAATTTAGAATCAACCAAAGAGAGAAGAAAGCACCCGACCAAATAGTACAACAACAACAAATTCAGACCCCGTTGCAGTAGAATTACGTTCAAGGAGTGGAAGAGGAAGAAGATGAAGATCTGGTGGTCGAAACAAATTATTTCTTTAAAGAAGATGGTCTGAAAATGTTTCTGACTGAAGATGAAGAGTATACTGAAAATTTGAATATTCCAAAAGATGAAGACTATATCTTGGAAAATGATGATGATTTGGAAACTGAATCCGATGATTACTAGCATGGGTATATGAATACTTTGAGTGCACAACAGAAATATTCTTTAAGGAGCAGAGATATACCTATCAATCCTATTCATAAAATAAAAGAGGTCCAGTCAAAGAATGATCTTCCAAATAATCAGAGAAAGGGTAAAGAGCATGCAGATCATAATCATAGCAACATCAACCAACCATCAACAAGCTCAACCACTAAAGAGAAAGACACTCAGAAAAAGGATAATGTAACAAAAGATCAAAATGATAGAAGAGATACTATCACCAAAGAGGTAGATAAAGTCACAAATTTTAATTTATAAAATGAAATAGCTAAATTGAAAGTGTCCATTCCTTTGACATAATTTGTAAAGAATAGTCATTATAAACATCAGGTGTCGAAAATGTTGTTAGTTGATCCTTTTTCTGATATGGTTAATGTTGAACATGACCACCCTGAGCTCATTTTCGGTCCAGCTATAGATGGTCAGTTAGAAGAGAGCGAAGTTCCCCCCTTTTATTTAAGCCTTAGACTACATGACTACATACTTCATAATGTTATGCTTGATTCCGGTGCTTCTCACAATTTAATGCCAAAGGCTATTATGGAAAATATGGGCATGGATATCACCCGACCATATCATGATTTGTATTCATTTGATTATGGTATAGTTCATTGCGTTGGTCTCATTAAAGATTTAGTGGTTTCCTTATACCAAATCCTAGCCAAGAATGTCTTAATGGATGTGGTGGTGGCTGATATACTGCCTCGATTCGGCATGATGTTGTCTAGATCATGGGGAGCCAAACACAAAGGAACTTTACAACTTGACTTCTCTTATGCTATTATTGTTGTTTTCAGGCAATTGAGGAAATTGTAGCAGGAAAAGAAAATGAAGTATATCATAACTAGTAAGGATAAGCGCATAAATCATCCAATATAGGTTGTACATACAAATCTAGAATCTTTTATTTTGTGTATTGATGGTAGTTTGAATGATGTAAGTAATCAGCTAGTCAAGGTAGACGATGTACCAGAAGTTTCAGAGAGTTTTAGAGAAGTTCTTAATAAAGAAAAATAAATTGTGACTTCTTCCGAATAACCTTTAGAAGAACATAAAATAATTATAGAACAGAAAAATGAGGTGACCGGCAAAAATAAATCAGAACCAATAGTTAAGTTTCAACATCTAGAAGACAAAGATGGTCTTTGGAGCATGGATTTCAATGGTGCTTTGGGTAAGGAAGGTGTAGGTATTGGTATTTGGATCCGAAGTCCTATTTGTAAGTTAGGTGGAATTCCAAGTAATGTTAGAGAATGCTCTTATAAATTGGCTTTTGACTGTTCTAACAACGAAGCAGAGGATGAAGCATTGATCACATTTCTCAAAATTTTGAGGAAACTAGGTGCAAAAAGAATTTCTGTTTATGGTGATTTTGAGCATGTCATAAAGTAGGTGAAAGGAGAATATCAAGAAAAACATCCATGAATGAGAGCTTATAGAAATGCAGTCTTGGATATCTTAAAAATGTTTCCTAAATATACATTAATAGTGGTACCAAGAAGTCAAAATATCATTGCAGATTCGCTTGCTACGGTAGAAAGTAATCTCAAAATTACAATGAACTCAAGTAATAAATTTGAAATTCATGTCAAACATAGACCTAGTGTTCCTAATAACTTAAGGAACTGGTAAGTTTTTTGGGATGACAAAGAAATTAATAGCTTTTTGCAGAATGAAGGAAAGTTCAAAGATGCTTTTATTGATGATCTTTTCGATTCTGATGATCAAAACATAGAGGCCAATCCAATGAATATTTTGCAACTGAAAGACAATATTATTCCTAGAGGTCTCATACCTTTAGAAGAACTGTTTGATCAGGATTATGTGGTGAGAAAACCAACATTGACTCCTACAGAAAAGGGTGTGGAAGACGTAAACATCAGAACAACAGATAAGCCCAAGATAGTTAAGCTATCTAAGACATTATCTCCCGAGGAAAAAGATAAGTACATCAAATTATTATCTGAATTTTCTGATATTTTCACATGGCATTATGCAGATTTGAAGGTCTATGACAAAAATATTATTCAGCACACTATTCCCATCAAGTCGGATCAAAAACCTTTCAGACAGAAGTTGAGAAGGATAAATCCAACACTGTTTCCATCCATCGAGGAAGAGTTAAATCGATTTTATAAATCTGGTATCATTGTTCCAATTATATTTTCTGATTGGATTTCAAATTTGGTTCCATTAAGGAAAAATACCGAAGAGATAAGTTTCTACATCGATTTATGGAATTCAAATAAAGTGTCTCTAAAGGATAATTACCTGATTCCTAAGATGGACCATATTCTGCAAAGGGTAGTTGGAGCATCACGGATGTCGTTTATTGATGGTTATTCAGGTTATAAACAGATTTTGGTAGATGAAGAAAACCAAGGTAAAACTACTTTCACAACACCGTGGGGGATCTTAAGTATGTCAAAATGCCATTTGGACTCAAGAATGCAGGGGCTACGTTTCAACGGGCGATGGATATAGCCTTTGCTAATGAGAATAATGTTTTCTTAGTGGTGTATTTAGATGATTTGACAGTTTTTTCTAGTTCTGATGATGAGCATTTACACCATCTGAGAATTGTTTTTTAGAAATGTAGGGAGTTTGAAATTTCTCTGAATCTGAAAAAGAGTTTTTTTGCCATGGAGGAAGGAAAAATTATCAGTCACATAATTTCCAAACATGGCATTCGCATTTATCCTTCTAGAGTAGAAGCAATTCAGAAAATAGATTTTCCATGTAATAAAAAGGAGATACAAGCTTTCAAGGGTAAGATGAATTTCTTACGCGGATTTGTTCCTAATTTGGCTGAGCATTTGCGTGATTTGACTAATATGTTGAAAAAGGACAATAGTGTAAAATGGACCAATGATGCTATGAAGTCTTTCAACTTGGTAAGGCTTTATTTTAACTACAGCTCATGTTTTGGTTAGTCCGGATTATACTAGTAATTTTATAATATTTTCATTTGCATCTAACCACACCTTGGCTGTGGTTTTGATGCAAAATAAGGATCAAGTTGAACAATGCATTGCTTTCTTTAGTCGAGCCATTAGATATGATGCTCTTCACTATAATATTATTAAGAAGCAAGCTTTGGCCTTAATCAAAGCCTTGAACGATTTTCGAGTCTATATTCTACATTCAGCTTATGTTCCAAATGAAATTGTAAAAGAAATTCACACGCAGACCAATCCAGAAGGAAGCAGAGGTAAACGGATAGCAGCAATGCTAGAGTATGATCTTCAGATCAAGCCCACCAAGCTGATCAACGGACGAGGGTTAGCCAAACTTATGGTTGAATCCAACTTGCATGCTCTAGACATAAACCTTATTGCAACAATGTCAGATGATGAAGAAGATGGCTCTCTAATACAGGTATCAGAAATGTTTCTCACTTCACCATGGTATTCAGATATAGTGTATGTTCTTCAGCACTTATTTCCTCCTCCTGGAATGTCAAAAAGTAAGGGTAGGTCTTTCAAATTAAATTCTGCTAAATACTGCATTCTAGGTAGTGCCCTTTATTGGAAAGGTCTAGGAGGTGTTCTTTTAAATTGTCTGGTTGAAGATGAAGCTAAATAGGTAATGGATGACTTCCACAGGGGAGATTGTGGAGGCCACTTGTTTTGGAAAAAAATAGCTAATAAAGTGTTGAGAGTAAGGTATTGTTGGCCGGCTCTATTTTCAGATTTGTACAAAACAGTCACAAACTATCATGAATGTCAATTTTTTTAGGGAAAAATGAAACTCCTTCCTCTTCCACTGAAGCCTATTGTAGTAAATGCTCCTTTTCAACAGTGGGGACTTGACTTTATAAGGCAAATTCATCCCACATCATCAGCACAGCATATATGGATTCTAACAGCCACCGACGACTTCACCAAGTGGATCGAGGCTATTCCTACAAGGAAAGCTATGGACACGGTAATTATTCAGTTTTTAGAATCTAATATTTTGTCTCGTTTTGGTTGTCCTCACAAGATTATTATAGATAATGCAGTAGCATTCAAGTCAAAGAAGATGATTGAGTTTTGTCACAAGTATAATATCAGGTTGGGCCATTCAACCGCATATTATCCGTAGGGAAATGGATTAGCTGAGTCTTGTAATAAATCCTTGGTTAATATCATTAAGAAAATGTTGGAGGAGAACAAGAAAAATTGGCATATGAAGCTTACCAATGCTTTGTGGGCAAACCGAGTGAGCACAAAGAATTCTATAGGTATGTCACCCTTTGAATTGGTTTATGGTACAGAGACAGTGTTTCCTAAATCACTTGCAGTCCCGGTTATGAGATTATTACAGGAGTCAGGTAGTGAGGAAGATGATATTCAACGTCAAATCAATCAAATGATTCACCTTCAGCAAACAAGGGAGGAAGTTTCTCATACTAATTCTACTCTTCAGGAGAAAATATAAAATATTTATGATCACAAAACCAAGGCATATAAGTTTCAACTGGAAGATGTAGTGCTGCGATGGGGTGCAAGTAATGAAGAGAAAGGAAAATACGAGAAGTTTGAAAATATATGGAAAGGACCCTACAAGATCTTAGCTTATTGAGGAACAAATGCCTATTTTCTGAAAGAGATGAATGGACAAGAATGTTCAGGAGGACCATTCAATGGTAGGCTCTTGAAACATTACTATTTTTGATGCAACTTCAGAAAGAATGTTCCACATTCATTGTAAATACTAGTTTGTATTATCTACAAGGTTTGGAGAGGAAAATCATTTAGGCTTGGGGCCTGAAGTGAAGGCTATAAAGCTTGTTTATTTTATATTATTTTTAGAGTTTTGAGTCAGTTTTGAGTTGGTTTCAAATTCAGTTTTGAGCTAGTTTCAGAGTCAGTTTTCGAGTCAATTCTCAGTCACTTTGATTGGTTTTTGAGTCAGTTTTATAGCATGTAGTATTTTAAATTGTTTGATCGTATTGGCCCAAATATTAGGCACTTGGTATATGGTTTTATTGACACCTCCAAGGAGCTACCATCCCCAATAAGTCCAATGTTAGTGTCATTATTTCCATACTTCCACTAGGGATCAAAACACATTTTGCATGTGCATCTTAGGTGTCCCACTCTAAAGAAATTTTCAATCATTCCATTAGGTCATGATATAAAATTGTTCCACTGGTGGTTGTCCTTGTCAATAAAACTTCACTCTCCCTCAGAGATTCACATTGCTGACTCATTCTCATGTCTCCTTTAGAATAACAACACCTATGGAAATGCTCTTTTCACCAGGAAGTCTTTTAAATCAAATCTCATTCATGAAATTCAGGTCTAAAGAAGTCCCATTAAGTCATTAGGTTTTTTATTTTTCAAGGTCACTCCTCCATTTCAGATGAGATCAGAAAACATATGAGAGGGACTAAATGATAATTTTTTTTTCCTATGTAGAAGATGATCATGATGTAATTATCATATTTTCAAATTTGTAATTTTTGAGTTTAATGATTTTTATATCAAAATGTCATTTTGATATAAAGTTCAATATGTAATATTTATATTTTTCCAAATGTAATTTTATGAATCTCATATGTAATAAATTCATCCCAAGTTGTCAATGAAATCATTTCCGGCCTAAATGGAGCAAAGAAAGCAAAACTCCATGACTTGATCAAACTGCAAAATTCCAAAAAGTCAGAAAGTTAAAGAGTATGTTAAGTCCCTATATTAATAGTGTAGTCCCTTATTATGTTAGTGTAGCCCCCCTTATTGTTATTTTTGTACCCCTGTAACCTCCATATTGCTATTATTATGCCCTTACATTATTATTGTTAGGTCGACTAGATTACATTGTGGCCCCACTAGGATTACATTATGGCCCCATGGACTCCTATATATAGAAAGGAGGTTTTTTCATTTGTATCATCCAATAATTTTTCATTTATGTAATGTATTTGAGGTTTCCCCCTCGAAGTGGCTTATTTCTAAGGCGTTGATATCTATTTTCTTCTATTTTTGGAGCCGGTTTCCCAACATTTGGTATTAGAGCTTTGGATTCTAGGGTTTCACTGCTCCAAACAGGCCATCGTGGAATTTTCACTATAACGTTTTTTTTCTACGAAGATTCAGAAGTGAAAATTTTTAGGGTACAAAGTCAAAATCCTGAGGAACATCGTCGCAAAATTTCAGAGCTTCGTTCGCAATATTTTCGGAGATATGATCTGTGGAAGGTAGGGCTTTTTGTAGGCTCCTGAATTTCACTTAAACAAGTCATCGCAGAATTTTCGCTATAACTTTTTTTATACGAAGGTTCAGAAGCTGAAATTTTTAGAGTGCGAATCCGCGATCCTAAGGAACATCGTCACAAAATTTCGGATCTTGGTTCGCAATATTTTCAAAGATATGATCTGTGGAAGTTAGGTCTTTTTTAGGCTCCCTAATTTCATCTCAAATATGTGATCATGGGAAAATATTCATAACTCTCTCTCTGAGCACCGGATTGGAATTATGTAAAAAGTGGCTGGAATTACATGAATTGTAGTTTCCTAGCTATAAATTTCAGAACCAAAGGAGCAAACAGTGACACGTGGAAAGTCGTACAAATTCTCTCTACTGAACCAGTCCATAATTAGGTCATTGTGGGACATTGGACATAACGTTGTCATGAAGAATCCAAATCAATTCAGACCTGTGGCATTTGAAAGAAGCTTCAGAGGACTACTATAGGACCAAATTTCAGATTTTTAGGATCTTCAATTATATAGATAATTCAATTTCAATATAGAGCTCTGCAAAAGCAAGTAAAAGGTGTGTATTTTTTTTCCGAATTGCATAAGTCTTGTTTGAAGAATCAAGTTGAATTGATTCCAAGGGCATATTGTAGAATAGATATCAGTATTGGTTTCTAAAATGGCCCCTAAAAAGAATTCAACACCCATTAATCCTTTAGAAAGCTATACTATGACGCATGAAGTGGAAGAATTGCAGTATGAGATATCAAAATTACGGTACCAAGTGCAACAAATTTCGATCTTACGAATAGCAACCGAAGATGACATAGATGGTTTAAAAGATGAAATGGAGGCTAAGTTGGATTGTTTGAAGGATCAAATAATATATAATATGGATGATATATTAGTGTAAGATCACATTGAGCACCAACAACAAGTTCTCCAACTCTCAAAGGATAAGCTAACTTTGGTGCAGAATCTAATGAAACAACAAGAATATCAACATCACATCGAAAGAAGTTCTGAAGCAGTCATAGAAACAAGAACTCAACAAGTACGATCAATTTCAGAGTATCTCAGCAAGTGGAAGAAATTTCCTGTAGAAGATTCCACATGGGAGGATGAGAATTTTCTACAGAAGCATCACAAAATAATCAAGCATTGAGGACAACACTTGATTGAAGGAGAGGGGCACGTTAAGTCCCTATATTAATAGTGTAGTCCCTTATTATGTTAGTGTAGCCCCCCTTATTGTTATTGTTGTACCCCTGTAACCCCCATATTTTTATTATTGTACCCTTACATTATTATTGTTAGGTTGGCTAGGATTACATTGTGGCCCCATGGAATTCCTATATATAGAAAGGAGGTTTGTCATTTGTATCATACAAGAATTGTTCATTTATGTAATGTATTATGCTTCCTCGAAGTGCTTATTTCTACAAGATATCTTTTCTCTATTTTTTGTTTTGCTTCACCCAAATGAGTATCGGGCATAAGTTCCAAAGGGAAAAGTGAACATAGGGAAAGTGGGTTATTCAAACTAAAATTACAATCCCTAAAGATATAAATTTGTTCAAAATATTTAAAAAAATAATTTGCCTCTATTCATCCATCAGGAGTTTCCAGCAAAGGATAAAATTTCAGAGTTTTTGAGCATTTTGAGAAAAAGCCACTAGTCACTGTGTGTTTTCCCTAGTCGCTGCGCTTTTTCCTGGACAATGCGTGTTCAGCCCAGGTTCTGCTCGTTTGACCGATCATCCGCAAAGCAAAAATCAATGAAAACTACGCGTTTACCTCTGGACGCTGAGCATTTTCCCAGACGATGCGTGTTTGAACAGAGAGTGTTTCTCAAGGTTCTATCACTCCCAGCAAGCTCATTGTTTTTCAAAAAATTCTTCATAGCTCCTTAAAACCATAATATAACCCTATCAGGCTTTCTCACTAAAGTGTTTATTGTTATGAAACCCTAGTTTTCATTTCATTTTTCCATTTTCATTCATATTTCCCATACTCATGTCCCTAAACACATATCGGTCAAAGCTATAGGATCATAAGGTTTTCTTAGGCCTAGGTTATCATTTACATTATCACTTCCTCCATTTTTCATAACTTCTCCTTTGAAATCCATATTCCCTTCATCTAATTCCATTTACCCTAGTGTTTCCAAAGCCTTCAAGTCCACAATGTCTGAAGAAGAAAACAGAAATGTCAATGAGGAGAAAACAAAGAAAAATACATATAAGAAAGGAGGGAAAATAATCAGATATGAACCAGCAAACACAAAAGAACTCATGGCTTCTCCACTTACTATGTCATGTTTTAAACATGTTGGTTGCTTTGAATTTTGTGAGAGGGTGAAAAGGGTCCAATATCACCCTATGTTAACAAGGCTATTCATCTCAAGTCTTCATGATAGGCAGGTCACGCTTGCTAGGGTTACTTTTACCATGTCTACTAATGCCATTGCAGCTACTACAAGGATCCCTAATGTGGGAGAGAAATGGTTTAAACAAGGAAACCTTGATCATAGCTACTATTAACAATATCTTAAAGCTAGATTTAAGGATGACAAAAAACCATTTTCCCTTTCTCTCATCTTTTTGACCGATATGTCCCTATGATGAAAATAATAATGAAATACTTCACCTGTGAGGGGAGGTTTTCTCGACTCTATTCATATCATATCCGACTTCTTATGCATTTCACTAGAGTCAGAATGTTCACATACCCTATTTCCTCTCCTGCAGCATTAACAAGATGGCATACATTGTGAAAAAGAGGGATTGTAATCATCAAATGTAGAGTCTCTTCCATCACTCCCTTATTAAAATGATAGTCATGCATCAGCTTGAGCAAATGAACATTCCATAGGACACATTCATAGCAAATGAAATTTTCACTACCCCACCTAGTCAGCATGATCAGAATATCCCCTCATCTCTCATCCTCCCATATCCACTTCTCCATCTCAGCCTGCTGCTCATACATCATCACCAAGTCAGTTTCATTCACCTCATGTTAATCATTATTCTTCACCTTTCTATAACCCTTCATCATCATAACATCATGATTCTGAGTCATCAAGCAGTGAGGAGGATATTGAGGTAACTTGGGCTAATTTGAATGATGTTGAGCCATTTCCAAAGACTTATCAGAGAGGCTATGGGCAAGTGTTTGCTTCCCTTAGAGTGAAAGGGGCCATCCCTTATTCATCAAAAAAACAGGTGGAAAAAGGCAAGGAAAAGGCTAAAGAGCCAATCCTTGATGAACAAGAGGACAAACATGAAATAGGGCATGAATTTCAGTTGATTGACCTAGATGAGGAAGATGAGGAAAAACTCTCCAGTGCAGCAATCAAAGGAAAAGAAGAAAATATTATTGAACTTCAAGCTAATCTTCAGAGAGAAAAATATGTGATTGACTTTCTTGAGCAATAAAATCAGCAGCTGAAAACTAAGCAAATCATCAATGAGGTAAAGGCCATCAAAGCACAAAGAGAGGCAGAAAAGACCAAGGCCTTGCTAGAGGATACCTTGGAAATATTTGGTGAAATTGATGATGAGGAGGATCAGCCTCCAAGACAGAAACCAAAGACTATAGGGCTAAAGAGAGCTTTAGCTCGGGAAAGACAGAGAGAAGCTGAGTTGGCAGAGCAGCTCACACCAAGTGAGCTGCTTTCCCTAGAGATTAGCAAGGACAGGGAATCATGGCTTGATGGAGTCAATATACATTTGGAGAGGTTTCTAGAGAATGCCAACAAGGACAAAAACTTGTTGAGGACAAGGGTCAAACTTCATGCACGGAAAGAGAGAATTGCATTGGCCAAGCTCAAAAGAGCCAATGCTAAGATTGAAAGTTTGACTAAGTAGTGGGAGAAAGAGAGGTTAGATATACTCGCTGAGGTGTCTCTTCATGCCTCAATAACTTGATAAAAAATTACCCTCACTATTTTGATAAAAGTTTGGCACACTTGGCACTTCAGTTCATTTTTGTTTTTTTGAGTCTTTTTGCACGTAAAAATTCTGCCAAAGGCGCAGCGACTTGGACATTGTGCTATTTTTTGGGACCTCTCAATGAAAACTTTCCGCCACCATCAAGTTCATAATGATGCGAACATCAACCCTAGCAAGTTTCATAATAATTGGAGGAGAACTGGTCGCTCAAAAATTCATAAAACTACCAAATTTTCATGTTTCTGCCTCCTTTTTGGCCTAGTCATTGCGTATTTACCAGTCCTGGGAGATTGGCTTTTTGACAGGGAAAATGAGCACCATTTTGAAAACGTGAGGTAGGTTTTGAAACAAAACTCAGAGATATTTCCAATGAGCTATCATGGAGTTGATAGGCACTCAAAACTAGCCTTGAACAAAGGCCATTTTTTCTATCTGGACGCTGCGTGTTTGACAAAGAAAATGCATTTTTCACAGTCTTCAGCAAATTTTGAAGTTTCACTCCAATTTTACTTTTTCTTTGGAAAATGAAGAAATTATTTAAATGGTCATGTTTTTACTTTTATCTAAGGTAAATTCATTAGCTTGAGTCCTCTAGAGGTCAAATGAATCAGTTTCCTCTCTTTTAGAGGCAAGTTGTTGGGTCTTCCTGGTCTTCAGATTCTTGTTTAGAATTTGGTGTAACTGATTCTCATATCATGGATTCGACTCCCTGAGGCTAGGGAGTGGTTCTTAGGTCTATATCTTCTTTCTCTTTCTCATTTGTAAGGGTTGGACTTAGTTGGATGTTTGGCTTTTGAAGAAACACAATTTTGTATCAGTTCTGAGCAGGAAATTAATCAAATTTGCAGTTATTTTTATGGGATTCATGTGGTATAGTGTTTAGTTTCAGCTTCTTCTTTTGTGCTCAGTTGTTAGAATGATTTTTTTATTTCATTCATCATTTCATAACTTCTAAGTGAATGTATGAAATTTAGATAAGAAGAATCCATTCTCAGTTGCTCTGTTTTGGGTAGACATTCACAGTCTGTTAAATTTCTTCAGTTTAGAAATAACCCATGATTGGACCATGCTCTTTCTAGCCCCTCACCTATCTTGATCATCCCACCATCGAAATCCTAAAGTTATAAAAATTGTACCTACCTTTCCCCATAGAACACCCTGCAAATTTTGACCTAATTTCCCTTGCCCTGACTGTTTTACTCCTTTTGATCCAGCACAACCCTATACAATCGAATCAAAACTCTGAGCTACTGTACCTAGCCTAATATCTTCTTTTCACAGTCATCTTGGCATTGATCCTTATGGAGAGATCCCTCTCCTTGCCTAGTAGGGCTAGCTACTTGGCAAAGTGTGGTTTGTGGTTACCTCAGAATTGCCTTTTTCAGCCCGAGGTTCAATCCGAGTGATAACAGGATCTTTGAGGGCCAAGGCAAGTACATTATTACTATTTTTTAGAGATTTGGAATGATGGAAGATCTGAGACAGTGAATATGAGTTTTTTGATCCTACTATGTATCACAAATTGATTGGCTCGTTGAATTATCTTGTGAAAACCAAGCCCAATATTTTTTATCTAGTAAATAAATTGAGTCAATTCTCTATTGAGCCTTCTTTTGTACATTGGGTTTCATCTAAAAACATATTGAGATACTTGTGGGGTACCATTGAGTATGGTGTGAGTGTATGATTCTAATAGGGATTGGGAGCTATATGGTTTCTTTTATGCTGATTGGGATGCTAGCTTTGACGATATAAAGAGCACCACTGGATATTGTTTTAGCCTGGGCTCCACTAAGGTTTCTTGATGTTGAGATTCAACAAGATGGTGATCCTAGTGAAAATTAAGCACCTTCACTAGGTGGGGCCCGTAGGCTATTTTTAGGTGTATGTCTATTTTTAGAATGGTGACCATATTCTAAAATTAGCAGGATGTTGATTCTAGATGGTTGAGAAAATTATATCCTTAGATGAGTTTCTATTTTTATATCATGAGCGAAGTCTATTTATAGATCGCATATCTAAAAATATAATGCATGTCGGTTATTATTATCCCTTAATGATAATCATACAATAAATAATAACTTATTCTCTCTAAGCACTTCATTTCAATTAACTGATGTGGAAAACCAGTTAGCTGAAGGAATTACGCATTCCAAGGTTGTTTGGTGACTCATGCATGATGGACTTCGTTGTAACTGAGTGTGACACAGTTGTAATAGATTTGGAAGAGTAGTTATGGGAGTTGTTATTTAGTTTAACTCAGCTAAGTGAGTTAAACTCAGTTGTACTATTTGTAACTAAAGATACACTAGTGAAAGATGAGTGACATAATTAGTTAATTAATTCACAAGTAGTGGCTTACTTGCAACTGAATAAATACATCAGTTAACTACTTGCATGTGAGATCTAGTGGAGACCCAATGGAGAGATAGGTGAAAGGGTGTGTTTGACTATGAGTTGTGAATATAATGGTGCATTCAATACATCTACACACACATTGGAGTTTCCAATGAGGATTTCATATTCAAATCAAGGAAATATTGAATTCATTTAGGGGTCTTCTTTAGCAGGGATTGTGCAGTGGAGGCAGGTTGTTAGGAGGCAGTAAATTGGTGCATGTGTGAACCAATTTTTGTAGTGTGAGACGATTGTATATTGTACTGAGAGCTCTATGAGATGATCTTTGTATGAGATTGTTTCATTATTCCATGATATACATAATATATGATAGTTGGGGTTTTTAGCTTTAAGCTTTCCCAGTAAAACATCTTGTTATGTGCAATTGATTTTTTTTCATATGTTTTCAATTGGTGATTTAATTTCGACAAAGAATTGAGTAGAAATATTTTTTATTTAACAGTGGATTTAATTGTTATATCAAGGGAGTCCATAAATACATTATTGTGCTTATAAATTTCTACATTGTATCGGAGAAGTGTTAATCATTGAAGATTGCAATATTGAAGCAGTGTTGACTTTTTTGTTGGTGGAACAATTCGAATTTGCAGCAAGAATTTCTTGGTGTGACAGTTGAGTAAACATTGAAATGGCTTTCAACGGGTTGCGGTTGGAGTATGCACTTGAGGGTAGCTCAAACTACATAGCTTGGAAGGACAGGATGGAGGCAATTCTTGAAGATAATGGCTTGAAGGAGTTCATCGATAGTGATGTTCCTAAGCCCACTTCAATGGATGTTGCATTTATTGATGCCTGGCAAAAGAAAGTAGCAAAGACAAGAAGAATTCTGTTGGAAGGTGTGAAAGGACATATTGTGTCAAGCCTTCACAGGAAATCCACTCCATTTTCAATCTGGAAGGCTTTGACAAATCTTTTCCAAAGCAGCAGCGACCATAGGAAGTTGGCGCTGAAAGATAAACTCAGAAAAATCAAAATGGAGAAGGGCGATAGTATTCCAAAGTATCTCATGAAGTTTTTCCAATGTAGGGATGAGCTGGGGAGTGTGGGAATTGTAGTTTTTGATGATGTTTTGGTGAGCTTGGCTCTCCTTGGACTTTCGAAGAGTTGGCACAGTTGTCAAGACTCTGTCAATGGGCGAGAGAAGCTGCCGAATTGGGAGTGACTTTGGTCGGATCTAGTGCAAGAAGAGATAAGGCAGAGTACTATGGATGGCTCTTCATCAAAACATGATGATGAAAAGGATTGTACTTTGGCCGCCAAAGCGAGGAAAGGAAAGGGGAATAAATCCCATTCAAATCCCAAGGCTAAAGGCAAGAAGTTGGATTTGTCCAAGGTGAAGTGTTTTCATTGTCACGAACATGGGCATCTCACCGCTAACTTCCCACAGAAAAAGAAGAACAAGAAGGTTGTTGGAGTTGTAGTTGGTGAGGCACTTGCCTCACAATTTGAACTTGATTTATTTTTGATCGCATGCTTGGCTTCAAGCACAATGGGATCGGTGTGGTATCTTGCTAATGGTGCTTCCTTCCACATGACAGGAGATAAGGAGCCCTTCAGCGACTTGGAGGAGAAAGATATCCAAATGTATATAGAGATGGGCGATGATGGACGATACAGTGTGACTGACATTGGTACCATTACCTTTGAGAGGGAGTCAGGTAAACAATTTCTGTTGAAATATGTTATGCATGTTCCAGGTCTAAAGAATAACTTGGTCTCATTCGCGATGCTGGAGGACAGAGGTTATGACATTGTTTTCAGTGATGGAAAAGCTTTCCTCCGACATAAAATAGCTTGTCAAACCAAGAGGATAGGGATTCGAGTTAAGAATCTCAATAAACTGGATGTAGATGGTTGCACTGCAATGGTGGGAAAAGAAGAATAATTGGTGAGCCGAGATGAGGGCGAATTACGGCACAAGAGATTGGGCCATCTTCCCCATGGCACCCTAAAGATTTTGCAGTATATTTCTACTGGACTTCCCAAGTGTACACTTGCCAGATAGATTAGTGAAAGGGATGTACTATGGGTAAGTTTGTGAAGACCACCTTTCATGAAAAGGAGAACCGTGCTTTGGTGATCTTGGAGAAATTTCACACAGATGTGTGTGGGCCATTCTCTATTGCTTCAATAGAAAAACACAGGTATTATGTTATTTTTGTTGATGAATATTCTCATAGATGCTAGATCTTCTTCATGCGTAAGAATATCAAACATTCTCAAATTTCTGTGAGTTTAAAGCATTGGTGGAGAAGGAGTCGAGGAAGTAAGTGAAGGCTCTATGGAGCGATGATGGTGGTGAATATATCTCAAATGAATTCAAATACTTCTATAGCAAAGAAGGAATTCAAAGAGAAATCATAGTGCCTCATAACCCACCGCAGAATGGGGTCACAGAGAGGAAGAACAGAATGATCATTGGTGTTGCACGAGCAATGCTGCATGATCAGGACCTACCAATGCACTTGTGGGTGGAAGAATGCAACATTGTAGTTTATGTGCAAAACTGTTGTCCTCATAGAGTACTTGGCATGAGTACACCTGAAGAAGATTTTACTGGTAAGAAACCGGATGTTTCTCACTTTAATATCTTTGGCTCATCTTTTTATGTTCATGTGACCAAGAACGCCATGAAGAAGCTAGAGTTGACTCCATAAGTTGGGATATTTGTGGGGTACACAGAAAAACACCATAATTATCGTGTGTATTTTCCAAACAACCAAATGACTGTGGTGCGACAGGATATAAAATTCAATGAGGAGAAAGCCATGAAGTTGTCACTTGAGAGGGAGCTACACTTGCATGCAGAGAAGGAACTGTTTGTCCCCAAAGATGAGCCTCAAGATTTGGATCAGCCATAGGAGGAGGATCATGGAGTGGAGGATTCCACTCACGCAGAGCCAAACATCAAAACTGGCATAAGGCATACCATAGAAGCTGAGATCCTGAAGCTTGATGCGGCACAGAATGTAGGAGCTCCTACTTCACAGCGCAGACAGAGACAGTCTCCTGACTGATTCACTGGATACAATGCTCTCACGAGAAACTGTGTTGTGACAGAGCCATCTTCTTTTCACGAAGAAGTGTAGGAGCCCACATGGGTAGATGCAATGGTGGAGGAGTATGACTCCATTGTCATAAACAGTGCTTGGGAAATTGTTCCAAGGCCGGTAGATAATTCAGTGGTAGGTTCAAGATGGATCTACAAGGTAAAGCAAGCTGCTGATGGGAGTGTTGAGAATTATAATGCAAGATTTGTTGCCCAGGGCTTCTCACAAATCAATTGGATTGATTATGAAGAAACCTTTGCACCTATCGCATGGTATTCTTCCATAAGGACCATCCTTTCTCTCTCAGCACAGATGGGTTGGCACATTCATCAGATGGATGTGAAGACTACGTTCCTTAACGGGATCATTCAAGAAGAAGTGTACATTGAGCAACCTAATGGATTTGAGATCTTCAGCAGCGATTCACATGTGTGCAGACTCAAAAGAGCATTGTATGGGCTGAAGCAAGCACCCCGTGCTTGGTACACTTGGATCGACAGCTATTTCACTGGACTTGGCTTCACCAAGAGTGAGGCGGATGCAAACCTATACCAAATTGTGGTAGGGGGTAAGATTTTAATCATTGTTCTTTATGTTGATGATTTAATAGTGACTGGTGATGAGCATTTGATACACTCATGCGAGGAGGAACTTGTACAGGAGTTCAATATGAAGGATCTAGGCCTCCTTCATTATTTCCTTGGATTGGAAATATGGCAGCAAGAAGGTGAACTGTTTATGTCTCAAAGAAAGTATGCTCGAGAGACACTTGGTAAATTTCACATGGAGGACTGCAAACCCATAGATACTCCTCTCCCATTAAATTAGAGGAAATATGATGCTACATCGCTAGAGGTAGTGGATGCTACTGTCTATCGACAGTTGGTGGGTTTGCTCATGTATTTAGTTAATACAAGACCGGACATATGCTATGCGGTGAACCATCTTAGTCAAGCGATGGTTAAGCCTACCAAGCTCTTTTGGAAGGTGGGAAGCATGTCCTGAGATATCTCAGGGGCACATATGAGTATGTCTTATGGTACAGACAGACAGATGAGGTGAAGTTGCATGGCTTCACGGATGAAGATTGGGAAGGCAGCCCAATGGACAGAAAGAGCACATCAGGAGGGGTTTTCAGTATTGGATCTATAGTTGTTTCTTGGTACAACAGGAAACTAGGATATGTGGCACTCAATTCAACGGAAGGGGAAACATGGTAGCAAGTCAAGCTGCATGTGATGCTATATGCACGAGGAATATCCTAGTCGGTTTGCTCAGTTCTCATTTAGATCCTTCAATGATTCATTGTGATAATCGGAGTTGCATTAAACTCTCGATTAATCCTTTGTTTCATGATATATCTAAGCATATAGATATCCAGTATCATCATATCAGAGATTATGTGCAGCGGAAGATCAGGTTGCTCCAGTACATTCCTATGAGAGATCAGGATGCAGATATTCTGACGAAGGTGCTCACTAGGAGAAAATTTGAATACCATAGAGATAGGATCGGGGTGAAGGATAATCCCTTTCTTGTTGAGATGGAGTGTTGAGATTCAACAATATGATGATCCTAGTGAAAATTAAGTACCTTCACTAGGTGGGGCTCGCAAGATATTTTTAGGTGTATGTCTATTTTAGAATGGTGATAATATTCTAAAATTAGCAGGATGATGACTCTAGATGGTTGAGAAAATTCTATCTTTAGATGAGTTTCTATTTTTAGATCATGGGCGAAGTCTATTTATATATTTCATATCTAAAAATAGAATGCATGTCGATTATTATTAGCCCTTAATGATAATCAGACAATAAATAATAACTTATTCTATTGGAGCACTTTATTTCAGTTAAATGATGTGGAAAACCATTTATCTGAAGGAATTACGCATTCCAAGGTTGGTTGGTGACTCATGAATGATGGACTTCATTGTAACTAAGTGTGACACAGTTGTAACAGAGTTGGAAGAGTAGTTATGGGAGTTGTTATTTAGTTTAACTCAGTTAAGTGAGTTAAACTCAGTTGTATTAGTTGTAACTAAAGATACACTAGTGAAATATGAGTGAATTAATTAGTTAATTATTTCACAAGTAGTGTCTTACTTGCAACTGAAGAAATACAACAGTTAACTACTTGCATGTCAAATCCAATGGAGACCCAGTGGAGATATATGTAATGTTCCCTTTTCAGGAATGTTAGCAATCAGCAATCTATTCCAGAGATTTACTGAAGGGGATTTTACCAGATGTGTCACCTTCTCAAAGAAGTGTGAGATCCGGAGGCTATTTGGCCCTTTTCAGACACTGTCTATAGAGCTTCTTGAAGAATCCCACTCAAAAGTGAGCTACAACAATATGAAAAACATACACATGAGCATACCATGAAGAGACAGCGTTATTCTATGAGCTGTAAGACAAGAATATGTAGATAGCCAATGAAAAATTTTATAGCAGTAGAAAGAGTACAATGTCTTGAGGAAACAACCTCTCAAGAAAGGCAACGCAAGCCTCAACAATACATGTACATGAATATGAAAGAACACTACTGTTTCTGCATAAACCCAGGCTATTATGATGCAGTCTATGATAGAATACTGCTGTAAAATGATGTCAATACATGGATATGACAATATATGGCTAAAATACAATAGGTTAGCAAAGCTCTAACCCTTAGAAACAATAATACATCAATCCTCCGAAGGATTGGCTGAAATACACAAAACGGAAAAAATGTCAGAGTTGTTGGGCAGCTGCTGCAACTCAAATCTAGAACTCAATAGAGAAGGCTGAAGAAGATGAGCAACCTGAATTAAACCCTCTCCAATGGATCTCCAAAGTGGAAGGCTGATCCTTACACTTGAGATCTCACCCTCCAATCAACTCTGCAAAACCCCGCAGCAAATGCACTATGAAAATAATGCAGTTAATGGAGTAAACTATGTAGTAGGGGCAAGAATATGAGTTGGACTGATACCAAGATCTGAAAATAAGCTCCAAGGCTTCCAAAATTATCCTCCAAAGGCAAGAAAGACTCTCCCTTTGAAAAACAAGCAATGGAAGATGTATTGTGGAGTTTCCACTGCAACACCCTACAACACAGTATTATGTTGTTACAGTAATAACGCTGTCCTGGAGGAGGATGCTTTGGCCTTCAGCCAAGAGATGTGGAGAATGAATAACCAACCTTCAAGAGGCCTCTCAAGAAGGTGAGGAAATCCTAAACAGGATTTTCCTGGCAATTCTTGCTAAGCAGCAAAGAATGCTCAAAGTCTGAATAGACATGAAATCATAAACATATGCATGAATGGAAATGGATCTCTTCCTCTCCATATATATCAAGTGAAGGCTCTCCATGGGCCCTACTTCGAATTATGTTTTCCCTTCCTCTAGAAGCTTCCCTCCTACGTTGTCCCATGTAGTGCTTTCCACCTCATATCCTGCGCTGGTTGACTTGGTCAAACCTCTTTGCAAATATCTCCTTTCACACATGAGGGTGTGAAATCTAGTTCCATGGCTGATCCCTTTCCATATTAGAGGGATTTTATTTATTTTTTTTGTTTTCATTGGGCCTCCTTACCCAATTATTCATCTCCTAAATGAATTTAGACAACAATTAATGTTCCAATTTATTGAAGAAAAAATTGGAACATTACAGTCCTCCCCTCCCAAATGTTGCTTGTCCTCAAGAAACTGCAAGGATAGAACTGGAAGGTCTCCACTCAAGGAATTAAGTCTGAAATGTGATGAGGAACATCTTCCTCATGTGGATCCTCCATCCCCAAGCAATCATCCAAACAAAATGAGCCACCTCCCAATAAGGCAACTCCTGAAAATCTCCTTCCACCTCAAGCTCCGGAAATGAAGGTGGGATGAAAATATGAACATGGAAAGAATTGTAGCCTACCCAAAGCTGTCCTCCTATCCACTTATGATAAGTGTATATAATTTTTTGATACTGTGCTGCAAAATTATTGCCCTCAAATGGCAAGGTGAAGAGCAATCCTCCAAAGAGTTCCCCTCCAACAATGAAGAACATGCTGGCCCAAAACAATCCATCCATGATGAATAGGACAATATCATCATAGAGTATCCAAATGAGAAGTTTGCTGTAGTTTTTACATGATGCTACAAGGTGCAAACAACATCTCAAGAGGACACAGCGCAGTTTCATCCACTACAACTTCAGAAAATTACATGGCAAGCAATGTACAAATTCCATCACATCTACTAGTGGATAGTAAATGGTTGAATGTAACAACAATACATGACCAAACAATTGCCCATGGCTCTACAATGGATGTCTATCAATTCCATGGTCCAGCTCAAAAGAGAACACATATGTAGTAGTGGTGGCCATACCTCCTCCCATGCTCCCATTAGAACATGTAGTGCAGAAAATGTGAGAATTTTTCTCACTCAAGGACACATCCAACTCATGTGCCTCTCTCATAATCATGCTTCCTTTACAAATATTAACTATATCAGCGAATGAATTCATGATCAAAAATAATATGAAGAGAATTCTCAAGGTTTCATGTGGTGCAAGAAGGTACCAACAGCTTCCCAAACAAGTACAGCGCAATTTTACAAGCTGTTGCTTGAGGAAAATACAAGGCAAAATGTTTCTTTCTACATGGTTGATCATGCATGTCTTCATATGATACATATTATTGTGTAGCAACTGAACATACATGTGATGATTACACATTTTCCCAAGGCCACAAAATAGATGGATGCCTCCATCATGTAGATTGGCCAAATAAAACTCATCGAGCAATGTGACATGCTTGCCCTCTTGTGAAGAAATTCACTACATAAGAATGGTAAGAGTGTGCAAATCAATGAATGTACATACAAAATTCTCACCATATGGTGGAAGTAAGATGGTACATGGATCCATGAATGAGTACTCCATAGTGTGTTGGCATGCTATCAAGAAGAATGAACCATGTGCTGCAAGAAGATAATCCTCCTCATGCTTGGAAATCCAAGTTAAGAAGAATATGTCATAGTGATAGATGTCTCTATCATCATAACCTCCTCTTTGCTCATCAAGTGCAAAAAATATGAAATTATACTGGGACCTGTGGGTTATGGATCCACCACATTTCCGCTGGGCACACTTCATCCATAAGTCTTTGCTCCAAAGTGATAGCGTTGTGAGCTTATGCAAATAAGCCCCTGTCAATACCAAACTCTGTTCTTTGACATGATGCTTGTCAAATATTCCTATAATAATGCTGCAACAAATGTGGAATACCTCCCAATTTGGAATTTCTTCCAATTAATCATCAAATATCAAGGAGATAATGCCATCTCCTCCTCCTACAACATCATACAAAGTGTGAGAGAAAATCTGCTCTTGCTCTCCCAGAAACAAGCAAAGCAACAAGACATTTTGCTGCCTCCCCATACCTCCATCATATCGATCATGTGATGAAGACATAATGAATGATATGAGTATCATATCAACACCATACATCCATACTCTATGCTTCTCAATGATGCAAGTATCCATCCTCTTACTCTTAGGAAGAGTGTTTGCCAAGTGATGGCCAAACTCTTTCAAGAGTAACCAGTGCAGCCAAGCCTCTTGTTGCCCAGTATCATAGATCTGCAAGTAATCTCCTAGCTCCTTGCTCATCAACCACATCCACTCAATCACTTGTGGATGCCTCCTTATTTTCTTCATCTTGGTACTCCCCCCATGAGGGCTACCATCCTCCCAAATCATACTCCTGTCTTTGCACTTCATGGGATTTTGAAATGCAATTTTCTCAAGGATCAATAAGACCCTATCAAGACTCAAATAGGTGGTAGGAAAAAACCTCCCATCATGATGTGTGTGGCTCAAGGAAAGTCCAACACAAGCATGAGAGATGTTATCCATCCTAATATTTCCTCCATCTTCTATCTGCTCCTCTGAGAAAGGAAGAAAATCTTTGCACTCCATGGTGTGTTGAAGTGCACCTCTAATGAGATCTCTCTTTGATACCTCCCTCTCATCCATAGTCTTCCAAAACCAATGGGGTCTTGGATCTTGTTGGTGTCCCGTGTTTTGATAGTTTGGAAAATCAAAAGACAAGGCAACATCAGAACCAATCTTTAAAGTTACAGGATCTAGTCCTCCTATTCTCAGAGAGGTATCTCTCAAAAGTTTGTTTGCAAAGGTTTATCTTGTGTGCTTTAAGTATTGGTTTTAGACTAGTTATTAAGTGCAGGTATTCATTTGTTTGTTTGGTTGGGTTGAATTGATACAGCAGAACATGAAAGGTCTAGGAAAGATACACAGAATGGAGAAACATCTGGTTCATTGGGCAATGGAGTCAAGAAGAGGTCATAACAAACTCATCAATGGATATGGGATATCAAAGGGCAAATCTAACTTGGCCATGGGATCCTTTTGTTTTTGGAATGAGATGAACATTAATGATTTGGAAAGAGAGGTTTAATTCTCAACAAAGGGAATTCAAAAGCATAATTTGAACAATAAAGATCTCTTTGATAGACAGGGCTAACCATAAATTCTACAAATCACACCTTTAAGCAAATAATGATTTCAAAACAACTTTTAAAATGAAAATCTAAGATTCGGGGAACGCCCTATTTCCTCAAATATTTTATTTCAAATGATTTAGAAAACATAAAAGATTCACTGATAATTGCAGTCATAGAAGAGGGAACACCTAACACATCTATGATCACAACTATAAAAGACCTTTAAGCCAACTGTTTAAGTGATGACAAAGGGCAAGATCAAAACCGACCTCTTTGATTCACTGTAAGCAAAGAACTTCAAAGGGAGACTTCAATAACAGTTTTTAAGTGGCAACAGACAAGCAGGGAGAACCATAAATCATGTTGAAACCAATTGTTCGAACTATTAAGGAAATAAACAAGCATGAAGATTAAAGAGAGAGATTAAAGACTCTAGAATACTTCAGGAGAAGAAAACATGAAACAGTGAAGGATGAACAGGTCTAAGGTGCTTCCAAGAGTCATTTCTTAGCCTAATAATTTCAACCTACTGTAGTAAGAAATTATGGAACATAATGAAAACAGGGGAAAACATAAAACATTTCAGAATACTTCACCAACAGCCAAGCTCATGGATCCAATGATAGAGCCTTCTCAGGAACAAGCATGCAACAACATCAACAAGGTTTCCAAGACTTCAATTTCTCCTTCAACTTCAACGGACTATGTATTTATTTCAAAGAGTTTCAGTATTACAACTTGTGATCAAACAACAACCAACAACCAACGCCTCACTCATCTTCTACAGAGGTATATATAGAAGAATGAGGAGGTGAGATCTGATAAAATATCTCTAATTTACAATTAATACAAACTTAATGGCTTCTTGTCCTTTGGGGGGCTCAATGAAGAAACTTACATGGGTGTACTCTGTATTAAATGTTTTTACATAAATATTTAAGCTTGGTGGGAGCTTTGGTTGACCTTTGAGGCTTTGTGTGGCGTCGAAGTAACTATGCAGATATTTTTTGTATTGAAGTTCCTTGCAGAAGTAACTCTTCGGCCGTGTTTTGAGACAAATATTTGATCCTGATCAATAAATTTTGCATCTGATTGAATACTTTGAGGCACAAGTGGCATTTCAGCAGCAGGGAGGAATCAATTTGCCTCAGATGTGGCGGTGGGGGATTTTCTATTGAAGAAACCCTTGAGTTTGTCTTTAAACTGTGTTTTACTTGAGAATTAGGCTTTTGATAAGCATCTTAGACGTAATCCCCACAAATCTGTCCTTTAATCCTCTGTTCAGGTAAATTCTGGTCTTCATCACTGATACTCTCTGACTGTGCCTGATCCATGGTCTTTTCTAATAAACAGGGCTGTGCAGGGTTATGTGGCATCAATGCCTGAGGAAAACACTGAAGAAACATGAATTTATACCCCATGAAGGATTTCCTTTGGCGAAACGAAGGCAGGAAGATCGTCATCCTCTGCCTTCGAATTTTCCTCAAAAACAGCGAGAAAACCTCAAAACCCTGCAAAATACAAACAAAAATTATAAAATCCATGAATTTATAGGTTTATTGTTGCGGAGGCATGTGGAGGAAGCATGGTCGTTGGATGGCATCATCCAACGGTCAGGATTGATTAGAGAAGGCAGAAGAAATATTAAATCAGATCCGTCGATCGCGCAAAGATCGAAGGTCGGGAGCAAGGGGGAAAGTCAATAAACGGAGAATCGTTGACTGGGCGACGGAATATGGACCGTCGATCTGCAGATCAGATCGATGGCAAAGATTAACTGGATGGCATGCCGTAGCCCAGTTATCGATCAGGCATCTTCGGTGAGCGATAGTCGTTGGATGGCCCGCCCCAGATCAGACGGTGGACAGCAATATCGCTGGGCTTCCACGTCCGAATGATAACGCGCGATGGGCAAGCAGTTTTGAAAAAGTACACGAGACGCGTGTCATGCGATGTATGGAATCGCTGGCGATCGGGGGAAAACAACTTTCGCCCAAAGGCGATGCGATGGATACCGTCGGTTTTGGGCAATCGGCTTATGGACGGCGGGGACCACAGGGAGACGGACTCCGCACCGTCCGATCTCCAGATCAGATCGACGGTGCGGAATGGTTTAAAATTTAGGTGGAAAAATAAATAATAAAACTGATGACTTTTAATATATAACCAAGGTTTTAACTTTGGCCGGGAATTATTTCATTTGAAGCGGATAGGCGCCCGATTGCGGGGCCGTGGGCGCATGGGAAACGATGTGACCGGGGGTTAATGGGAAAAAGGGGCTAGGACCCATATATGCCTAAAATGTGGTTTTTATTATTTTTCAATGATTTTCAAAGGGAAATTGAGGGTTCCAATAAGGCTTAAAAGTGGGTTTTAAACCTTATAAAAGTGGATTTTGATGAAGGAAAAATGGGAAAAACATGAAAATGAGGGGTTTTCATGGGAAATAGAGGGATAGGAAATGAGGTTAGCTTTTGGAAAAGGGGAAAAGGGAAATGATGCTTGCAGCAGTATTTTGGCTTGGAAATCAGCAGGATTTCAGAGTTCTGAAGGGAAACTGCAGGACGATTATCCAAAGGATAGGATATTATCAAAAGACTTTAAGCATCAGCAATTTTAGTAATAAAATTATTTCTTGAAGGCTATCCAACATTATTTAGCCACCACCTGATTATGACAGAATTTATGGGTGGCTAACAAATCTGAAAGTAGAAGTTCCTCTTTGAGCTGAGAGGAGCTCATTGAGAAGGTGTCATCTTGAAGGGAGAAAGGGTTTCTCACTGCAAGATGTCTACTATCATCCTTCAAGGCTTCAAACCCCAACCTCCAATGTGATGTACAATCCAACAATGGCTCATGAGAGTGATGGTTTGATTCTTCCTTGAATGTTTCCATGTTGCACAGCGCAGTGCAACCAAGCTGCTCTATAGTAGTAATGGGAATTGACCCTTGGTCATGCAAAAGTAAATCTCCACATTGATCAAAATAATTTGCTGCAACAATAGAATGTGGAAATATTTTCATACCTTGATGTGCATTTGGAACTTCTTGTAGGGCTGCAAGAGTTCCTTCCTCAAAAGTGTTGGCTACCCCAATTGTTGATGCATGTGGTTGCTCCTCCATGAGTGTGACAGTTTTATCACAAGGCTCCTCAAGTGGTGATGTGATATTTTCTTTCTTTGCCCCTTCATCATCAAAGGTCTTAATCAACCCTTGGATAAACTTTGCAAAAGGTTTCACCCCTTCATGGCTCAAGTGGCTGCTCCACCAATCATAGGCTTCACCCTTCAAATGCAGTGATGAGATTTCAACAGCTTCTCTCTCTACTATAGGATGTAGAAAGAAAAATGCTACCAACTCTTTCACCCAAGTTTTTGCATTAGATGACCCATCAAAGGTAGACAACAGAAATATATTGCCTTTGATTTCCTTTCTTCTACATGGTCTCTTCTCTTCCTTCAGCTGGATGAAATGAGGAAAATCTAGAGTCTCCTTGAAGGCTCTAGGTTGAGATCTATACTCAATAAGGTAATCACTTAGAATCTGATAATCCAAGTGTCTTCCATGCTCAATGTCTTCTTCTTGATGAGAATAGGAAGTTCATGGTACTTCCTCTTCTCCTTCTTCAATCTTCTTGACCTCCTTGGAGAGGTCTCCTCTAGATATGAACGCAGATGAGACTAAAATCATCTTCTTCAACATTCTGATCTTCTTGGCGAAGACTCACAGGCTAACCCAAGAAATTTGCTCCGATACAACTGTAATGTTCCTTTTTTAGGAATGTCAGCAATCAGCAATCTATTCCAGAGATTGACTAAAGGTGAATTTACCGGATGTGTCACCTTCTCAAAGAAGTGTGAGATCTGGAGGCTATCTGGCCCTTTTCAGACACTGTCTATAGAGCTTCTTGAAGAATACCACTCAAAAGTGAGCTACAGCGATATGAAAAACATACACATGAGCATACCATGAAGATACAACGTTATTCTATGAGCTGTAAGACAAGAAGATGTAGATAGCCAATGAAAAATGTTATAGCAGTAGAAAGAGTACAATGTCTTGAGGAAACAACCTCTCAAGAAAGGCAATGCAAGCCTCAACAATACATGTACATGAATATGAAAGAACACTACTATTTCTGCATAAACCCAGGCTATGAGGATGAAGTCTATGATAGAATACTGCTGAAAAATGATTTTAATACATGGATATGACAATATATGGCTCAAATACAATAGGGGAGCAAAGCTCTAACCCTTAGAAAAAATAATACATCATTCCTCCGAAGGATTGGCTGAAATATACAAAATGGAAAAAATGTTGGAGTTGTTGGGCAACTGCTACAACTCAAATCTGGAACTCAATAGAGAAGGCTAAAGAAGATGAGAAACCTGAAGTAAACCCTCTCCAATGGATCTCCAAAGTGGAAGGCTGATCCTTACACTTGAGATCTCACCCTCCAATCAACTCTGCAAAACCCCGCAACAATTGCACTATGAAAATGACGCAGTTACTGGAGTAAAATGCACAGTAGGGGAAAGAATATGAGTTGGCCTAATGCAAAGATATACAAATAAGCTCCAAGGCCTCCAAAATGATCCTCCAAAGGCAAGAAAGACTCTCCCTCTGAAAAACAAGCAATGGAAGAGGTGTTGTGGAGTCTCCACTACAACACCCTACAACACAGTATTATGCTGCTGCAGCAATAACGCTGTCCTGGAGGAGGATGCTTTGGCCTTCAGCCATATATAACAAGTGAAGTCTCTCCATGGACCCTACTTCGAATTAGGGTTTCCCTTCCTCTAGAAGCTTCCCTTCTATGTTGTCCCATGTAGTGCCTTCCACCTCATATCCTGCTTTGGTTGACTTGGTCAAACCTCTTTGAAAATATCTCCTTTCACACATGAGGGTGTGAAATCTGGATCCATGGCTGATCCCTCTCCATACTAGAGGTATTTTATTTATTTTTTTATTGTCATTGGGCCTCCTTTCCCAATTATTCATCTCCTAAATGAATTTAGACAAAAATTAATGTTCCAATTTATTGAAGAAAAATTTGGAACAATACAATATAGGTGAAAGGGTGTGTTTGAATATCGGTTGCAACTATAGTGGTGCATTCAATGCATCTACACACACATTGGAGTTGCTAATGAGGATTGTGCAGTAAAATAAAGGTAATATTGAATTCATTTAGGGATCTTCTTCAGAAGGGATTGCGCAGTGGAGGCAGTAAATTGGTGCATGTGTGAACCAATTTTTGTATGACAGTGTGACATGATTGTATATTGTACTGAGAGCTCTATGAGCTGAGATTTGTATGATATTGTTTCATGATTCCATGATATGAAAAATATATAATAGTTGGGGTTTTTAGCTTTAAGCTTTCCCAGTAAAACATCTTTTTATGTGCGATTGATTTTTCTTCATATGTTTGCAATTGGCGATTTAATTTCCGCACAGAATTGAGTAGAACAATTCTATATTTAACAGTGGATTTAATTGTTAGATTCGGGGAGTCTGGAAATACATTATTTTGTTTATAAATTTCTACACTTGATATTGTAAAATAATACCTATATTTATCTGAGTACAGTTGAAGCTGAATACACTGATGCTAGTGATGCCCGTTGCGAGTCTATATGGTTTAGAAATTTTTTCTATGATTTGTGTGAGGAAGCCTGAGAACCCATTGTTCCATGACAAATCAAAGAATATTCAAAATAAAATATAACTACATCAAGAATATTTTCTAGAGAGGATTTTTGAGGCTCGAATATGTTCCCACTAATGAGTAGGTTGTTGATGTATTTTCAAAGTAATCTTATATGTAGTTTGGTTATTTTAGAGAAAAAATTGGAATTTTTTAGAACACCTCTCAGAGAGGGAGCATTGATTACATAACATCATATTTGGGACCATCTACATAGGTTGTATGTTGTGATACCTTGTGTTCTAGGAGATGTATTGATTCCTTCTATAAGTTGTGTGTCATGAGACTTATGGTCTGGGATATGTATTATTGATTCCTCCCATAGGTTGTGTGCCATGATAAATTATGTTCTGGGAGATGTATTTTTTATTCCTCCTGTACGTTGTGCGCCTCAAGACCTTATAGTCCAAGAGCTGTATTGTTGATTCCTCCTATAGGCCTGTTGAGGCCTCAAAATTCTGTGGCCAAAGCATGGGGGAAAACCACCCCATACAAACCTTAAAGTAGCTCCTTTTCCATTTGGTACAGTGGCTCTGACTCGGTAGAATGGGACCAATTTCCCAATAAGGATGTTTTATGAGGTTGTTTGTGAATATGACATGAAAATGGATAATGATTTTAATCTATATGCACCTATCAAAGTAATTAATCTAATATATACCTCGGGTTTTATTCCTTTATGCGATCTAAAATGATATCCTTCAACTATTAGTAATATAGATCATTTAACAGTCGAAAGAGATGAAAATTATGTAAAATGATTCTTCTAACAAAATAGTTTGCATAGAAGAATTGTGTAAAACATATCGCATTTTCCAATGTGATTATATATTCAATAAGAAACCATAGCTAAATATTAGAACAAAAGTGCATGTAATATTTATATATGATAACCTTTCAAATATATAATGCAATAAAAATATAACCATCAATTTAAGAGATAAGACTTAACACAAGTGAATAGAAGTACCATATGCATGAAGTTATACTCTGTAAATTGACAGCAATGAATATGTTTCTTCTCACTTTCAAGCGATTTAAAGAGTACAGTAGTGCAACATCAGTTAAACAACTTTAATTTCTAAAAGATAACAGAATATGTTCCATTAATTCATCAAAGCAATCACAAACTTATAGTAGTGCATTCTTTGCAAATATTTTTGACATATTTTTGGACCCTTCTCTAAATGCGTGAGAAGGGTTTAAATACTAAACTAACTATAAACTAAAATTAAATTATTACAAAAATGTAGAGGAGGTTTCAAACAACCTTCCTCTAAAAGCTTAACTTACACAACAATCTAGGAATTTAAACTAACAATCCTGATTTTGCGAATCCTGCCCTTCTTTCTGAATGTGATCATGAAGTTGAAAAATATCTAACATTTCTTTGACCTGAGCTGGCTGTGATATCTGTGATTGAATCTATCCCTTGAAAATAGAATTTGAGATTACTAACTGAGATCTTTTTGCTGAATCTTTAAGAGACTGAAGAGTTTGATGTTGATGGTAAGGTTTGATCAGAAAATTCCAGTAATTTTCTTGATCAAACTTATTAAATTTTTTTATCATTTCCTCTTGTTTATCTGCTCTCCGTCTCCACTTTATTTCTACTTCTCTTGTTCCTGAAAACACGTCAAACATGTTTTCCTTAAGAAGTTTTGTTTTAAATAGTTGATCACATATAGACTGAATAATCTCATTTGTTTTCTTGGACGTCTTGTTCGCGGCTTTCTCTGCTTGATTGATTTGTGCTCCCCATTCTACGAATAAAAATTCTTTGTGAAGCTCATCTATTTGTGGTAGATTATCTTGCTTTCATGTATCTGAAATTTGCCACTGAATGTGTTATTCGATTTTCTTTTCAAGTCTTTCACATTCTAGTTTCTGAATTGCTATTTGCTGAATCATTATTTTATTGTAATCATAATAAGAATCAATCATGGAAGCTTTGTGACAAAACACTTCTTGTTCTTTCTTTATCATGGTGTTTACATCAAGTGCTTCTTTTATTAATTATTCTAACTTTGGTTGACTATGTAGCTCAACCATTGCTATTTCCAGATGTGCTTGCTTTTCATTAAGCTCTGTCTGATACTTAAATTTGAGGTTTTCAATATCTTCATGAAATTGGGCTATGCTTATTTTGATTTTCTCAATGGACTTGGCTTTCTCTTCATTCAACAACTGTTATAATTCTTGTACTTTGGCTTCCTTTTGTTTCAACAATACTCTAACCTCAATAGCGTTATCAATAGTAGCAGTAGCATATGCCCCTGCATATTGTGATAATTTGGTTATATGTTCAGTGGAATCATCTGAGGAATCATTCCATAGTACATCAATTGATTCATTTGTTGGTTTTGGAGTTGTTTCATCAATCCTTCTTCTTTTATTTCCTTTAACTACAGCCTTGTAACTAGGACTGTAGAAAATATCTAATGAAGGAATATCTTCAATCTATAGAACTATCTAATCTGTAGGGTAGGTCGGTATGATTTCTTTGTCATGCATTGCTAGAACTCTTCGTACGGATTGATAGTCTCAACTATTTTCCGTGAAGCTTCTAGTGTTTGGAAACTTGTTGCTTGATCAGTATTGGGATTTTCTTTGGGAGTCTTTATTGCTTCGGAAAATTATTCGCATTCATTAATAAGATGTTTTGCTTGTGATGACTTGGACTAATCTAGCATGCTATGAATATGTTGAACTGTTTCCGAATTTGATTATGTCCCATTATTCCTTGTTTTCTCCAGTATTTCTATCTCTTGAATAACTTGGTCAATTGTATTTTCTAAGTTTGCTTTCTTAGATTCAGATTCATTTTCAGATTTGCTAAATTATCAGACTGCTGCTATGATTGACCTGATTCATTTTCAGATATATATTTCATTTCATCATCCAAACTAACACTTAGAGTATGTTTTTCATCTTCAATAGTCAACAAATTCAAAGGAACGTTTTCTAGTCTCTTGTTCCTATATGCTTGAAAAGCTTCAGCATCCTCTTGACTTAATTGACAAGAAACATACTTGGTAATATCAGAGAAATTTTCCATGCCCTAGAAGAGGTCGTTGAATTCATCTGCTTCCTTTACAAAAGGCTTCATTTTTAGCTCTGCGATATAATTTTTAATCACATCATTGGGATCATATATCTTCCTGGCATAAATGCCAATTTCAATAATTGAATCTTGGGAACCTCTTTGTAAGTATGGCTGATATTAGCCAGAGAAAAGGTGCCGCACTGTAGAGAGAAATTAGGCCAAATAGCCTTTTTACCATCCTTCAGCTACTTCATGACACCATTGACAAGCTGATAGGCTATTTCTTTTGCAAGTAATTTATCGAGAACATTGTAAGGTAAAACATGGGGAGAATCATAACTCCCAAATACTCTAATATATGTGAACTTTTATTCGAAAAACCATATAAATACTAGAAGAATATCTGCATTGGCTTCTTCAGAAACCCTAGGAGCCCTTTTGTTGAAAATCATCTGAATTATGGGTAATTACTCTATAACAGATTTTATAGAAGTGTAAGTGGAACTCTAAATCCCAGAGTTCTCTGTGGTAGATGTGAATCGGGGTAGGGTTTTCGGTAGTCCATTTCCAACCCATGGTAGGAAAATTAGAAGTAAAATAGATAGCGTCCATGACATAGGCAGACATACAAAAATGAGGTATTTCTCTGAATGAAACACTTATTTTATTCCTATATTGAGTTATATGCTTGGATAGGTAATTGGATAAAATGTCTATCCAATTTAAGATAGATGAATTAAAGATTGCGTCAATTAGGGGAACCCAATCTCTTGAAAATCTAGTGCTATCAGGCTTGGAAAATATTCTACATAACATACTAGCGCATAACAGTAAGGATTAGGAATATGTGCAATTGGGTACGTACCAAACTTATCTTGCTTCAATTTCCCTTCATTGGCCTTCCATTCATGGATGAATTTGATAAGATCTGAATTTTTGCTTTGAAATTATGCACATATTTATTGTCGTATTTCTACTGCGAGGTTGGTAGGGAATACATTGCTACTAAATCCCCTGCTTTGAAAGAACCCATAGTTTCTCCTCTCGAATTCTTAAACATTCTATCTGCAATGTTTAAGTGGTCAATTGCCCACTTAACCATGTATGTATAAGGAAGAAACTTTGGTCTCGCAACTATCCTGTGAATGTATGAGCATGCAATGTAAAAAAGGATTGCATCAGAGGTAGAAGCAGTGCATGTTGCAAAAAATTTGTTTATGACCCTTTGTCCTTCATCTTCGAAGATTTTATACATTGCCTCCCACGTCGAACTGTCGCAGTCTTTGTTGCAGATGGTATCTGAAAATATTGAAGCATATCTGTGTCTTCTATGGACGACGTTTGAGAAATTTCTTTGCCCCTTTTTCTCATTTTGAACTTCTTCAATCCGGTAATTGGTTTCCTGAGAGCAAAGTGAATTTAACACATAAGGAGTATCACAAGAGTAAATCGATCATTTACTTCAAACACACACGAGAAGATATCAATCTATCAATCATCTTTCATAATTCCTAATTTAATATTTCACATGGCTTCACATGTAAGATCTATCAATCGTTTTAAAGTCATTAAGATCTTAAATTCCATTTAATATGACACAAGTTGTTTCACACGCTGAATTTATTTAATACACAAATCAAAATCGTTCTTTATAATATTTCATGATACTTGGCCCTTAAAGGCTACAAAATACGATCTGGGCAAATCACAGATCGCAACTTTTATAGGATAACGTTTGAGTGCATATTATAAGTTGCACACAATGTTTATTGCGAAAAACTTGAAGTGACTGCGATAGTTGAAAGCTTTTATATTTCTTGGTTTATATGCTTGTCGGGTCCGCGGGTATCGCTAATTATATCATTTTCTTCTTAAATCTTTATTGATTAAGTAGAGTGCAATGTGAAAAGGAAAACAAAACAAAACAAAAAACAATGATTGAGGTTTTTTGCAAGGTTTTTAAATTATATCTTCGGAAAGGATATGAGTGCATTTCGCAACTCGCATATTTTACTTTTTATGGTTCTTTTTTGAAATAAAATGTGTAATATGTGATGTGCTTTCAGGAAAAAACATAAAATTTTATTTTCTAAGTTTTTTATTTTAGGAAATTATGAAAATAATTTCCTATTTATTTCTAAAGGGTCCCTATTTGTAAAACATAAATGGGGGGTTGTTGTATAGCACAACAATTGGAAATTCACTTGGGTGAACCAAATGTCTCTAATAATTTTTTTTTGAAATTTCTAAACCTTTTTGAAAATAAAATAGTTTAAAGGAATGAAATTTCAAATAAATAATATCTTTGCTAAACAATGAAATTTTTTTTAATTCACTATTCATAAGAATTCCTCTTTAAAGGTATGAAAATATATATGATTCCTTAATCAGTTTAAAAGGATAAAGTAAATAACCTTTACAGATCATCTTTATACAAATTTACTCTTTTATCACAGATAGAGCCTCTGTTCCAATAGGCAATTTTAAGCTTTTGGCAAGGTTACCTTTTACCCAACTATGATCCATTCTCCCATCCAGTATTTCTCATAATTTTCATAAGTAAATTCTAATTTCTGAGAACTTTCTTTTATATATTTTTATTTACTTAAAAGCCATTCTCTTGGCTTAGTAACCAAATAATGACAATGCCATTCACAAATAGTAATTAAACTGGTCAAGCTGGCTCTTGATGAGACCCCTTGTCTTTTTGATATAATCTCAAGTCATTACATTGTTTTGGTAGATATTATTAGTAATGTCAGTTTAACTATTTCTTTATGAACATGGTAAACAAGCTCATGATGAAACTTATTATCTTTTAAGTTTTTCTTCAAATCATATCTTTTTATTTTCTTTTGAATTGCTTTTGAAAATTTATAAGATTTTCGGATGGGATGAATCATAGGTCTTTTTAAGATTCTGGATGATAATGTCGAGTTTTAAATTGATTTTCTACAAAAAGGTTTTTTACTATATTAAATTTTCTTTTCTTGACTAATAAAAAGAATATTCATGCTATATAAAAATGAGAGTTCATCAAAAAATAACTGTTTTATTGAAATTTCATTTTTTCAGAAAAATAAAATCAATCTGTCTCTTTAAATATTTTGATTCTCCTTCCTTAACATTTTCATTTTTTATAAGTGAAAAGAAAAATCAAAAGAAATTCATCTGAGATTTGTTTTGAAAAGCCAAATATCAGTACTTAGCAACTTTTTATTTTACAAGAAAAACAAAAGATTTTAACATACAAGGATAGAAGGGGTTGCCTCCTATGAGAAATATGTTTTCAAAATTTACCCATTAATAGGCAAAGAATCCTTTTTTCCTGATAAATCTTGTAACAGAAATGTTGATGGGTCTATTTCTTCAATTATTTGAAATGGACCTAGCCAGAGTTTTTGAAACTTTGTGTGTTTACCTTTTTCCTCATGCGCTTTGTCCCATTTCAATACCAAATCACTAATTTGAAAATTCTTTGGAATGACAGAAGTTGAATCAAAAGAGGCTTTTATTTGTTGATGATGGATATGAGTTTGTTTGGCTTTTTCTCTTTGTTCTTCCAACTTAAGAATTTGAGCTTGTCTAAATTGTAAAGAAGAAGTAGGAATTTCATCAATAAATTGTACTAAGGAAAGAGATGGAATAACTGAATTGGTGGGAAGAATAGCTTCTCTTCCATATACAAGATTGAATGATGAAGTACCAATAAAAGCTTTTTGAGTTATTCGATCTGCCCAAAGAGCGAAAATTAATGACGTATGCCAATTTCTTTGATTCTAATCAACAGTTCTTTTGATTATTCTAATCAAATTTTTGTTTGATGATTCTGCTAAACCATCCTTGTGGGTAATAATTTGCAAAATATTTTAATTTGAAACCTCTTTTAATTGCAAAATCTATCATAGTAGTTCTAGAAAAATAAGATTATTTATCAAACATCAAAGCAGTAGGTAGACAAAACCTGGTTATGATATTTTGATCGATGAAATCAACGATATTTTTTGAATTAGCTACTTTTAATGGAATTGCTTCCATCCATTTGGTAAATTAATCTGTAGCTATAAGAATATATCTATGCTGTTTGGAAGAGTTAGGAACGATCTCACCAATTATATCTAATCCCCATTGCTCAAATGGTTGTTCAATATTGACTAGTTGTAATGGGAATGTTGGTTTTATTTGTTTTCCAGATGTGCTTTGACATATTTTACATCTCCTTGAATATTCATGAGAATCTTTGAAAAGTGTAGGCCAATAGTAACCTGCATGCAGGAATTTACGTGTTGTTGTATTTCCTCCAAAATTTCCTCCAGTTGGTCCATCATGGAGTTCCTGCAAGACTTTAACTGCTTCAGTTTTTTCTAGGCATCATAGAAGTACATGATCAAAATTTATCCTAAATAACACATCTTTGACTAACTCATATTGTTTATCTTTTAGTCTGAGAGCTCTTTTTGTCTTATAACTGAGATGATTTGGAGCATATCCATTTCTTAAATAAAATATAAGATCAGAATATTGTGAATCTGAATCATTGAGGCTTACCTCTGATATTTTCACATTACCTGAATCTTCTTCTGATGGTGGATATGATGCTCCTCGAATAATTCTTCAAAAACCTTGTCCTCTAATGATTTTAGAGGGTTTTATTTCTACATCATATTCTTGCAATGTGGTTACCCAGTTAGCTCTTTTTTCTCCTAATTCTTTCTACATCAAAAGTTGTCTTACTCCATAAAATGGAACTATGATTTTCGTATGAGAATTTAGGAGAAAAGGTCTAAAATGTTTTATGGCTTTAAAAACAACAAATTCTTTTTTTTCAACAGATGTGTAATTCAATTCTGCACCTAGTAAATTTGAACTAAAGAATGATATTGGTGATTCTGTTTGTTGGTCATTTAACTGTGTTAAAACAACTGCATATGATGTATCCGGTGAAAAAGTATATAATGTAAATGGATTAAGATAATTAGGGGTGGTTAAGAATGGAGCATTAACAATTTACTGTTTAATCGGTTCAAATTCTTCTCTTTCATTATGTCCCCATTTAAAAACCAAATTTTTCTTAATCATATTCTGCAATGGTAAAACTATTTGAGAAAAATCAGGGACAAATCTCTAAACAAAATTAATTTGCCCAAGGAAAGATTGCATGGTTTTCTTGTTATCAGGGAAAGAAATTCATTTAATTTCATCAAATATTTCAGGATCAATATAAATACCATATTTTGACACGATGAAATTTCCTAAGAGTTTTCCTTCATCTAAAGCAAAAAATGATTTCTTTGGATTTAATGAAATGCCATAACTTTTGCATCATTCAAAGACTTTCTTTAGGTCATTAACTTGATGTTTTTCTTATTTACAAAAGACAGTGATGTCGTCTAAATAGATAAAAACCGTTTTGTTTATGAGTCCTCTAAAAGATGTGTCCATGGATCTTTGGAAAGTGGTACCTGCATTAATTAGTCCAAAAGGCATTTTTTTGATAAGCATAAGTTCCCCACTTAGTTCTGAATGTAGTTTTCAATCTGTCATATGGATGAATGAGGATCTGATTGTAACCTGAAAATCCATCTATAAAAGACATAAGTTTAGAACCAGCTACTTTTTGCAATACTTGTTTAATGGTTGGTAATGGAAAATTGTCCTTCTGACAAGATTTGTTTAAATTCCTAAAATCAATGCAAATTCTAATATCACCATTATTTTTCCTGATGGGTACTAAATTTGATACCCATTTTGAATGTCTGACTGGAAAGGTAATTTTTGCTTTAAGAAGTTTATTCAATTCAGTTTTAATTTGATTTTCCAAATTTGGGTGAATCTTTCTCAATTTCTGTTGTACAGGCTTTTCTTCTGAGATCATAGGAATTGTATGTTGGATTATAGAAGTATCATGTGTTTTAAGATCACAATAATCCCAAGCAAAAACACTTTTTTACATCCTAAATAATTTTATGAATGATAATCTCTCATCAGAAGACAAACCAAGACCTACATTTATATTTTGAGGTTTTTCTTCACTTCCTAGATTAACTAACTCAAATCTTAAGGTAGAACTTTGTACTTTTGAGTTAGTTACTCTTTTAAATCTATCCTTTAAGTCATATAGGTCTTCTAACTTGACAACATATTTTGGAATATAATTTTCATCTTGTTCTTTTCTAATCTGAGAGTCATATTCATTTTCATCCATGATTTGATTATCATAAGATTCTTCAGATGTTAAAAAATCTATGATATATAAGTCATTATTGAATACTCTCCAATTGGTAATGTTATCAGGAATAGATGGTATAAAAATTAACTCAATAGAAAATATATCGGGACTAAATTCTTGGGATGGGATCAATTTTGAAGCTACATTAGCGAGTAAGTCTGCACTAGCATTTTGAATTCAAGGTATAGAAGAAATATTGAAGGCAAGAAAGTGAGTAGTTAATTCTTGGACTAATGATTGATAATGTTTTAAACGTCCAGAATTACAATGGATAGTATCTCTCACTTGCCTAACTATGATTTCTGAATATCCTAAAACATTCAAATATCTGTTATTTAAATTGACAGCTTTTAATAATACTTGAACTAATGCTTCATACTCAGCTACATTATTAGTACAATCAAATTCTAATCGACAGGCTAACATAGTCTTTTCGCCTTTTGGGTTTATTAAAATGCAACCCACACATGCACCATATTCATATTTAGAACCACCAAAATAAAGTGTCCAAAATGAAGAATCAACTATTTCTTTATCTGAAAAATTGATACATCTAGAGTTATCTGGTTGGGAAAAATTCTCAATTTGAGATACAACCGCACTATCAAAGAAAGGAGATGTTGGAGCATTGAAGTTTCCTAAAAAATATTGTGTAGAATAGTTTCCAATAATGCTATTATTGAAAGCTATTGGTTCATTAATCTCTTCAAGATCAGTCACTGTGTGTTTCATAAAATTTTCACTATCAATTCGAATTTGATTTGGTTTGTCGTTATGTGGTAACCACAAATGTGACCAGTCTGTGGAAAAATATCCATGAAGTTTCTCAGACCAATCACAATTTAAAATTAAACCACAGAACTCAGGAATGTCTGCAACCAAAATATCAATAGTATCTGAACAACTTTTGGGTTCGATGATAATCTAATTGGAACAGATTTCAATTCTCCTACTACTTCTACTCTAGTTATGTCAAGTTGTACTATATGAACTGGAGAACTCTGAGGAGTAATGTTCAATTTAGCACAAATTGATTTTGGCATTATATTCGAAGAAGCCCCTGAATCTATCAAACAATTATTAACATTTTTGTTATAGATTTCATAGGTTAAGAGAAATGGGGGAGTATGAGAGATGGATCGATCACCTATCATGATTAAATCTGAAGCATCTATTTTTTCTGAAGGAGAAGGTGGTTTACCTGTTTCAATAGCAAATTGCACTATAACGGGAGTAGGTAAATTTGAAGCAGGGACAGCTTTTAATTCTCTGAGTAGGATTTGTTGTTGTTGCTTCAATTTGGTAAGCTCATGAATCGAAATATTTTCTCTAATATTCTTCATATCTTCAACTATATTATATTCAATGGTATCTGAGATATAACCATTGTTTTAGATACAGGTGAAGAATCTATTGTAATAGGACTTGTTTGCGTAGCTTTTAAATTAGATTTCCTTTTTCTTTATTTGTCTATAGCAAGAGTAGAAATATTTTGTTGTTGACTAGACAATGTTGTTTCAATATTCTTTTTGCTACGTGTGCTAACAGGCAAAGCTTCAAGTTGTTCTTCACTTGATAGGATAAAATCCCACATTCCATTAATTTCAACTTCTTATTCTTCGTCATCTTCTTCTTATTCTAATTGTTCTTCGTTGTCATCTTGATCTAAGTCAACATTCGATATACTATTCGGAGGTTGAGAAATAGAAGTTTTTTTTTTTTGAAATTCTTGAAAACCTTTTTTGAATTCAAATTTTCAGCAACTCGTTTCTTGATGTCTGCCATTTCATTGGTCATTGTTTTCAAAAAAAATTGAAGACCTTCTACATCGAATGGATCTTTCGGTGTTTTCTTTTTAGAATCATCTTTGAAAGATATTTTCTTTGATTTTTGATCCTCTTGAGAATTCTTTTTCTCAAGAGAAGTTATGCGTTTTTCAACAGATAGAGATTCCTTCATATTTCTACAAGAGTTGCTAGTTTTGGTCTATCAACAAAAATATCTATATTAGCTAGAAGTGATGAAATATACCACTCAATTTGAACTTTTGCACGAGGAACTGCAGTAACAGGAATTTTATTGAGTAATTTATTAAACCTTGAGTTGAAATATTTTATCTTCTCACTTGTTTTAGCTTTAAGATTCGAAAGATCATTTATTAGAGTTGTTGTAGTTCTGTCATCTCCAAATTTAGCCAGAAACTGTTCTTCAAACATATTCTAATTAGTTACGGAGTGAGAAAGTAATGAAAAATACCAGGATCCTGCAGATCCCTTTAAAGAATATGAAAATAATCGTACAACGGAATCTTCCTCAACTACTGCAATTAAGTTGACAGCTAACATAAAATTATAAATATTTTCTTCTGCAGGAAGACCATCATCAGGGTTAAATTTTGGTAGCCAGCTTTCAGGATTTTTCGGTAAAGCGTGAAGAGGAGGAGGCATATTTATAGCCCCTGGATTACTCCATGGGTTTCCATTTGGTGGAGGAACTTGTCCTGCCATTGGATTGTGAATGGGTTGATTATAAATTTATGATGAAATAGGTTAGTTACTAGGACCAGTATTTTGAGTATTGGAACTAGTGAAAGTGATACCAAGTGTTGGAATGAAATTTGTGGAAATGAGTGGAGGAAATGGAGATGAATGGGATGAGATATCGCTAGCGATTGATTCTGATTGAGTCCTCTTTAACTTCTTCCAACTACTATTGATGGGAAATTCAAAAGGGAGAATCCCTATTTTTTGACTTTCTGATCGAGTTAATATTCTTCGAGGTTGTACAGAGGATGAAATACTAAGATCCGATAATTGTGAAGTTTTAGGCTTTTCAACAGAAATAGATACATTTTCTAAATTTTCTATCAAAGACTGAACCTGTGGAGAGCATTGATTAATTTTGGGAAATATTATAGTTTGAGTTTCACTAGGAGACTTAGGGGAGGGATGATCAATTTCAGAGTTTATAGATGAGGATCTGGATAATTTTTAGAAGTTGAAAGGGATCTAGAGGGAGAGAACTTTGTTGATTGGCCTTTAGATTGATCAGACCTTTGTGCCATTCACTTGGCCCTCCTTCTAGTGCCAATGTGTTGAGGCCTCAGAATTATGTGGCCAAAACATGGGGGAAAACCACCCGGTCTAGACCTTAAAGCATCTCCTTTTCCGTTTGGTATAGTTGCTTCGACTGGGGATAATGGGACCAGTTTCCCAATAAATATGTTTTATGAGAGTGTTTGTGAATATGACATGCAAATGGATAATGATTTTAATCTATATGCACCTATCTAAGTAATTAATCTAATATATACCCGAGTTGTTATTCCTTTATGAGATCTAAAATGATATCCTTCAACTAATAGTAATATAGATCATTTAACAGTCGAAAGAGATGAAAATTATGTAAAATGATTCTTCTAACAAAATAGTTTGCATAGAAGAATTTTGTAAAACATATCTCATTCTCCAATGTGCTTATATATTCAATAAGAAACCATAACTAAATATTAGAACAAAACTGCATGTAATATTTATATATGATAACCTTTCAAATATATAATGCAATAAAAATATAACCATCAATTTAAGAGATAAGACTTAACGCAAGTGAATAGAAGTACCATATGCATGAAGTTCTGCTCTGTAAATTGACAGCAATGAATCTGTTTCTTCTCACTTTCAAGCGATTTAAAGAGTACAATAGTGCAACATCAGTTAAACAGCTTTAATTGCTAAAAGATAATAGATTATGTTCCATTAATTCATCAAAGCACTCACAAACTTACAGTAGTGCATTCTTTGCAAAAAAAATTGACAAATTTCTGGACCCTTCTCTAAATGCATGAGAAGGGTTTAAATACTAAACTAACTATAAACTAAAATTAAATTATTAAAAAAAATTATAGGAGGTTTCAAACAACCTTTCTCTAAAAGCTTAACTTAAACAACAATCTAGGAATTTAAACTAACAATCCTAATTTTGTGAATCTTGCCTTCTTTATGAATGTGATGACGAAGTTGACAAATATCTAACATTGCTTTGAGTTGAGCTAGTTGTGATATCCGTGATCAAATCTGTCCCTTGAAAATAGCATTTGAGATTACTGACTGAGATCTTTTTGCTGAATCTGTAAGAGACTGAAAAGTTTGATGTTGATGGTAAGGTTTGATCAAAAAATTCCAGTAATTTTCCTGATCAAACTTATTAAATTTTTTGATCATTTCCTCTTGTGTATTTTCTCTCTATCTCCACTTTATTTCTACTTCTCTTGTTCCCGAAACACATCAGACATGTTTTCCTTAAGAAATTATGTTTTAAACAGTTGATCACATATAGACTGAACAATCTCATTTTTTTTCTTGGACGTCTTGGTCATGGCTTTATCTGCTTGATTGATTTGTGCTCCCCATTCTGTGAATAATGGTTCTTTGTGAATCTTATATATTTGTGGTAGATTAGCTTCCTTTCCTATATCTGAAATTTGCCACTGAATGTGTTCTTTGATTTTCTTTTCAAGTCTTTCACATTCTAGTTTCTGAATTGCTATTTCTTGAACCATTGTTTTATTGGAATCATAATAAGAATCAATCATGGAAGCTTGGTGACAAAACACTTCTTGTTCTTTCTTTAGCATGATGTTTACATCAAGTGCTTCTTAGGATGAATTGTTATAACTGTGGTTGACTATGTAACTCAACCATTGCTATTTCCATATGTGCTTGCTTTTCATTAAGGTCTGTCTAATACTTCAATTTGAGGTTTTCAATATCTTCATGAAATTGGCTTGTGCTTATTTTGATTTTCTCAATGGACTTGGCTTTCTCTTCATTCAACAACTATTCTAATTCTTGTACTTTGTCTTCCTTTTGTTTCAACAATACTCTAACCTCAGTAGCTTTATCAACAGTAGTAGTAGAATATGCCCCTACATATTGTGATAGTTTGGTTAGATGTTCAGTGGGATCATCTGAGGAATCCTTCCATAGTACATCAATTGATTCATATGTTGGTTTTGGAGTTGTTTCATCAATCCTTCTTCTTTTATTTATTTTAACTACAAACTTGTAACTAGGACTGTAGAAAATATCTAATGAAGGAATATCTTCAATTTGTAGAACTATCTGATCTATAGGGTAGGCCAGTATGATTTCTTTGTCATGAATTGCTGGAACTCTTTCTATCGGATTGACAGTCTCAACTATTTTCTGTGAAGGTTCTGGTGTTTGGAAATTTGTTGCTTTATCAGTATTTGGATTTTCTTTGGGAGTATTTATTGCTTCGGAAAATTCTTCCAAATCATTAATAAGATATTTTTCTTAAGATGAGTTTGACTGATCTAGCATGCTATGACTATGTTGAACTGTTTTTGAATTTGATTCTGTCCCATTATTCCTTGTTTTCTCCAGCATTTCTATCTCTTGAATAACTTAGTCAATTGTCTTTTTTGAGTTTGCTTTCTTAGATTCAGATTCATTTTTCAGATTGATCTGAATTATTAGACTGCTGCTGTGATTGACTTGATTCATTTTCAGATAGATCTAAATTATCAGACTGCTTTTGTGATTAACCTGATTCATTTTTAGATATATCTTTCAATTCATCTTCTAGACTAACACTTGGAGTATTTTTTTCATCTTCAATAGTCAACAAATTCAAAGGAACGTTTTCTAGTCTCTTCTTCCTGTATGCTTGAAAAGCTTCAGCATCCTGTTGAATTAATTGACTAGAAACATATTTCGTAATATCAGAGAAATTTTCCATGCCCTGGAAGAGGTCATCGAATTCATTTGCATCCTTTACAAAAGGCTTCATTTTTAGCTTTGAAATGTAATTTTTAATCACATCATTGGGATCATATAATCTTCCTAGCATAAATGCCAATTTCAATAACTTAATCTTGGGAACCTCTTTGTAAGTATGGTCGATATTAGCCAGAGAAAAGGTGCCACACTGTAGAGGGAAACTAGGCCAAATAGCCTTTTTACCATCCTTCAACTGCTTCGTGACACCATTGACAAGTTGATAGGCTATTTATTTTGCAAGTAATTTATTGGCAACATAGTAAGGTAAAACATGGGGAGAAGCATAACTCCCAAATACTCTAATATATGTGAACTTTTCTTCGGCAAACCATCTAGCTACTAGAAGAATATCTACATTGGCTTCTTCAAAAATCCTAGGAGCCTTTTTGTTGAAAATCATATGATATATGGGCAATGTGACTCCATAACAGATTTTATAGAAGTGTAAGTGGAACTCTGAATCCCATAGTTCTCTGTGGTAGATGTGAATCGAGGTAGGGTTTTTGGTAGTCCATTTTCAACCCATCGTAGGAAAATTAGAAGTAAAACAGATAGTGTCTATGACATAGGAAGACATATAAAAAGGAGGTATTTCTCTGAATGAAACACTTCTTTTATTCCTATATTCAATTATATGCTTGGCTAGGTAATTAGATAAAATGTCTGCCCAATTTAAGATAGATGAATTGATGATTGTGTCAATTAGGGGAACCCAATCTCTTGAAAATCTAGTGCTATCAAGCTTGGAAAATATTCTACATAACATACCAGCGGCATAACAATAAGGATTAGGAATTTGTGCAATTAGGTACGTACCAGACTTATATTTCTTCAATTTCCCTTCATTTTCCTTCTATTCATGGATGACTTTAATAAGATCTGGATGTTTTTCTTTGAAATTCTACACATATTTATTGTCATATTTCTATTGTGGGGTTGGTAGGTGATACATTGCTTCTAAATCATCTGCTTTGAAAGAACCCATAGTTTCTCCTCTCGAATTCTTGAACATTCTATCTTCAATGTTTAAGTGGTCAATTTCCCACTTAACCATGTATGTATAAATAAGAATCTTTGGTCTCGCAGCTATCCTGTGAATGTATGAGAATGCAATGTCAAAAAGAGTTGCATCAGAGGTAGAAGCAGTGCCTGTTGCAGAAACTTTTTTTTATCACCCTTGGTCCTTCATCTTCGAAGAGTTTATACATTGCTTCCCACGTCGAACTGTCGTAGTCTTTGCTGCAAATGGTATCTGAAAATAATGAAGACATATATGTTTCTTCTATGGACGACGTTTGAGAAATTTCTTTGCCACTTTTGCTCATTTTGAACTTCTTCAACCCGGTAATTGTTTTCCTGAGAGCAAAGTGAATTTAACACATAAGGAGTATCACAAAAGTAAATCAATCATTTACTTCAAACACACGTGAGAAGATATCAATCTATCAATCATCTTTCATAATTCCTAATTTAATATTTCACATGGCTTCACATGTAAGATCTAACAAACATTTTAAAGCCGTTAAGATCTTAAATTTCATTTTATACGACACAAGCTGTTTCACAGGCTGAATTTATTTAATACGCAAATCGCAATCATTCTTTATAATATTTCATGATAACTACCCTTAAAGGCTACGAAATGCGATCTGCGCAAATCACAGATCGCAAATTTTATAGGATAACGTTTGAGTGGATATTATAAGTTGTGCACAATGCGAATTGCGAAAAACTTAAAGTGACCGCGATAGTCGAAAGATTTTATATTTCTTGGTTTATTTTCTTGTTGGGTCTGCGGGTATCACAACTTATATCTTTTTCTTCTTAAAGCTTTATTGATTAAGTAAAGTGCGATGCGAAAAGGAAAACAAAGAAAAAACAATGATTGAGGTTTTTTGCAAAGTTTTTAAATTATATCTTCAGAAAGGCTTTGAGCACATTTCGAAATTCGCATATTTTATGTTTTATGGTTATTTTTTGACATAAAATATGTAATATGCGATATTCTTTAAGGAAAAAACAGAAAATTTTATTTTCTAAATTTTTTATTTTAGGAAATTATAAAAATAATTTCATATTTATTTCTAAAGGGTCCCTATTCATAAAAAAAAAATGGGGGGTTGTTGTATAGCATAACAAGGCCATGTGTTGTCAAACCTTTTGGTACAAGAGATGTATTTTTGGTTCCTCCCTTAGGCTGTGTGCTATGAGACCTTGTGGTCAGGAAGATGCTATGAGATGGATGCTATGTACAATTTTTTGGGAATTTGTACAATTTTTTTAGTTTCTATTTTGAGTCACCTTGAAGGTCTAAGACTTTAGAGACTTTTTTATTTTCATTCACTGTAAAATATGTTCTCTCTTTTCACGTTGACCTGGGTTGAGTATAATGAACTTGCTTTTCGGATGAGATTTTCGAAATAGTTTGTTGATTTTTCTGTGGAGGCCTCACTAAATAACTTCAACCTCTTGTTATAATGATCTCAAGCAAGAATTTCGGCCTCATTGTGCAGACCTCATTCATTGGACATAAGTTGAATTTATCTCTTTCTATTGACATAGTTTGACTGGTATTTGTTGAGGCCAGTTTTGGATTTTTTGGAACAATTTTTTATATACTTTTGATGGAAAAAATCTCTATCCCATAAGGAAATAAATTTTGGTTTTTCATGTCTGGGGTTTTCCATGGTTGTGAACCTAATCTTGGTTTCTCTTATCTGTTGCTTATTTTTCATTATTTATTGCGATATTTATTTACTGCTCTTATTGAAGAATTGAATGGTTGAATTTTTTCATATAGAGCTACTTGTTGATTAAAGTATAAATAAGGAACTAATTGCATCAACAAAGTGAAAAAATATTCTAGTCCTTGCTAAACAATTTCAACATAAAACTGTTGAATTTAATTGTTATTTGATAGTATGTAAGCGATAATGGTTGAATCTTACCACAAGTTTAGTGTACTGCTATAGTATAGTTTAAAATCAATTAAAATATTAACATTATTCCTTAAATTTTTCCGTTATTCCTATCTCTGCACCTTAGTACCACAGTCATCACAATGAACTTACTCTGAAAACTTTGCATTTTGTATTCCGCATACGGCACTCTGAAGACTCTAAATTCCACATCGATATGGAATCTTATTAATAACACATGTATTTTTTTGATACCTTAACTAACTGTGAAAAGTGGTGTTCATATTTTATTCCTAACAAGAAGCTTAATGAAGTAGCTTATTAGTGGGTGTGCTTAAATTATAATGGTGAATAGTGATCCCGATTACCGTATGAGTTAGTCTTTATACTATACCATCAAGTGAATACCCTGGACTAAGGAAATGCGAATAATTATTGTCCACGACCATGAAACTGCTGAACTTGGCAGTATTTCCCCTTACGTGCACAAGAAAAAATATATTTCAAAGTAGGAGATGGATACATAAAATGAGAAAGCAAATATTTAAAATTGTATTTTGAAATACCATTCTTCATTCAAAGGAATTGATTACCTTCATTTCTATACTAAACATATGCTATGAATTAGTCAGGTATGTCTTCCATGAATTTTGGAAATTAATCCCAACCACCTTGTTAAATAAACTGGCAGCAGCCATACCATCAGTTAATGTTTTTTTTGCAGGTTGCAGATAGAATTTTGTAGAGAAGGACAAGCTCTGAGAATAGTAAATGTGTATGGGAAAAAATTTAAATCCACAAGCCTATTTACTTCACACAACCTCTATCCTCCAATCACCATGTATTAAATATTTCCCGCCGCGTCACCTACCTCTTGATCATACTGCACACCCCCCAAGGTTTAGCCTTTTCCTCATAACATAATCGTTGAATTCTACAAACTTCCCGATGCGATAAGTGGGACCCCTTTAATATATATTACATACGTGATATCATCTCCGCAATGAACCTTTTCTTTTCCTCTTTACCTTTACCCTTACCTCTTCGCATCGCCAACCTCTTAGCACATCGCACATCGAATTTCACAGGTTTTAGAACTTACCTGTTTCCCCGGTCCCAAACCTTGAAATGTTGTGATGCGATGTGATTGCATATTGCACCCGATAGCGGTTCATGTTAGTGCATTGCGAAAATATCAAGAGGATAAGCGCTAAAGGAAAAAATAAAGACAGCGCGATGTGAAGTGGGATATGGGCACAGATGCGATGTGTTTCAAAGCTGAAACTTGAAGGGTTTCAAGTCTGGGTGTAAAAAAATTTTGCATTGTTTTATGAATAAATGGATAACATGGCAGAAGGACAATTTCTGTGTTTACCTGTCTGGTCGAGCATTGAATTGGAATTTAATTGTCAAGCTCCACCACTCTGTATTTAAAATATGTTTTTCATATGATTTAAAAATAAGTAGAATGAAAAAAAACTTCTCTGGTTTTCATATCTCTGGTTTTGTGAGTAACTGTGTTGTCTTTGTTTAAAGTCACTTCTGCAAATTCTGTGCAAACTGTGTGTTAAGGGAAAATAAATTCCCATGATTCTCTATTTTCTAACATGGTATGAGAGCATTTGAATTCATAACATGGTATCAGACCAGGTTTAATCTCTCAGTGAAACAAAGTGATTTTACTGAAGAGTTGAAAGTTGTTTTGAGAATCGTATTCTCCAATAGCGAGAAAGTTTTTACACAGTCAAAAAGTCTTTTTTTACACAGTGAAAATGGCAGCAACAAGCACAAGCTTGACTAATCCACAAATACCACAGTTTAATGGAAAGAATTATGATTATTGGACTATTACAATGAAGGCTCTATTTGCTTCTCAAGATATTTGGGAACTGGTGGAGAATGGATTCCAAGAACCAACAGATGCAGCAGCATACAATGATTTGACACAAGCAGAAATAGATTTGTTGAGGGACTCCAAAGACCTCTTCTATATTTTTCAAGCAGTGCATGAAAGTACTTTCCCAAGGGTTCAACAGCAACGAAGTCCAAGCAGACGTGGGATACCCTCCAGACAGCCTACCAAGGCATGGAAAAGGTGAAGACAACAAAACTAAAAATGTTGAGAAGATATTTTGAAGCATTACATATGAAATATTATGAGAATATAGACTCATTCTTTACACATGTGATTGGGTTGGTTACCCAATTCATGGTGAGAAACTTGAGGAAAGGAGAATAGTTGAGAATGTTTTGAGAAGTTTTCCATCAAGGTTTGATGCCATAGTTGTAGCCATAGAAGAGACAAAGGATATCTCACATTTTTTAGTGGAGGAGCTTCATGCATCATTGATGTCTCATGAGCATAGGTTGGAAAAAACAACAAACACATCATTGGATAATGCTTTCAAGACAAAAATTTCTTTTGGTTAAGATAGAGGTCGAGGAAGATCAAGCTACAAAGGAAGAGGAAGAAGCCCACATAGAGGTGGAAGAATCAACCCTTCAAACTCAAGTGGAAGGGGCAACAATCAAAATCCAAGTCAAGGCCCAAGACAAAATCAAGAACAAGGTAAAAGGTATGATATATCTCAAGTTCAATGTCATTATTGTAAGAAGCATGGTAATTATGCAAATGAATGTAGAAAGAAGCAATATGTCATGGGTAGCAAACCAAGTACAAATTTCATAAAGGAAAATCAGAACCATGATAGCATGTTTTTAGCTTGTAATGTAGCACAAGAAAAACAAGGGGATGTATGGTTCTTAGATTCAGGGTGTAGCAACCACATGACTGGAAACATAGAAATGTTTTCAAATCTAGATGAAAGTGTGAAATAAGAAGTAACATTAGGGACTAATAGCAAGGTCTCTGTCATGGGAAAAGGAAGAGTAGACATACTAACAAAGAAGGGAGAGAAGAAGTTCATGTCAGATGTTTATTTTTTCCTTGGTTTGAAACATAACCTCCTAAGCATTGGACAACTCATGCAAAAGGGCTATAATATATTTTTTAAAGATTATGTATGCACAACCTTGGATAAGCTTCCAAGTAGACAGCTCATTGCAATTTCAGTTCATATGACAAACAATAGAATTTTTCCTCTCAAGCTAAGATCAGATTTGAAGGAAGAAGGTGTTGTAGTAGTTTTCACACAAGAAAACTTTCAAGAAGAAGTCAAAGATGAAATTTGGTTATGGCACTTGATATTTGGTCCTCTCAACTTCAGAGGTTTGAATTTGTTGCACAATAAAGGTATGGTGAAAGGATTTCCACTCATAGAAAAACCAAACAACCTATGTGAAGGATGCATCTTGGCCAAACAACACAGAGAATCATTTCCAGCAAGAAAGTCAATAAGGGAAAAGGCACCTTTGGAGATTTTCCACTCAGATTTATGTGGACCAATGCAAACACCATCATTTGGTGGCAACCATTACATTTTAACATTCATAGATGACTACACAAGGAAGACATGGGTCTATTTTCTAAAACAAAAAAGTGAAGTTTTTTACCACTTCCGCCACTACAAATCTCTTGTTGAGAAGAAAAGTGGACACTACATAAAAGTGTTTAGGACTAATAGAGGTGGAGAATATATTTCAAGTGAATTCCTACATTTTTGCAGGGAGCATGGAATTCACAAGAAGTTTACAGCAAGGTATACACCTCAGAAAAATGGTGTCGCGGAAAGAAAAATAGGACCATCATGGAAATGATAAGGAGTATGCTGAAGGCAAATCATTTGCCAAAATATTATTGGGTTAAAGCTATCACTTGTGCATAGTATATCATTAATAGGTGTCCAAACAAAAGTGTCATGAATAAAGTTCCTCAAGAGGCATTGTTATAGCATCATTTCTCACTTTCATATGATTCATGATTTCTCTTATGGCTTTGGGCACCCATTCCTACAGACTTGGACAAAATTCACTAAAAAACAATGTAAAAAACCCCATACGCGGTTATGCCCAGATTTTTCCGCATGTATACGCGAGTCCATATGCACTTTCCTGCGTATGCCATTAAAATCATTAAAAAATATATTAAAATTCCCTATTTTCGGGCTGGGTTGATGGTTACTCTGGTAGTTCAACCACCCTAGCACGTAGCCAACTGTTTCTAACTGTTGAAACTACTTTGAGGGAGTATAAAAGCCCCTCATGTGTATGGCCTAAGGGAGAGAGAAATCATTGATATTATACTCTGTTGGATTCCCAGTTCAAGTCTGATTCCCTGTGCCTCCTGCACTTTCCCAGTTCATTACAGGAAACCCTTGTTTCCTGGAGATGTTCATCTCCCTATATGTCATCTCGTATGCACCAGTTTGGAAAGAATCTTAGCGAGGCAAGGGCGGGACGGATCCGGACGATGGTCTACTCGAAGATCGTGGAAGGATTCAGGTGATCTCTCCACTCGTTATTTTTGTACATGCTATTTATAACACAGAAGAACCATCTTGTTCCCGAAATATACGTGTTAGTGTCCGCTTGCATATATGAGAATATGGTTATTTAAGCATTTATTATGGTTTATCTAATGTTTCATATGGATTTCACTAACATTTAGAGTAGATATATGTTGTACAACCAGATCTTTGTGCTTGTTTCTTCTTGTCTTTCAGGTTAAGAAGGAAGAAGGGTTGCTGGGGGTTTGGACCCCACGGGATCTGCTTCAACCGTAGGACCTACGGGTAAGTTCCTCGATCTGCTCTATTTAGTTTTTCATGAACATGTATGGTTGTGTGAGTCCTTCTTGAGTAGCATGCCCTGCTCTGTGGAGGTTGAAACCCAACAAACCTCTAGGGTGATTTTCCCCGAAACAGAACTGGCGACTCCGCTGGGGATCGCATTCTTGTGATTCCCCTGTTGGGTGGTTTCAGCTGTTTGATAGGTTTCCAACAGTTTTAAATTTTATTTCCAGTCCAGTTTACTCTTTCTCAGTCAGTCTGAAGTCCTGGTTTCTTATCCAGGCTTGATCCTTTTTGTTTTTCATTATCTACCTTTATATACGCAGTTTTGTCTGCACACAGTCGCATATACACGCATTTTTTTGTTAAAGGGAGTTGCGTATACGCGTGTTTCCTTTAGCACAGTCGCGTATGCACGCTTGTTGCTAAACTGTAAAGTTGCGTATACCTAGGCAGATTTTGAAATTTTGGGTTTCTTGACTTTTTAGTCCTTTCTGTCTGTGGAGACCTATTCCTGCAGTGTCTTTGTACCCTCTGGATTGTGAAGAAAGTGGTCTTTGGTCTTTTCTCTCTCTTGTTTGATCGAAAACTAGTCATTTTGGCAAAGTGTTGTTTCTTGTGCTGGCACTTCTGGTTTGAGTACCAAGATCTCTTTCTGAGTATTCTTGGTTGTTCTGATTTATCAAAACAAAGAGCTTTTGCTCATTTACTCTTTCCTATCTTTGTGTTTTGCTTTGCACTACGATTTTTGCCCATTTCTTGGTTGGTTTTCTTGAGTTCAGTCGACTAGGTCTTGTTGCAACTTTTGAAGAGTATTTCTTGGTTCTTTGAAGTTTTTGTTTGCGGCAAGGTTGTACTATTCTTCTAGGCTAATTGGCTGAGTTTTCTTGTCTTCTTGTGCTCATATTGATCTTGCTACTAGTTAGCCCTATAAGATTTGGAGCATTTTTGAAGTTTTTGCTTGAAATTCAGTATTGTTTGGCTTGGGATTTGATAGTTTTGCTTGGTCTTTTCAAGCTCTTCCTTTATAAAACTCAAAAGCTCAAAAAACATTTTGCTTTGCTTTTGTTTTTGCATTTCAAAAGCTCAAAAAACATTTTGCCTTGTTACTTGCTTTTGTTTTTTCATTTTTGTTTTCGTTTCACTATATCTTTTGAAGCTTTGTTGAGGTTTCTTGCCTTTGTATTTTGGCTTGATTTTGGAAAGGAGTTGTCATCGATTTCTTCCCTTTGTTTTTAAGTTTTTGGAGTCTTTATATTAAGAATTCTTGATTTCAGGAACTAGCTTTCTGGACAACCAAAAAGAGTTAAAACTGAAGGAGCTTTTGGGAAATTTCACTCTGCTTTAGGAGATTTTTCATCTTAGAATTTGCATGCTTGTAGTGATTTGCATCAGGTGCACTTAAGCATTTAGTCATTTTCATAGTTTTTTGTGAGTGTGAGTTTGTTATCTGAAAAGAAAAATACAATTTTTAATCTCGTAGAACCTGTGTAGAAGTTTCTTTTCATCGAAAGACAATAACTGCATTTGCATGTAGTTTGGTTTTTATTAATTTCTTTCTGCGTCAAAACACCATAAGTTTCATTTCCGCATCCCTTTGACTTAACATAACAACCCATTAAAATAAGCGATTTAATTTAAAATCAACTAGCAAGTTTTCTAAGTGTCATACACCAACTAGCTAGGTTGTAGGGCCTTGGATTAGGTGAGTGGAGAGTTAACTCTCCAAGGCCGCTCAAAAAAAACATAGAAGTTGATTAATTGAGCAAAATCCAACTCCGTTAGGTGGACCGGGAAAGCTCTCCTCCAGAGAGTCAAGCGCGAGGGGAAGTGAAGGCTGAGAAGAGGGATACCCCCTCTCCGATTGGCTGAATCTGACCTCAAGACCGTTCCGCCCGGCTTTTGATACGGATTGGTGCCCATAGTTTCCACTCCTAGGTTCCACACAGGTGACTGCGGGGGGGAATACCCGTGGTACCTGAGGCAGACGTCGCATCACTTTCAGCAGTACTTCTGGGGGGTGCCCTTGCGAAGCTTGGGTGCTTGAGCCAGCAAAGGCTGTCATTAGGAGGTCGGCGTAACTGTTTCTGATACCTTCGCTAGTAGGCCTGGGCCGTAATTATCCCAGACTACTTTCGGGAGGTCCTATATTTCGCTTTCTTGTATTTTGGTGTCTGGTCCTAATCACCCGGAGCGGAAATACTTGAAGGTTGTTTGCTTGATTGTATCTCAGGGATTATTTTTTAGTGAGTGCTCTTTGCTCCTAGCTTGCCTAGCTTTACACTTTTTTGAGTCTAATTAAAATCTATAAAAGTGGCTGATCAAGCACCTCGTCGATCGAGGAGAATCCGGGGGTTATCTCCCGAGAGTTCAGAGCCTTCTTCGAGAAGGCGTAGGAGTGATTTAGCAGGTGGTTACCACCCGATGACGTCTGACGTAGTGGAGAGAGATCCTCCACAAGGGTCTGAAGGTTTCATAGCTGATTCTGGTGTCGGTTCCGAGAGGAGCGTTCCGCTCACCTCGCGAGTTTTATTTCCTCAGGAAGAAGATTTTCAAATTGAAGAAGTACCTGAACCTCCTGTGTCAGGTCCATCTCCTTTTCCTCCTAATTATCCATTCGTTTTTCAATACATCGGACTTGAGTCAGAGAGACCGGAAGATCTTCCGTATCATTCATACCTTTCGATGGCCACGACTGGGAACGCGGCTTCTGCCGTGAGTGCTGCAGGCATTCAGACTCCTGCTTCTGTTGAAGGAGGGGGCACTATTGCTTTATCTTCGATTGCTTCTAGTGCTGTTGTGTTTGGCTCTGGTTTCACCCAAGCACACGCTTCTCATTCTGGTCCCTTCTATTTCGGAATGCCCACTAGTGGGATTCCTTCTTTTTCCTTTTCCGCTGCTGTAGCTGGATCTACACCCATGTCCTCCATGGCTAGTGGATCAGCTTATTTTCGGGGTTCCCCTTCGGAACTGGACACATTCCTAGTTCGAATCCTTCTTTAGGGTCCTTTCCGTTTACTTCTCAGACCCAGAGTTTCAACCCTTGGTCTGGGGGGCAAAGTTCGACTACTTTTATAGGATGGAACCCTGTGTTCACTACAGCGGGGGCAGGGAATCAGTTTTACGCAGGTCATCAAGGGAATGCTTCTTTCCCTTCGTCGAGTGCTTATCAGACTTTTTCTCCTCTGTCTAATGCCTGGAACCCCTATCAGGGGCTTTCCTCTTCATTTAATACTTCAGCAGAGGGAACTGGTCTAGGCTTTGGTAACTCGGCGTGGGGAGGAGGTCCTTCTCCTTTTTCTACGAGTTCTTTCTGGCAACCTGGTGCCTCATCAAATCCAGGGTATTCTTTTCAGAATGTTGGGAATCCATCCCATCAAGGATGGAATCCTCAGGCTCCGCCTCGATTACCTTTTCTAGCAACATTAAACTTGCCAGATCTGTCAAAATTGACTAATGATCCGATTCGGTACGGTCCGGGGTGGCCTCCGGTCCCGACCAAACTTCCTTCAGACATTACAAAGTTTGAAGGGAAGAATGGAGAGGATCCGGCTGACCACATCACCACTTTCCATTTATGGTGTTCTTCTAACTCCCTGATCGACGATTCGATTAGGTTGAGATTGTTTCAACGCACCCTAACTGGAAACGCTGCCAAATGGTATATTGAGCTAACTGGGGGCAGTTTTTCTACATTTGGAGAACTGGCTGTTACATTTCTAAACCATTTTCAGTTGCCTGTCCGATATGAGGTTGGGACTGAACTCCTAGCTAATTTTAAGCAGGACGAGGCAACCCACATTTCTGACCACATTCAGGAATGGAGGAGAAGAAAGAGGCTTATTAAAGCTCATATTCCAGGAGAATTCCTTCTGGAATGGTTTCTGAAATCTCTGCAGTCAGACATTTCTAAAGATGTATCCCTATCTGGGGTATTTTCTGAGGAGCAGGCCATTTTTAGGGCCCAGCAGCTGGAACTGATCTATTCTCAGTCTGGGGTCCTCTATAAATATTTTTCCAATGCTCCTCGCTCCAAATTAGATTTATCCAAAACTAAGCCTGGTCCGCATGGTGATGGGCTTATCGGATCGATCAATAGTGGTGCAGCCAGCCTGCTTACTCAATTACAGCAGTTGTCTTTGCAATCTACTCCTTTTGGTCAGGCTGTACCTGCTGAGTCATCACCTTCCCAGTCTTTGTCCATAAACGTTGTCCAAGCTTCTGATCCCAAAGGAAATCAACAATCCGAAGGGAAGAAGAAGGGACGAAATAACAAGAAGAAGGGCAAGAACGGGAAGGGTAATGTGAATAAAACCAACGAGCATGTTGGTGAGGGTCCAAAGGAGAAGAAGAAAGTGAATTTCCATGCAAGTTGTGTACTGGAGACCATCTCACACGCCTTTGCCCTAAAATTCAGGATGCGCAGCGCTTGTTAGCTCAGCAGGGTTCTTCTAGTTCCCAGGCTATTTTAACAAACCCTTTTCCCCAAGGGCAATAGTTAGTTGTTGGCGCGAACCAAAATCCTGGGGCTTCCTCTGGGGGTACCCAGGAAGGGGAAATTCCATCGAACATTTTCATGATGAGTGCTCACGCGGATATCGCTACGAGATCCCATGATTATGGCAGAGAAGAGTCTTCGAAAGCTAAGGATATTCCTGATGCTACTGAGCCGCTTCACATTACAAAGCCTACTGTTGAGTCTATGCCTCGAATGCCCAAAGCATCTTCTAAGCGATCGATGATTAATCCAAATGCTAGGGCTGCCCAGAACTACTCGATTGTGGAAGATCTGGCGCAGATTCCTTGTGCTATGTCGGCTTTAGAGGTACTCCAGTCTTGTCCGGCTCAGCGCAGTGCTTTTCTCACTGCCATTGGGGCTATTGATCCAAAAAATTCTCTTCTGATTACTTTTGATATGACTAATTTTAAGAAGAGATTACCCCATCATATGGCTTTTCATATCAAATCATTGTACTGGAAGTGCAATATCTTTCGAACGGTTGTTGATGAGGGTGCTTCCACATGCGTAATGTCTCTCACATGTTGGAAGAAAATTGGATCTCCTAAAGCTGTTCCATATACCACTCTTCTGACTGCGGTCGATGGTCATTCTCACAGACCCCATGGTATTGTCCTAGCTTTGCCCATCTGTGTTGGGGGCAAAACTGTCAATATAGAGGTTGAGGTAGTAGATGCAAGCTTGGACTACAAGCTTCTGTTGGGGAGAAACTGGATTTATGAGATGGATGCCATTGCATCCTCATTATTTCGAATTATATGTTTCCCCCACGAAGGGAGGATTGTTACAGTGGATCAACTGGACTGTCCTCCTGTAGACCTGAATGCGTCTACTGACTCATTTGTTCCAAAGTTGGATAATACTAAGGCACCTGTTGAGAATTTAGGAGTTGGAATGTATTCTTCCTTGATGGGTACTTTTGATCTTCCTCCTCCTACGGTGCATATAAATGCTATTTCATCCTCCAAGGCTCTTCTTCGAAGAGAGTTCTTCAGAACTCATTATTTTTCGGACCCTTGGACCTTGCCTTCCCCTACCGCCACATTAGCGGAAGGTCAAGTGGGTGGGATGGCATTTCCGATGTCTGCAGCTGAGATTTCTTATCAGTCTATTGTTGACTCTGCAGAATCCAGTCCAGCTCCTCTTTCACCAGAAGAGTTGGATGGAGATGTGGCTTCGGCTTGGACACTTAGTTCTTCTTCTGCCCAAGATTGCCTTGATACCACTCTTCCATCTGAAGAGGCCATCCTGGAAGCCATGACTGGTATAGATAGACCGTGGGATGATTTGCATCATCGGTCTTATTTTTTACCTGACTTGAGCGAAGTTGAAACGATTTTTCCAAGTCCTCCATCTCCTGGTCCTGTTCACCCAGTCTTGAACCCTTTAGCACCAACACAGGTTTATGCTGAAGGGAACATGGCTGTGATTTCTCCTACTATCCCGGTGAACATTTCTAGGGATCCCAATATTATTGAGAATGTCTTCATCGGAGCTGAATGTTCCCGTGAAGAGATTCAAATTTACACCGAGCTCTTTAAAGAGTATAGGGATGTATTCGCTTGGTCTTATGAGGAAATTCCTGGTATAGATCCATCTATTGTCCAGCATGAGATCAAGACTTACGAAAACGCTAAGCCTGTGAGGCAAAAACTTCGTCCGGTTAATCCTAGGAAGGCAGCAGCTATCAAAGCTGAGGTTGAGAAGCTGCTTAAGGTGGGATTCATTTTCCCTATTCCTTTGACTGAATGGGTTTCAAACCCTATTCCGGTAGATAAAAAGCAAGGAACGATTCAAGTTTGCATCGATTTCAGAGACCTAAATAAAGCATGTCCTAAAGATAATTACCCCACACCATTTATCGATCAGATCATTGACGAGTGTGCCGGTAATGAGATTTTCTCCTTCATGGACGGTTTCTCCGGATATAATCAGATTACTATCCGTCCTGAAGATCAACATAAGACTGCCTTTATTTGTCCCTTGGGTACATTTGCATACAAGAAGATGCCTTTTGGTCTTAAAAATGCTGGGGCTACATTTCAGCGGGCCATGTCATATGCCTTCCACGACATCAAAAATATTATCGAGGCGTATTTGGATGATTTAGCTGCTCATTCTCGAAAGAGAATGGATCATCCCGCTCACCTCCGGCAAATATTTGAACGATGTCGTTTCTATAAGATTAGATTGAATCCGAACAAGTGCGTTTTCGCGGTTACATCCGGTCGGTTATTGGGATTCATTGTGTCTAGGGAAGGGATTAGGGTAGATCCCTTCAAGGTTGAGGCAATACTTCGGTTGCCTCCCCCGTCCTCTATCCGTCAGCTTCAAAGTCTATAAGGAAAGTCTAATTTTCTTCGGAGATTTATCGTAAATTATGCTGAAGTTACAAAGGGATTTATGAGATTATTGAAGAAGGGAGTTCCATTTCTTTGGGATGACTTCGCTCAACACTCATTCGATTCTTTGAAAAAAGCATTGACCTCTGCTCCTTTATTGAGTCCACCTGATTATAGCAGGGATTTCCTTTTGTATCTGGCAGCAGCAGAATCTACCATTGGTATGGTTATGGTTCAGGAGGATGATGCTCTTACAGAGCATGTTATTTACTACCTTAGTCGAGGCTTGGTAGGACCTGAACTCCGGTACACTCCGATAGAAAAGTTAGCTTTAGCAGCAGTTCATGCTGTGTAGCGACTCCGACATTACATTATTCTTCGAAAAACTTATGTTTTGGTAGCAGCCAATCCATTTCAGTTTGTCCTCAGTAGGCGAGTGATTGGGGGCAAATACAATCGATGGATTGTGATTTTGCAGGAATTTGATCTTGAATTTATGTCTGCCAAATCCAAGAAATCATTGGTTTTCGCGGAATTGATCTCCGAGTTGCCCTGTGGAGAAGAGATGATTTATGATGAATCCTTTCCGGATGAACACTTGTTTCTTATCTCTTCACAGGATCCTTGGTATGGAGATATCATTGTGTATCTTCAGACTGCGAAGTTTCCCTCTACCTTTTCGAAAGATGAGCGTTGTAAGCTGCGTCACTTGGCCAAGAATTATTTGATTATTGGTGATGCTTTATACCGTCGAGGGGTTGATTCAATCCTGAGACGCTGCTTAACTCTCGAAGAAGCTGAGGCTGTGCTGAATGATTGCCACAGTGGAGCTTGTGGTGGTCATTTATCTGGGCTTGCTACAGCCCAAAAAATCTTGCGTGCTGAATACTTTTGGCCTTCGATTTTGAAAGATTGTATGGAGTCGATCAAAAAGTGTCATCCGTGTCAGGTCTATACTCGAAAAATGTGCGCTCATCCAGCTCCGCTTTTTCCAGTCATTACTGTCGGTCCCTTTACAAAGTGAGGTATTGATTATACTACTTGTAACCCGCCTTCGGCTAAAGGTCACAAGTACATTATTGTAGCAGTAGACTACTTTACGAAGTGGGTCGAGGCTATGCCTACTTTTGGGAATGATGGTGAGACTGCAACTCTTTTTATTTTCAACCAGGTTATTGCTCGTTTTGGTATTCCTAGAGAGATTGTCACTGATCATGGCAGTCATTTTCAGAATAGCATGATGGCTGAGTTGGCTCTCAAATTGGGTTTCCGGCAGGAGCATTCATCTTCGTATTATCCTCAAGCCAATGGGCAAGTGGAAGCCGTGAATAAATCCTTGAAGACAATTCTTCAAAGGACAATTGATAAAGCTAGATCCAACTGGCATATTATGCTATATTCTGCACTTTGGGCATACAGGACGTCAGTGAAAACTGCAACTGGCTTTACTCCGTTTCAGCAAGTGCACGGGTTGGAATCTGTATTTCCCATTGAATGCGAGATTCCTTCTCTTAAGTTAGTTGTTGAACTTCTTCCTGACACTTCTAGTCTTAAAGAACGACTCCTTCATCTGGAACATCTCGATGAGCAGCGTCGGGATGCCGCCATGATTAATGAAGCGCATAAAAACCGAGTTAAAGTTCAGTACGATAAGGCGGTCAAACCCAGGGTTTTTTCGGAAGGTGACCTTGTTTTGGTCTATGCCCAAGAAAAAGATGCCCTGGGGGTAGGAAAGTTTAAGTCTATGTGGTATGGCCCCTTCATCGTTAAAAAAGTCCTTAAGAAAGGAGCGTATACCTTGGTTGATTTCGAAGGGAACGAGTTGCCGGAGCCCCAAAATGGGCTCTATTTGAAGAAGTATTATGCCTAGGTTTCGGCCTGGCATGTTGCTTTTGTATATAGTAGTTTTTTCTTTGTACATATCTGGTTGATTTTCGATCTTTGATGAGTTGGTGATGTTTTTGATCTGCTTTGGTAGGTTGTGTTGGATGTCATGAGTCATTTTGGTTTCGTCGATGGTGCTAGTAGACACACTCGGAACTTAGCTTCCGCGGCTTGGGTGCTTCATTATCCATCCGGTCAGTTGTTAGTATCAAGAGGGGTCTGCATTGGTCCTGCTTCCAATAATATAGCAGAATACACTGCAGTTGTTCATCTACTCTCGAAGGCAATATCTTTGGGTGTTGATTCGTTGGTAGTTTTCTTGGACTCTCAACTGGTGGTGTCGCAGTTGAACAATACTTATCGGGTTCGAGATCCATTTTTATTACGATTGTTCTTGAGGGTACGTTTGTTACAAAGATCATTTCAATTTTTAACTTTCATTCATATTCCTCGAGCTGACAATTGGTTGGCTGACTCATTAGCTAATCAGGCTTTGGATTGGCATATTAATCATTCCATACAATAAAATTTAATCATCAAAAACATCATACATTTTGATACATTTATCACATCACATCAAATATCGCTGTATATATATCATCAGAGTGTTCAAAAACTTTACAAAATTTGGATCCATAAAATCATACAAAATTTGGGCTTATGCCTGATCATGTTCAGGCTAGAAAATATACAGTCATATGATACATAATATCTATCTACTCCTGAGGTCCTTGCCCAGAAGTCGTGTTCCTATAGAACATGATCGCGGTGGCAACTCGGTGGAATAACCGTACCCAGTCTCGGGGCACTCCTACCACCCGTCTCTGGATGGCTTCCGGCAGATCTTCCACGGCAGCCATAGGTATTTGGCGGGTTAACCCCTCCAAGTTCCTCTGTATAGCCTGGAGGGTCCTGTCTGAATCCACTGTATCTGCTTCGCCCCTGCGACGCTTGTGGCGTGGGAAACCCTCAGGTCGAACTGGTCCAATATCTGTATCATGATCATGTTTACATTGTAAGTCATTATGAATCCAATCAAAAACATGTTTGTTTTTCATTTTTTCATACATATTTGAAAAAATCCAAAAAAATTATATAAGTCAAATTTTTTTTGCAAACTTACCGACTGTGCCCCATGCTGTGCCTGGTGGAAGAACAAGATCTGGATCTCCATGAAAGTCCATCCCGGCATAGGGATAGTCGTCCACAGCGATGATTTGTTCTCCCCACCAAAGGAAGAACTCATCATCCCAAGTGGTCCGGGGAACTTCACTTCCCCCTAATCTCTTCATCATGTCTGCCCAACGGGCAATTCTTGGATCTCTAGGGCTGTTGATGGTAGAGATGACTCTGGGTCTCAATGCTGGTATCTTCTCAAAGAAGAATGTCATCAAAATTGTACCGTATCCAAAATGTTTTGTCTTTGCTTGGCGGATTGAGGTCAATTGTTGCTTCATGTTCAGTAATAGGGCTGTGCACCAATCATATACATGAGTTAAGCATTCTACTACTATACTCATTTGCGTCCTGGATGCCTGATGTAGGGAGGAAGATCCTGCCACTCTGCCAATGGTGAAAAGGAGGATTTTCATGTGCAAATCCCTTAAATATTTAATTGCAATTTGAGTTCGAACTTTATTGGAACCCTCTACGCAATACACGTGGACGTAATCTTCCGCGGTTAGCCCTCCCAGGGGCTTCCCGTGCAAGTCTATTGGTTCTCCCCTCCGGGAGAGTCCAGTGATAAAATATATGTCTTCCACTTAAATGCGTACTGGCATCTGATCTATCATAAAGCAGTCCTCTTCCAGTTCCCAATAATTCATGGGCATTTCGAGCAACCGGACATTGATTTTCATATTTGGCATTTTGAAAAATTTGAGCAAACCGCAATTCCGAAGAATATTTAGCGATACTCGATCTCACATGACTTCTTGATCAATTGCACTGTGTTCACGCTCTCTCCATGAGATAGTCATCCTGTCAAAATTCATTAAATCCTTCATTAGCTACGCATTTTTTGATTTGGGTCTGTGCATACGCGACTTCTTTTATGCACATTCGCATGTATACGCGACTTCATAGTTACCAACCCGCGTATGCGCAAGCCCATGTTTTTTGGCAAGGGTTTCTATGGTGAAATTTACTAAATTTTAATTTATGAACGGAAAAAATGAATAACAAGGATGGTTGATGAGCTTACCTGACAAATTCAGTGCGATTTGACGGTCGTTTGCTCCTGATTTGATGAAAGAAGTTTTTTGCTCCAGAGCACTTTTTTCCAAATCAGCAATGTAATAATGAACCAAATATGAGGTAATTTGTATATTTATGGCTAAAAAGTTGAAAATTTTCGCAAAAATTTGTTATGCTTATTATTTCAATCTATCTTAAGCTGCATAACCCAGATGCTTGGAAGTGCCCAGTTTGGTATGTTTTCAGGTACATTTTGACGATTTTGAGATTTTTCCCAGTTTTTGATCCATGATTACTGACTCGTCACGGCAGGTATATGATCTTCACTGGCATATAGGTTAGGGAAATCACTTTCCGCTACATCTTGCATACTAGCCTCCATACTGATCACTTGCCTTAGGGTCGATCCCATCAGGTCATGAGTATTACACCCATTTCACTCGCCGATTATTTAATCATGACTTGATGGTAGAGCCTTCCTTTACATGGGCTTCCTAGTTAGTTCCTTGCTATCACTTGTTGCCCATGCTGCGTTTTATGTAGGCTCGGGAGTCCTCTTTAGTCTCGCCATGACTTATGTGCTGAAGCTTCATTCTTCTTCTTCCTCACTATCATTTTTCTGTCTATTACCCTAGAGGCTCCCTGGTGTCGTTAAGTTGTATTACTGCATTGCATATTGGCTACTTGTTTATCTTGGCCTTTAGCCGGCTTCATTTGGACTCGATGTTTAAGCCAAATTTTTACCTTGTCTATCTGTACAAGTTAACCATTGCATGCACTTAGCTATCACGACTTGACACCCTTTTACCCATGGATGAAACGTTCCTTTGAGTATCGCTTACTAGTTTCTGCCACCTTGCATTGAGCATAGGATTGTTCCAATCCCAGGAACTAGTGCATCTGATTTTTGATACTCGTTCTATCCATTGTACCATAGCATTCTTTTATTATTTTTCAGGCTTATTATATGAAAAAGACAAAAAAATCAAATATAACAAAAAGAGCGGGAACGGGATGTATCTTCGTTGTTTTGATGGCAGTACAGAGTCAGTTTGTCTCCCTTGAACAAAGCACATATACTTATATATATTTCCTTCATTTGTGATGGTTTTAGTTTTTGACCTAGGTTCAGCCTTTACCATGTTTCACTTGTCTGTCCTCCCCCAGTTGGTTATCTCTTCCAATCATATGGAGAGTTTGTTCTTCCTCCTGCATTACAGACTTATACAGTGTCACTTTTTACTGCCATGGTCATCATGATTCGTGCTTTTGTTCAAGGGAAGTTTAACCAGAGTCGGCCATTCTGCGGTGTCTCTTGACGCATTATTCAGTCGGCCTTCCCGGTCTTGTCAGTATCTTGTTCTATCACATCAGATGTTTTGGTCTTCTGCTCGTGCTGGTTTGAGAAGGTCTCCATTGACTTCTTGTTGGCGGGTTTGTCTCTTATCGACTACGACATATTGCTCTGAGAGCAAACCTAGAGCTGCACCCTGGCCCTATTTCCATCATTGATAGGTGACCTTGTGCTTAGCATTTGATCATCATTATGGGTCTTTGACTGAGTGGTTTCCCCTGTGTTCGACGTCAGCACACATTATCACACTTGGGATTCGTGCAGTACCTTGATTTCCATTTGACCATATCGGTGGATTTCTCGCCTCTGTGTCAGCTTTCATTATTGGTTGGTTCAGAGGGTTTCTTCCGTGCGCTAGCTTCATCTTGTGCATGTCAGAAATGTAATTCGGTTTTGGTTCCATCACTCTATTTCGTTCGATTCCTTCCAAATCTTGGCCTGCGGGTTACACTCGCACTGGACTGATGTGGGGTAATTATCTTTAGGACATGGAGTGGAATAAAGCAATATGTCACACACCCGAAACAGGCATGGAGTGGAATAAAGCAATATGTCACACACCCGAAACAGGCATGGAGTGGAATAAAGCAATACGTCACTCACATGAGAGTGTTTGGGTGTGTGGCGTATGCACATGACCCAAATGAGTTGAGGAAGAAGTTGGATAGCAAGGGGGAGAAATGCATATTTTTTGGATACAGTGATGAATCCAAGGTATATAAGATTTACAATCCACAAACTAAAAAGGTAATAATCAAAAAAGATGTTCAGTTCATAGAAGAGGAAGCATGGGATGGAATTTTAGAGAATACAGTCAATGTGAAGACATGTATATCACATGAAGACAAAGAGGAATTGACTGCAGTAAGTAATTCCTCAATAGTGACTCCTCCTCCATCCACACAAGCTCAACAAAGTACACCGCCAGCAAGTAATAGGACAACATTGCAGAATCAAGTAAGTGCTTCTCCAAGCACACCATAAGGATTTGCAACTCCATCTACTTCAAGCACAACACCAAGCTCATCTTCAGCAAGCATAAGAAGACCAAAATCTAGAAATCTAATTGAAATTTATGAGCAAGAAGAAGTTTATAATAGTGTTGGTCTTAATTCTTTATTTTCATTATTTTTTCATGTAGATGACCCAATACACTTTGAATATGCAATCAAAGAAGAGAAATGGGTTGAAGCAATGAATGAAGAAATAGAAGCAATAGAAAGGAATGACACATGGGAGTTAGTGGACCTTTCGCAAGGTAAAGAAGTCATTGGAGTGAAATGGGTCCATAAGACCAAGAGAAACATTGAAGGCAAGATAGAAAGGCATAAAGCAAGGCTAGTTGTCAAAGGCTACAAGCATCAACATAGAAGAGACTATGAGGAAACCTTTGCGACAGTCACAAGGATGGAGAAAGTATTTCAAATGGACGTGAAGTCAACATTATTGAATGGAGTACTGAAAGAGGAGGTGTATGTGGAACAACCTCCTGGTTATGAGGTAGAAGGCCAAGAACACAAGGTGTGTAAGTTGCAGAAATCTATTTATGGGCTAAAGCAAGCACCGTGTGGATGGTACAGTAGGATAGATGCCTACCTGATGGAAAATGGGTTCGACAAATGTGATGGTTAACCTACTCTCTACATCAAATAAAGTGACGGTAAGATTATTATTGTTTTTTTGTATGTATATGATTTAATTTTTATAGGCAGTGATGATTTTCTCATCGCTGATTTCAAAGAAGTCGTGAAAAGTGAGTTTGAAATGACTAACTTGGGGTTGTTAAGATATTTTTTGGGCATAAAAGTGAAGAAAACAGAAAATGGAAATTTTATCTCTCAAGCAAAATATGTTCAATGTAAATTTTAGAAAGGTTCAAAATGTATAATAGCAAGCCAACACCAACTCCAACTGTCATGGGGTTGAAGTTGAGCAAGGAATATTGCAGCATCAATGTCAATCTAACATTATACAAAAACATGGTGGGAATCCTAACATATTTGACTGCAACTAGGCCCGATATAATGTATGTAGTGAGTCTGGTGTCGAGATTCATCAAGACACCCAAGGAGACACATTGGAAAGTAGTTAAAAGAATTTTAAAGTACGTCAATGGGATGAAGGAGTATGGTGTTTTGTACTCCACAACAGATGATTTCAGGCTGATTGGTTACACTGTTAGTGATTAGGCAGGAAGTGTTGATGACAAAAAGAGCACATTAGGATATGTTTTTCATTTGGGTTCAGGAGCCATATCATGGCCTTCCAAGAAGTAGGCGATAGTTTCATTGTCAACAACAGAAGCTGAGTATGTCTATGCAACATCAGCAGCATGTCAAGAAGTTTGGATGAGAAGGATGTTGCGGGATATATGTCATGAAGAAGACAAAGCAACCACTATTTTCTGTGATAACAGTTCATAAATTGCACTATCAAATAATTTTGTTTTCCACAAAAGGACAAAGCACATTGATGTTAAATATCATTTCATAAGAGAACTAGTTAACAATGGGGAAATTGTGTTGTAGCATTGCAGGTCAGAGGAACAATTTGTAGACATCTTCACAAAGCCATTGACACGTGAAAATTTTGGTTATCTCAGATATTGTTTGGGAATGGTCAATGGAGGCAGTTTTGATTAAGGGGGGGTGTTGGAGATTAATCCCGACCACCATGTTAAATAAATTGGAAGCAGCCATACCATCAGTTAATGTTTTTTTTGCAGGTTGCAAATAGAAGTTTGCAGGGAAGGACAAGCTCCGAGCATAGTAAATGTGTATGGGAAAAAATTTAAATCTGCAAGCCTATTTACTTCACACAACCTATGTCCGCCCATCACTATGCATTAAATATTTCCTACCACGTCACCTACCTCTTGATTGTACTGCGCACCCCGTAAGGTTTAGCCTTTTCCTTATAACACAATTGTAGAATCCTACAATCTTCCTAATGTGATATAGTGGGACACCGTTAATATATATTCCATATGTGATATCATCTCCGCAATGAACCTTTTCTTTTCTGCTTTACCTTTACCCTTGCCTCTTCGCATCGCCAGTCGCTTAGCGTGTCGCACATTGCATTTCACAGGTTTTAGAACTTACATGTTTCCCTGGTCCCAAACCTTGCGACATTGCAATGCGATGTGATCGCATATCGCACCCAATAGCAGTTTGTGTTATCGCATTGCGCAAAGCTCGTGAGGATAAGCATTAAAGGAAACGATAAAGACAGCGCAGTGCGAAGTACGATATGGGCTCAAATGTGATGTGTTTCAAAGTTGAAACCTGAACGGTTTCATGTCTAGGAATACAAGTTTTGTGCACTTTTTTATCAAGAAATAGCTAACACAGAAGAAGGATGATTTCTGTGTTTATCTGTCTAGTCGATCATTAAATTAGCATTTAATTTTCAAGCTCTGCCACTCTGTATTTAAAATATATTTTTCATATGATTTAACAAGAAGTAGAATGAAAAAAAAAAAAACTTCTCTGGTTTTTTTATCTCTGTGTGTGGCTCTGTGTATTTTTTGAGTAACTATTTTGTCTTTTTTTAAAGTTACTTCCACAAATTCTATGTAAACTGTGTGTTGAGGGAAAAGAAATTCCCCTAATTCTCAATTTAATAACATGGTATCAGAGCATTCGAATTCTTAACATGGTATCAAAGCATTTGAATTCTTAACAGTTTTAAGTCTTGGAACTCATCCAACAAGAATTGGTAGGCCAAGCATTGCAATAATTGTTTTGTTTTGGTTGGAATGCAAGCCTTTCATAGATTTTTACATTTTAAGTCTTGGAACTCATCCAACAAGAATTGGTAGGCCAAGCATTGCAATAATTTTTTGTTTTGGTTGGAATGCAAGCCTTTCGTAGATTTTTACATTGTATTGTTTAGCTATCAAAAGATGAGTTCGGAATTTTATGTCATAATTGATGTAGAAGTGTTGCAAAAATGGATGCTTTTGATCATCATAAGTTCATTAATTATTGGACATACTAAAATATTTAACAAAAATGTTGTATATTTATAGATTCAACCTGACATGGTGCTCAATGCATAAAATGTTCAAATGTGAGCACTGGTATGATGTTCCACCTGCATTCCAAACCAAACTTAGACCCATTTAAACTAATCCCTATTATTAGTGAGTGTCGTAGTAGTTTGGGTTTAGAGTGCATAGGAATTTCATTGTGTGGGAGAGTGGAGCTCCACACAATAAGCTAAGTTTATTGTGTTTTGTGTTGAGCTCTACACTCCCATATAATGAACTTGAGCTTCCTCTACATTAGTGCAATATATATTTATGTATTAAATATAAACAATGCCTCTTCTATAATATCAAGAAAGTCTTCGCAACACTTATCTTAAAAATAAGAAGAATCTCTTTGATATCGCAATAGTGTTGCATTATGTTATGGGAAATCTGTACTTGTGGTTAATATATATATATAGATTTTTTTTTTTTCATTGTTTAATACATACATATATATATTTTTGCGTGATTTTGATTGTGATGTGTTAGCCACCTATGAGATTTTTGTCAAGCAAACAAGTGGCTAAATTGTTTTATGAGACTTCAAGAGATACATTTCCCAGGAAAATCTCTCATCCTTGAAGCCTCTGTGTGTTCATTGCCTTTAAAATGATCTTCACTGTTTTTTCCATCCAAAAGCCTAACTGTTTGTGAAAAATTGTGCTTAAAAGAGCCTTCATCTGCCCTTGTATCTCTGCAAAATGCCCCATCTTGGCCTTTTTCTCTTTTGCAAAATTTCCCCTTTAACCTCAAAAATCCCTCCTAAGTTTCCCAAACCATCAAATTCTTCCTTTTAAACCAAGTGAAATCCTTTAATTTGATAGCAACTCCCTTTTTCCCTTAACCGAAAGCCTAATTTCAGCCTTAAAAGCTCTATTTTTGGCTAAAAACCCATATTTTTCATGTGCAGGCTAAGCACCTTTCAGCCAGCCCCTAACCACTTCCCCTCTATAAGCTCAGGCGCTAAAACCAAGCACTAGCCCACAAGGTGCTAATCGCATCGGAGAATCGGAGAGGGACATGCTTGTCCATTGTAAAAACAAAAGTTCCAATGTGATGGTCTTATTAGTCTGTCGACGTTTTAATTAATTTCCCCCGTTGATTGGAATAGATCCAATGGTCATCGCAAGTCCCATCGCGCCCACATTCCCCTTTTTCACCCCTCTGATGATTTTTTCCCCACCGTCGATTCACCCTTAATCCGACGGCCCTCGCATCCTCGCTCCAATCGCAATCACAAATTTCAAATGGTGCCACCTTCTGTCCCTCTCGATTGTGATCCTCTGACGCGATCCCGGCCATTGAATCCACAAGAACCAACGGCCATGATTCATCCACATTCCGCCATGCATTCCCCAATTGGTTTCCTCCGATCCAATCGCAGCCGTCGATCTCGCATAAGATCCGATGGTCATAAGCCAATCACACCATCGCTCATCGAAGTTTTGACCCTCCCATCGCTCCCCTCTGATTAGATCGCAACTGTCCATTTCCCGTGATCTAACGGCTCAGATTTCTCCCGCCCACTAACTATTTTCTCCACCTATGTATCTCCTCCGCCAATCTCAGCCGTTCGTCCTCAGATCAGATGATCCACAATAAAACCGCCGTCTGTCCGACCCCACCTCTACTATCCATGCATCTCCTCAGATCGCGCTCCATCTCCCGTCGTTGGATCTCACGGGCCCAGATCCAACGGTCCACATCCATATCACGCAGATTGGGGATTCAAAGTTTAATATTTCAATTTCACGCAATATGGGAGGTTTTCCAGAGCCACGTGTCAGCCAAAGATCCATATCGCGTTGAAAAAGTGAAAACAACCTTTCGGCTCTTTTTTCGCGCGATACCAACGGTTTTCTGTCCTAAAACCACTTCCCCACTTCATTACCTGAAAACTCATCCGTAGATCCTGACTGTTTATCTCTGCAGATAAACAGCCCCCGTTGCATCTCGCATCTCCTGCATATTTTCTCATCATGCGATCATGGCATTCTATCGGATCATCTCCACCGTCGATCTCCTCCTGAGATCTGACGGCCTAGGTTAAATCGCCCTTCGCCATGACCGTGGTCCCACCATTTAAACTCATTCCATATGTTTTACATTGCATCTTCGCCCATTCCATTCATATTTTGTTCAAAGGTCGAATCTTTATGTTTTGCATTAAACATCATATCATTCCGCAAACATTAAAATTTTAATGTTTTACATTAAAGTTTTTCATTTCGCCCAACTTTCGTCAGATCAATTTTCACTGTTTCACTGCATCTTTCCACCGTGTTCCATTGCATCCACAGCATTCGCCTCTATTGCACTGCCACCATCACAAGCATTCCACCACATCCATCCTCCCATGCATGGATTTCTTAACATGTTTGTGTGTTTTTGCAGGTTACAGGCGGTGAACTCCGCTATTGCTCACAGTCATTGTTATAGTGGCACAGAGTGCAGAGAAGGCTAATTTCAGATAATGATATTACAGAGAAGAGCCTGGGAAGGTGTTAGAATGTAATTTTCATTAAATGACAGATTTTAACTCTGTAAAACCCCCCAGCACCGTTAAAGTTCCAAATTTCATAGACAGAGACAGTCATGAAGCGGCAAAGTGTATTAGTGGATAGTCAGAGAGTTTAATACCTGTAATTGAAGAATTTTAGCTCTGATTCATTGTTTAAAGGGAAGTTGTACCAAATTGAAGACCTCATGATCATCATAGTAGGTTTAAAGAGGCCTATAGCACAGAAAACAATATTGACAGTGTTTCACATCGATAGAAGCTTCCTCTTGAGAAAGGACACAATACCCATACTGTATTTATTCTACATTGTGTCCCTGAGAAGATCTCCCCCTGACAGCAGTCCTAATGCTACCAGAACATTTGTTACACAGTATGGGAGGCCTCATAGTCATTTATTTGCCTTTTTTTTATTCACCAGAGTACTACAAGTACTACAGCGAAATCACATCAAGAACATACTTGGAGTAAATTGCAACCTATCAAAGACAACTCTTTCATCCAAAGAGTACTGAAGATTAATGCTCAGATATTAAAACAGAATGGGCCTCAACCCTCTTTTACTACTTTGTTTTAATGTTACATTTAGTGTTTCATCTACCTCCTCTGCCTCTGTTTCAACTATAAAACTCATGAAGAAACTCATGGTAAAGGTTGTTGATCGGATATCTGTGAATTATACGTTGTTTCTCTTGAGATATAGTTCTCTGTGTAAAGTTGTAAGATAGGCTGAGGAAGATGTTTTCAGACTGAATATCAAGATGTTGGCAATGTTGTACATGAATGGTGTTGCTCTTTAATATGACAAGCACATTTCTTTGGATCCTAATTTAAAGCAGTGGTGATGTTTTTCTATCTCTGTCTTTGTTTCCCTTTGTGATTCATCATATTTCATTTCTTCTGGTATGCATCAGAAATCTGGCATAGGATTTACCCTTGCATGGTACCCTATGTTTCTGCTCCCCCTACCTTTGATGTTTTCTGCTGTATGTGTTATCTGAGTGTTGATTTAAGTTAATTTAACCAGTGAAGTGGTTATAATTTACTTCTAGTTGATGTATGGATTAATGAATCAGTCTTCAGATGTTCTTGTTGGGTTTTAATTGAAAGAATTGGGATACTGGGAGTTTAGAATTACCGATTCTGCCTCACTAGGGTCCTTTTTTATTAGTTGAATCCTTCCAAGTTCCCTTAAGCTGTATGCCGAAGCATTGAGAGTTCGAAGTCTCTCTCTGATCTCAGGTCTTCACCTTTTTGTTTGAATCTTTAATGTTCCCTTTTTCTGAAGAGTTTTCCCTTTAGGAGTTGGGTCACAGGTGTCTAATGGCACGTCCTGTCCCTGGACCTTGATTCCTGAATGGTCACCTTGGAGTTTTCCTTGCCTTTCACCTTCTTTCTTACCTTTTTATGCCACACTATCATCTTTAAATTCCAACGCTTTAGATGACTAGCCCAACTGAAAGCCTGCATATTGAATAGCAAGTAAACCTTTCCTGACTCCATTGCCCAATAGTCTCAAGTGTTCCCTGAAGTCATTCCTCCTTTTCCTAGAATCCTCTTTATTTAGCCTTGCCTCATAGTGAACCCTCTCTTCCTGTTTCCCAACAACCAAACAAACAATTAAACAAACAAACCCGTGTCTATAACTAGCCTAAAACCTAAAAACAGAGCTTCAAATACATATACCTTTGCCTATCATAGAGAGATCCCTCTCTGGACCCGAGAGGGCTAGATCCTGAGGTCTGAAAGTGGTTCTGATGTTGTCTCATCTTTTGGTATTGCCAAACTTGCCAAAACATGGGAACCCCAACATGATGGATCAAATTTCCTCATATATATATATATATATATATATATATATATATATATATATATATATATATATATATATATATATATATATATATAAGTTGCATTCATATTGAATAATGAAAAGTACCACTAACTCATTTAAGAAGTTTATTGTATGGGAGTGTGGAGAAGTGTGTAGCTCCACACTCCTACACAATGAGATTCCTCTGTAATTTTGAATGAATTTCTGAATGAGTTAGTGCACTTTGCACGTGTGTCTTTGTGTTTATGCATTCAATTTAATGCATGGTGAATTCCCGAACATAATTGAGAAAATATCTACTTCTAATGCTCTGCCTACTTAAATTTTGTCTCAGATTTTGGGCATGGAAGATGACATTGATGCAATTATTGAGATAGTGGGTGTGGTATATTTATGCCAATACTAGATTGAAATTGGATTGGATTTCAAAAACAATAGTCATCGTTGGAATGGGGAGGGTGGGGAAGATTATAACTATTGGGAGAGATTATCTCACATTTTCAAGGTTGCAAGATGATGGAATGTCAATGTTAAAGTATTTTTGGACTATAGAAACACTGTCACATAGTAAACACCATCCCAATATAACTCTGATAGATTTCAATAGGAAAAATGCATTGACTGATGTTGAGGTACTTGTAGTCAAGTCTGTCATGTAGGAGCAGAGAACATACTAATGAAATTTTCATATATTTCAATATGAAAAATGTAATGATTACCATTTTCAAACTTGAAACCAAGCCTGTTGTGTAGGAACCAAGAGCATTAATGAAATTCTGAACATATTAATGAAATTATGATATATTTCAATATGAAAAATGTGTTTATTTTCATTGTTGGGACTTGAACCCGGGTCTTTCTTGTAAGAACCAAGAGCATTAATGAAATCCTAAAGGTGTTTAGGGATTGTATAAATGTAGTAGAATGTCGATTGGAAAATTCTGAAAGATTTACAAATTGATTTAACAATGACATAGTCTAAAATAAAACCACAGAATAATCTAGAAGTTCTGGCCAGATTATGAAAAATTTGGGCAAAGATTTTTGAAATTTTAGGTTGCAGTCGTTAAAATTTAGTATTTTGGGGGCTTTAAGGGTTTTTGATGGTGCTGAATGTTGGAAAATGGAAATAAACAACAGAGGGATGTGTTTCCCCCTTACAACACAGATAATGCAATATGCGGAAGTAAAAATTCACACAGACAGAGAACGAGAACACACAGGAAAGGAATTGAATTCTTGTTTTCAATCATCTCAATAAAAAATATGAGATTACATTATTTTAATACAAAATGGTTGGAGCCTGAATATTTAATGTTATTCAATACAAAAACGGATGGCTAACAACCAAAACTTCCTTCTTCTCTGTTATGTTGTTTAAATACGAAACAACGTACAAAACACAAATTGTCGGACTTGAAATTTTGTGGGTTTCAGCTTTAAAACCACATCGCATCCACGCCCTCATTGCAAATCGCATTTCGGCAATTTTAACATTTAACTTGGCACGATACGGGAATACATAAAAACTTGCGATTGTGATGTGAGATGGAACGATCGCATCGCAACTTAAATATTTTAACTTGCAGGCGTTATACATTGAGCTTTGAAATATGCGATTGTGAAATGCGAGCACCAAAAAGGTAAGCGGTAAATCATGCGAAGTGCAATATTTAAGTTTTTCGATGTGCGATGACAATGTCGCATCGCAACATCGCAAGGTTTCGTGCGGGGCTTAAAAGGTAAATGAATGCGGCAAGTAACGAATTAACACAGATTAATTGCTCTAGTACTCTGTTTCTGAACATCTGCGGAATTGCGTGAAGCAAAAAAAAACCTGTGGATTTGAATCCTGAGCTTTGTCCTTCCCTGAAACAAAATTCAATTTAAGTGTGGATGCTACCAGTATTTTTCATGGAGGTGATTGGGAGTATTTCCAACACTCCCCCTTAATCACAGCTATCGCCATTAACTATTCCCAGACATTTTCTGAGATAAACAAAACTTTTCTGTCCCAATGGCTTTGTGAGGATATCTACAAAATTTTCCTCTAACCTGCAATGTTGCAACACAATTTCACCATTGTAAATTAATTCCCTTACAAAATGGTATTTGGCATCAATATGCTTTGTTCTCTTGTGGAAAACAAAATTTTTTGACAATGGAATTGTTGAACTGTTATCACAGAAAATTGTGGTTCCTTTGACTTGTTCATCACATAAATCCCTCAACATCCTTCTCATCCAAACTTATTGACATGATGTTGTTGTTGCTGCTACATATTCAACTTATGTTGTTGATAATGAAGCAATTAGCTTCTTCTTAGAAGCCCATGAAATGGCTCCCGATCCCAAATGAAAAACATGCCCTGATGTGTTATTTCTGTCATCAACACTTCTAGCCCAATCACTGTCAGTGTAACTAATCAACTTAAAATCATCAGTTGCGAAGTATAGAACTCCATACTTCTTTGTTCCATTTACATATCTCAATATTCTCTTGGCTGCTTTCCAATGTGTCTCTTGGGTGTCTCTATGAATCTCAATATCAAACTTACTGCATACATTATATCAGGCCTAGTTGCAGTCAAATACATTAAACTGCCAAACATGCTTTTGTACAATGTCGGATTTACATTCTTGCTACAATCTTCCTTGCTCAATTTCAACCCCATGATAGTTGGAGTTGATGATGGCTTGTTTTTCTGCATATTGAAACTTTTTAAAATTTATGCAACATACTTTGCTCCCAAGTCAGTCATTTCAAACTCACTTTTCATGACTTCTTTGAAATCAGCAATGAGAGAAACATCACTTCCTATAAAAATCAAATCATCTACATACAAAACAACAATAAGAATTTTAGCGTCATTTTATTTGATGTAGAGTGTGGGTTCACCATCACACTTGTCGAACCCATTGTCCATCATGTAAGCATCAATCCTACTGTACCATGCTCGTGGTTCTTGCTTCAGCCCATAAAGAGATTTTTGCAACTTACACACCTTGTGTTCTTGGCCTTCTACCTCATATCCAGGAGGTTGTTCAACATACACCTCCTCTTTTAGCACTCCATTAAGAATTTTGACTTCACATCCATTTGATAAACTTTCCATTTTTGTTGTGCTACTATAGATAACATTGTCCGCACTGTCTCCATCCTTGCAACTGGTGCAAAGGTTTCTTCATAATCTCTTCCTTGTTCTTCCATGTAACCTTTGACAACTAGTCTTGATTTTTGTCTTTCTATCTTGCCTTGAATGTTGTTCTTAGTCTTATAGACCCATTTCACTCCAATAACTTATTTTCCTTGTGGGAGGTCCACTAACTCCCATGTGTCATTTCTCTCTATTGCTCCTATTTCTTCATTCATTGCTTCAACCCATTTCTCTTATTTTACTGCATCTTCAAAATGGATTGGGTCATCAACCTGACAAAATAATGAAAATAAAGAATTCATACCAGCACTATTATCAACTTCTTCTTGCTCATAAATTTCACTTAAATTTTTGAATTTTGGTCTTCTTATATTTGTTGAAGATGTGCTTGGAGTTGCACTTGAACTCAAGGGAGTTGTTGATCCCAATGGTGTGCTTGGAGAAGAAATTCCTTGGTTTCTCAATGTTTTTCTATTGCTTGCTTGCAGTGTGCTCTGTTGAGCTTGTGTAGGTGGAAGAGGAGCCACCGTTGAGGAGTTACTTGCTGCAGTCCATTCCTCTTTCTCTTCATGAGACATGCATGTCTTCATATTTACTGTCTTCTCTAAACTTTCATCCCATGATTCTTCTTCTATGAACTGAAAATATTTTTTGATTATTACTTTCTTGGTTGATGGATTATAGAGCTTGTAAGCCTTGGATTCATTACTGTACCCAACAAATATACAATTTCCCCCCTTGTTTTCCAACTTCTTCCTTAACTGATCTGGGACATGTGCATATGCCACACATCCAAACACTCTCATGTGAATGGAAAATTTCTTTGCTCCACTCCATGCTTCTTCTGGAACTCTGTTCATAACACTTTTGGTTGGACATCTATTTATGATATATGTTGCACAAGAGACAACTTCTGCCCAATAATCATTTGGAAAATGTTTTTCCTTAAACATGCTCCTTGCCATTTCCATGATGGTCCTATTCTTTCTTACTGCTACAACATTTTTCTAAGGTGTATAACTTGTGGTAAACTGCTTGTGAATTCAAGGCTCCTTGCAAAAACGTAGTAAGTCTTTGGAGATATATTCTCCACCTTTGTCAGTTCACAACACTTTTATGTAGTGTCCACTTTGCTTCTCAATAAGATCTTTGTAGTGGTAGAACTGTTCAACATTTCACTTTTCTGTTTTAGAAAATATACCCATTTCTTCCTTTTGTAATCATCTATAAATGTCAAAATATAATGACTGCCACCTAATGATGGTGTTTGCATTGGTCCACATAAATCTAAGTGGACAATATCCAAAGGTGTATTTTACCTTACAATTTTTTCTGGTGGAAATGATTCTTTGTGTTGTTTGCCCAAGATGCAGCCTTCACATAGGTTGTCTGGTTTCTCTATGAGTGGCAATCCCTTTACCATGCCTTTCTATGTAACAAATTCAAACCTCCAAAATTGAGATGACCAAATATCAAATGCCATAACCAGTTCTCATCTTTCACTTCTTCTTGAAATATTTCTTGTGTGACAGCTGCTACAACACCTCCTTCCTTCAAGTCTGTTCTCATCTTGAGAGGAAAAATTCTATTGCTTGTCATATGCACTTTTGCAATGAGCTGTCTACTTCGAGGTTTATCCCTGATTGTGCACACATCATCTTTAAAAAACACATTGTAGCCCTTTTACATGAGTTGTCCAATGCTTATAAGGTTACATTTCAAACTGGAGACAGAATAGACATCTGGCACAAACTTCTTCTCTCCCCTCTTTGTCAGAACATTTACTTTCCCTTTTCCCATGATAGAAACTTTGTTATCAGTCCTCAATGTCACTTTAGATTTTACACTTTCATCTAGATTGGAAAACATTGCTATGTTTTCAGTCATATGGTTACTAAACCCTGAATCTAAGAACCATATATCTTCTTGTTTTTCTTGGGCTATATTACAAGCTAAAAACAAATCTTCATGGTTCTGATTTTCTTTTGTAAAATTTACACTTGGTTTACTTCCCATGTCATTTTGCTTATTTCTACATTCATTTGCATAATGACCATACCTTTTGCAATAACGAAATTGGACATGAGATTTATTATACCTCTATCCTTGTGCTTGATTCTAGCTTGAGCCTTGGCTTGGTTTTTGATTGCTGCCCCTTCCACTTGGGCTTGCAGGGCTTCTTCTTCCATCTCTCTATGGGATTCTTCCTCTTCCTCGGTATTTTGATATTCCTCAACCTCTACCTAGACCAAAAGACATTTGTGTCTTAAATTCATGCTCCAATGAGAATTTTGTTGCTTTCTTCAGGTTGTTCTCATGAGACATCATTGATGCATGAAGCTCATCCACTGAAAACTATGAGAGATATTTTGTCTCTTCTATGGCCACAACTATGGCATCAAACCTTGATGGTAGACTTCTTAAGACTTTCTCAACTATTCTCCTTTATTCAAGTGTCTCACCATGAGACCTGATTTGGGTAACCAACCCAATCACATGTGTAAATAATGAGTCTATATTATCAGACCCTTTCATACAAAGAGTTTCAAAATCTCTTCTCAACATTTGAAGTTTTGTTGTCTTCTCCTTTTCCATGCCTCCTTGGACTCCATTGCTGCTGCAACCCTCGGGAAAATACTCTCATGTACTATTTGGAAAATATAGAAGAGGGCTTTGGAGTCCTTCTCATTGTCTCTCAAAAAATCACTTTCTACTTGTGTTAAAGCATTGAGTGTTGTTGTATATGCTGGTTCTTGGAAACCATTTTCCACCAACTCCCAAATATCTTGTGAAGCAAACAAGGTCTTCATTGTAATGGCCAAATAATCATAGTTTTTACCATTGAGCTATGGTAGTTGTGTATTAGTCAAACATGTGCCTTCTTCTGCCATTTTATCTGTGTAAACAAAACCTTCTCACTACTGGAGAATCCGCTTCTCAAAACAACCTTTCAGCTTCTTCAATAAAGAGCTTGTTCTTTCACTAAGAGCCTAGATCTGCTCCGATTCCATGTTTTAAATTCTGGTATGATCTAATACCATGTTGGAAAATGGAAATAAACAACAGAGGGATGTGTTTCCCCCTTAAAACACAGAGAATGCAATATGCGGAAGTAAAATTTCACACAGACGGAGAGCGAGAACACACAGGAGAGGAATTTAATTCTTCTTTTCATTCATCTCAATAAAACATATGAAATTACATTCTTTTAATATAAAATGGCGAAAGCTTGAATATTTAATGTTATTCAATGCCGAAACGGGCGGGTAACAACCAAAACGTCCTTATGCTTTGTTCTGTTGTTAATACACGAAACATCATACAAAACACAAACTACCGGACTTGAAATTTTATGGGTTTCGGCTTCGGCAACGCAGAGTAATGGCTCTGGTACTCTGTTTCTGAACATCTACGAAATTGTGTGAAGCAAAACAAAAAACCTGCAAATTTCAATCCTGAGCTTCGTCCTTCCCTACAACAAAATTCAATTGAAGTGTGGCTAGTACGAGTCTTTTTCATGGTGATGGTTGGGAGCATTTCCACCATCGAAAATGCAATTCAAACACTCCAACCACCTAATTTTTTGAAAATGTTTTTACCAAATTTAAATAAAAAAAATACCTTCCAAGCTATCAGGTAGGTAGACAACGTAGACAACTCCTTTAACAATAGTTACCATAGACATTTTTGAGTGATGGCTTAAATTCCTGGCATCAACGAATATTATTATTTTTATTTATGTGCAAAGAGATTCACTTTTGTCGTTCGGTTTACATGATCATTTAATTAAATATCATTTCACAAATTCAGCACGATAAAATACTAGAGATTATTGTGGTATGAATAGCGCATTGTCAACTAGCTTGTTTTATTTGGGTTCTTTGAGCAGAAGTAATACACCTTGATTTATATAAAATTTTCCCATGGAATTAGTACACCTTTTTTTATTTATATAAACTTTTCCCATGGAATGGAATTAATACAGCTTTGACTTTATTACACGAAGCTCTAACAACATCACGGTTTTCACTTTCACTTCATTGATAAAATTTTCTGAATTTGTTTGTTGGTGTTTTCGTGTTTGATTTAGAAGGACTCCGCTCCGGTTAAAATACGAAGTCTAGTCTCCAGGACTTGATCCTTTTCATAATAAGTAGTTTTGAAATGGTACGACACGTTTTCCCTTTCCATTCTCGTCAACAATGATGGTTTCTCAATATCTGAAGAGTATCGTGCCTGTACCTGCTCCTTTGAATGAGCCTCAGCCAATGGAGTGTCTTTTTCACAACTCAGTCTTATCTCCACCGTAACTACTCGTCATGGTAGCCTATCACAAACTCACTCCGAGGGAGATGTGTTTGGTGCATTTAACAGCCAGCGACTAGGAGCCCAAGTGCTTCCATTCACCTTGTTTGGGTCGACTCCTCCTCTTCCAGAGGATGTGCTGGTCAAGGGGTTTAGAATCAGCGACAAGGCAGTCAAGAAAATCAGTTCTGAATTCGCCCCCAATTAGGGTTTTTTTAATGTCCGCTACTCGATCGGGCAGGCATATTGAAATCGACCATACTAGCTGGTGCTCCTTCCTGCAACGTTTTCCGCTTATGATTGTCAGAAGGAAGTCATACTCTTGGATTTTCCTTCTGAGTTCTATTATCTGGTTAATCACAAGCAATTCATACTCTTGGATTTTCCTTCTGAGTTATGTTATCTGGATAATCACAAGAAAGTCATTGTCTTCGATATCCTCAATTTTTAACCATGGTTCATGTCCCAATTGTATTATTAAGTTTCCAATTGTATTATTAAGTTTCCTATATTACTTTTGTGGCTTGCAAAGATAAAATGACTTGGATAATTGATTTTGAGGGTATATGCACAAGGTCTATGGAAATGGGCAATTTTAAAGACTCTAAACCATTATATGCTTCATAATTTTATGTTTTCAAGAAATCCATGTTAGGTTTTTAGCAAAATAAAATATATATATATATATATACCCAAAAAAGTTAAAAATTTAAAATGTTGAATAAATCAACTACATTATTTTATTGTTACAAGTTGTATTTCTTCTTGTATTACATCTTCCCACAAGCCAATGTTCCCTTCCATCTTGGATGTGGTATATATACATTCTCCACAAGTTTGAAAGGACATAGTCCTTTGTAGGGGCCACTATTTCACTTGAATGCATCCATGAGTCCACACTAACAAAATCAAGACATCCATTATATCAGAAAAATGAGCAAAGATTATACTACAATTTGACTCCTACATTATGTGGCTATCTTAACTCTGAGGACCAACTTCGTTTCTTTCTCTTCTAACTTAGCTCAGCCACATGTACATTTTTTGTACGCTTTTCTTTTTGTACTCACTAGCTATACAACAAAAAAATATACAAACTATGGATTGAAAGAATAGATGGGAAAGGTGGCCAACCCAATCAATTTTGTAAGGATATAAAAGAGGATTCTATCATATATATATATATTCCTTTCCAATGGATAAATTGCAAACCAAAATTAACATCCACCAACCAGAGCGCAATGAAGATCTTTTCAAGTCCTCCTCAGAAATAAAGATTTCTTTATCTATCAAATCCTCCAAATCATCATTCATTTCTAGATTTATGCCCAACAAATCATATTTAGGCAAAATCTCTTCTTTCTACACAAGTTAATTTTTTAGAGAAAACAATGATCCAGTTTCCCAAGTGGGATTCTTTGCTCTCAACTGCAAATGAGAATGCACGAAAGAGAAAAACTATCCAAATATGCCTATATATCACAAATTCTATGTGCACCCAAAAGCATGTAAGGATATTCTAGATCTAAGTGTTCCAATCATTTTGTCTTAATAACAGGAAAAACTAAACTCATAATTGAAACATAATAACAAACACATTGCAAATAGTTCAAAGCGCCATCTAATGAGTCTAGTACTTCCACCTAAGCAACAACCTCTACTCTTACAAAGCCTGATAGCAAAAGGCTATGCTCCAAGTTGGTATGAATCTTTGTTATTTCCAACTAAAAATAATCATGAGCATACGTGAAATAAAATAATGTGAAAATAATAGGGAAAAAAAGAGGTCATATTCTAGTTCATCAATTGTTTGCCCTTTCTTTGGATCATGAAAGAGGCAAGTAATGTGTTTGTGTAAAAAATCTTAAATTTTATGTTTTAATTTTGAAAACACTTTCAATTTAGATCCATAAAATCTTCCATAATTATGAAGAATTTGTGAAAATCTACGTTGTCAAATAATTATATTTTATTGTTAACCCCCTTAAATAATGGACTTCTCTAAGCAAAATCATAAAAATCATGAGCAGATGAACTCAGATGATAAAAAAATTGTAAGTCTTTAATACATACCCCACTATGGCACGACTATAATATAGGTGCTTAATAAACACTCGATTATGTATAATCTCGCAACTTTTTCATTTCAAAATCAACAAAGTAAAGGAGTTGAATGAAAACCTTGTGTCTAAGAAATGTCATTCTAGGATCAAAATTTCATGTATAGATGTGGCCATAGTTCATGTTATACATCTTCCCACAAGCCTCTTTCCCCTTCCATACGTTGGGTACTTGTTATATTCTTTTTCACAACTAGCAACATGCAATATTCATATCGGTAGGTCACAATGGTGGAGATATTCCTCTCAATAATATTTACTCATTTTTTCGTGTGCATTTTTTCACAGTTTTCTACACAGATTTTTCACTTTTAGTGGTGTTGTAGCGCATGTTGGTTTATCACATGGTATTATAAATATGGTTAATGAATTATTATTGTAATTTAATCCAAATTAATGCATTAAAGGTTCTCATTTTGTAGGATCATATATATTGAATTGTAAATACTAAAGTTGATTAATAATAAAAATTGGTCGTGTAGCTCGAAACAATTAGCTAGTTTTTGTAATATCCCTCTTTCTAATCCCAAAGTTTTGTAATGTAATTAAATGATAATTATGCTAGAGAGCCAACATTGATATATGACAAAACTATTGATTTACATTATAAACTGCTAAAAATAAAGATGGGGACATGCCTATATGGATATGAATGTGAAGGAGAATAACTTAACACCCTCCTGAGATACAATATGACCCAGATATTCCACCTCTTGTACTCCAAAGAAACAATTGGAGGTTTTTGCATATAATTGGTTCTCCTCCAATAGTTTGAGCACCCTGTGAACATGTGAACATGATCCTTCCAAGACGTGTTGTAGATTAGTATATCATCAAGAAATACTAACACAAATTTTCTAAGCAAGGGTTTCAAAATGGAATTCATTAACCCTTGAAATGTAGAAGGTGCATTGGTAAGGCCAAAAGGCAAGACCAAAAATCCATAATGACCCTCATGAGTTCGAAATGTTGTTTTCAGAATATCTTCTGTCTTCATTCTAATTTGATGATATCCTGAACAAAGATCCAACTTCGTAAATAAATTTCTCCATGTAATTCATCCAATGATTCATCAATCACAGGAATGGGAAATTTATCTTTAATAGTGAGCTTATTGAACTCCCTATAATCCAGACACATGTGCCATGATCCATCCTTATTGTGCACCGATACTACTGGAGTAGAGAAAGAACTTTGACTAGGTTGAGTTATACCAGCTTCTAACATTTTTGCAATCATACGTTCAATTTCGCTCTTTTGGACATAAGGATATCTGTAAGGCCTAATGTTTGGAGGAACACTTCCTGGAATCAAATGAATAGCATGATCATGATCACGAATGGGTGGGAGTCCTTTGGGAGTTTCAAACACCTGAATGATTGTCCAAGACTTTTTTGAGATCTCGTAAATAGATGAATTTGATGTTGGAACTTCTAGTGAGCATAATTGTGCAATTACACCTCGTTGTTCTTTCTTCGAAGCTTTGTTATGAAATTAGAGCTTATTATCTTTCTTGGCTTCCCTGCAATACCCTATAATTCGACTTCCTTCCTTCTGAAAAAAATTTCAAGAAAATTTCTTGAAAATTAAAAGCTACCGCCCCCAAAGATTGTAACCATTATACTCCTAGTACAACATCAGCTCCTCCCATAGGAATGGAAAGCATTGGAATATTCAATACATATTCCCCCATGGTTAGCTTGATATTATGGCATTTTCCAAAGCAATTCATAGTTCCTCCATTTGCAATCATCACTTGACATTCTAGTGCTGGGTATAGGAAACAATTCAATTCCTTTGCTACCTTACAATGAATAAAATTATGGGTGATACCTGAGTCAATCAACACTATTACCTTTTTCTTCTTGATATCTCCTTCTATTATAAGAGTTCCGAGGGGTAATTAGACTAAGTGCATTACACGATATGGTCGAACTCATTTCTTCCACTTCTAGGGTTGGTTCATGATGTATACCTTCTTCTTTTGAAGATTCTTGTTCATTTTCTTCTTCCTCTTCACAATCTATGTAAAATAATTTCTTCTCAGCACACTTATGGCCTTTAGTGTATTTTCCATCACAACTGTAGCAAAGCCCTTTTGTTCTTTTTTCTTCCAATTGTTGTCGTGTCAACCTTGTAGTTTTTGCAAATATAGGAGTAGCAACACTTCCCTCTTTATAGAAGTGAGTGGTAGGCTTCCTTGTCGCCATAATTTTACATTCAATTTTTCTGTCCAACCTGAATGCCTTCTCTAATGAATGTATTCTCAAACGGAAATGAATGTTGGATGTTATCCTTTACAGTCCCTATGAAGACATCAATCTTGTGTTCCTCTGAAATATCAGTTACCCTTATATTCAATTTTTGGAAGTCCTCAATGTGCTCCACCACTAAACCCTTTTGTTTGAGATTTATCAATTGGCTAAAGAAGGTATTTCTCTTTCTATCCTCATATAATGTGCTATCATTTCCTCCGTAAAAATTGACGAAGTGACAATTTTTTTACGGGATCAAAGCCATTGATACCATAAAAATGGATTTTGTTCTAAATGTAAAGTTGCAATGCGTACCTTTTGTGTGTTTTGCACATTATTGAGATAAAAATATTGCTCCATTTTTAGTATACATGTTACGGGATCCTTACCATAAAACTTCGTCATATCCATCTTTGGAATATGGTGGTTCTTCCATCCAACATTAGAGTTTATAAATCATGATTAACATTCATTTTGTTCTCATCATGAGTTTCCTCTACTATATTTTTGCCATTAGGAAACATTTCTTGTATCAACTTTGTCAAACTTTCCATGTCTGCTTTTAGAACATTCTTCATGTTTTCCATGTTGGCTTTCATTTTTTCTTCCATGTCATCCATCTTAGCTTCCATGCCAGCTTCCATGCCTTTCATTCCTTTCTTCAAACCTTCAAACCATCCATATTAGCTTCCATGCCTTCCATTCCTTTCTTCAAACCTTCAAACCATCCATATTAGCTTCCACGCCATTCTTCCAAACTTCCATTTCATTTTTTGTTGCTCTTTGCAAGAGCGAAATTTGAAGCACTTACTCTTGTAATTTTGATATGTCATGTTGCACTTCTTCGTCTTCCTGAGTCATAGTAGAACCTTCTGAAGGCTTAATGGGTGTTGAATTATTTTTAGGGGAAATTTTAGAACCCAATACCAATATCTATTCTACAGTATGCCCTTGGAATCAATTCAAACTAATTTTTCACACAAGACTTATGCAATTCGAAAAAAAAAAATACACACCTTTTTCTTGCTTTTAAGGAGTTGGATAATGAAATTGAATTATCTCTGTAATTGTAGATCTTCAATATCTAAAATTTGGTTTTGCAGTAGCCCTCTGAAGCTTCTTTCAAATGCCACAAGTATGACATGATTTGGATTCTTCAAGACAAAGTTATGCCCAATCTCCCACAATGACCTAATTATGGCCTGGTTTAATTGATCGAACTTGTACGAAATTCCACGTGTGGTTGTATCCTCCTTAGGCTCTAAAATTGATACATGGGAAACTACAGTCCATTTAATTGTGCCCACTTTTTACAGAATTCCAATTTGATACTCAGAGAGAGATTTATGATGATTTTCCCACGGTCACCTCTTTGAGATGAAATTCAGGAGCCTGAAAACACCCTAACTTCCACAGATCATATTTCTGAAAATATTGTGAACCAAGATCTAAAATGTTTACACAACGTGCCTTGGGATCTCAGCTTTGCTCTGTAAAAATTTCAGATTTTAAACCTTAATAGAAGAAAATTTATAGCGAAACTTCCACAATGACCTGTTTTAGGTGAAATTCAGGAGCCTGAAAAGACCCTAACTTCCACAGATCATATCTCCGAAAATATTGTGAACCAGGATTTGAAATTTTTAAAATACGTTACTCAAGATTTCAGCTTTGCTTTGTAAATTTTTTAGCTTCACTCTGTAAAATTTTCATCTTCCTCACCTTTGTAGAAAAAAAATTATCGTAGAAATTCCATGATGACCTTTTTGGAGCAGCGAAACCCTAGAATCCAAAGCTCTGATACCAAATGTTATGAAACCAGCTCCAAAAATAGAAGAAAATAGAGATCAACGCCTTAGAAATCAGCCACTTCGAGGGGGAAACCTCAAATACATTACAGAAATGAACAATTATTGGATGATACAAATGGAAAAACCTCCTTCTATATATAGGAGTCCATGGGATCACAATATAATCCTAGCTTAATCATGTAATGGCACAATAATCACAATAAGGGGGTTACACTAACAACAATAAGGGACTATACTAGTAATAAAGGGACCTAACACATTCCAAATGAAATATGTCAAATACAATGCTATTTCTTTATTTGGGAGCCAACATGAAGTAAAAATGGTCCCTAGTTGCATGCCACATTTTTTCATTAAGATTGAACGGTGGGTTGGGATTGCAAGATCCCATCACCATAGAAAAATTTATTGGAGATAAAAGATGGTGGAGATGGATCTAATGTGGGTCAAATCTATGGAAACATGTTTTCCTTTAGAAATATTCCAATCACACCCCTCTGTAGTTCCTTATATGAATGCATTTTCCCCACATAGGTTCATCCATTTAGACTCTAGTAAAAATGACATACACCTAATTCAACAACATTATTTTTGGGAAGTCATGGATGGATGCTCAACGTTGTTTTGGGAATAGTCATGGCGCAACTCCCCAAATTCCAAATTCAAGAACACCTAGATAAATTCCACCTATAGATGATAGCTTGAGGTTTGAAAAAGGTAAATAAATACTAGAAAGGCCCAAACCCAGACCATCCATGGAGGAAATGGCTCCCATTAGAAGAATGTCACCCAAAGATAGAGGAGGAATTGTGTAGCATGTTTTGGTGCAAGCTCCAACAGAGGTTAATTCATATATCCTTTCAACTTGATAAAATGTAGTGGGGCTACATTCAAGAAGGTTCCTTAAATTATTGGCAAGCATATAATCTATAAGAAAAACACCATGATATACCAAAATCTCTCATATGGAACAACAATTGGAAACAATATTTATGGCCAAAACTATTTGTCTTCCTATGGCTTCTTTTCTAAAATAATACCTTGACATGGGACAATATTCAAAGTGCAATCACCTTGGACCCTCCTATTTCCATATTTTTCTTCTTAACTCTAAAAGCTTGAGCACTTATTCAATAGATATACATACTCCAATAACTTTGACATAAGACTTGAGGCATGTTTTAACTGCTCTGATAAAGATTCACTTAGCATAACTAACATCATTGAAAACTGGAGTATCCAATCCTTCTCAAATCCCATTCATAGCCACATTTGTATCAACTTACTTGACTTTATATTATGAGAAATGTGGAAAGATCATACCTTATGCATATTCAAAAAAATATATATCCCTCTAAACTATATTTGGAGAATTGTCCAATTAAGCATCAAATAGATCGTTGTGGCTCACACATGTACTTCTCAAGATTGGAAAACTAATGGTCATGAAGCTCGACTCCTTAGTTGTCAAAATTTATCTCTAGCTTCCCCCCCCCCCCCACCTATCCCTCTATTCACCCTGATCCCCTTGCTATCCTCACCTCCTAGTCTATGCCTCCTCTCTCCTTTCTTAAACTAAATTTCAATGGGAGCTTTAAAGGAAATATTGGCCTTACCATTTACGAGGGCCTCTTTAGATATCAACAAGTCCCCCTTCTATTTATATACTATGGAACACTTGAAATCACCAAAAACAGTGAAGTGGAACTAATAATACTCATTGAAGGATTAAACGTTTCACAAAAACAAGGTTTCTCTAAAGTATCTATGGAGGGATATTCATAATCAATCATTGAAATTTTGGATAAAATTTAAAATGGTACTCTTGTGCACAAAGTATCACACATTTCGAGGTTGGAAGAATTACTTCACTAAATCTTCTCTCAACTCCCCAACATCCTTGTCATCATCCCCAACCACATATAAAAAACTAGTAACAGGATTGCAAACAAACTTGCAAACTATGGTTTCATGGAAACTTCTTCTAGAATATATTCTTGATATTTCTTGTTCGTTGACTTCCCTCTCAAAAAGGAATGTCATATGACCAAATATATGACTAAGGGATGTGGTAGCATGTCCCCTTAAATTTTCCATTATGTATATAGAATCTAGCTTGTGGAATGATCCTCATTTGTTGTCTGAAATTTTGTAAATGGTACACCACATTACCTTTGAAAACCTCTGTCAAATCTGTCTCCTCTAGCATACAACTTCGACCTTTGATCAGTTGACATCGCCTTGTGCGGCTGGAAGAGACTTGATTCCATAAACTATGGAATTTAATGTGGAGGCCATGGAAATTTGTAGCATTCATCACAATTCCATTCCTAGTCAAAAGTGAATCAACAAGGTGAGTAGCTTCAAATTAAAAATTTTAGATATTTGGAAGCATATTTTTTTTTCTCATGCAATAAATTCTAGCTTCTACTAGTTAGTAAAATATTTCACTCTCCTAGACACTATCTTCAAAGTTATTTGACTCTTTGGTCTTCCCTAGTGATCTCAAAGGAAGGAGCATGAGCTTATCGACAAGATTTTCTCCATGGTACCCACACTTTCCTTCCTCAACTTCGACTAGAATTCTAGTTCATTTCACTGTATTGGTCGTTGGAAACTGGTCTATGTCGCTCTCTAGATTTGGCTTGTGAAAATTATTGTTGTGCATCATTATATTTATAGTTGGGAAATCTCTTTCTATAGTATATTTCTCCCTCTCCTATGCTTGTTATTTATTTCTCCTATTTAGAGATTCTCATTTCTTAATATGTTCTCATATTTGTGACTAGGCTTTTTCTTCCTTCTTGTTGGTCATAGATCCCTTACTATTCTACGAATTCCACATACTCTCTCAACTCCCTAATTTTGGCAGCACCCCTTCTCTTTGGATCTCTCCTCTATCAACTCCTTACCTGTCTATCTAGGCTTAGTTCACTTTCCTCCCTCTGTTGGGATCATGGTCCTAGTTTAGATTTTCGGAAATTTCTTCCACTCCAGTCCACCTCCGTTCAATTGTTGGCATCGTCCTCCTAGTTGTTTGGCCTTTTTCTCCCCCTCGTGAAGTTATCATGCCATGTGAAAGATATCATGTCCATGGAGGTGCTATGTACTATCAAGAATGATCCATTCAAGGTATCACATGAACATGACCCATAGTTGAAGAGTCAACAACTTGTTTCTAGAAATTCACCTCATCCCATATTCAGGAAGAATTCACTCATGTTGAAAGGGAATTATCTATTCAGTGGTAGATTATTTTATAAAAAAAGGTAATGAAAAAATTGGATTATTAGGTTCCTAATATGAGGCAAACGTATGGGCATTTCAACCAATACATGCACACGATGGATATATACTAGCACATGAAGTTCTTACTCAAAAATGTTTTAGAGGATTAGCAGGAAAATAGAGAGGAACTACTACTTTCCATGGAACATATATACCAACACATGACAAACTCAGACCACCAAATAAAACACATCGAGAAGCACCATAGCCCCTACTATTGTCTACTCACTTGGCAGCAACAAGTAGCCAATCTAGGTTGCAATAACAAATTTGGATCCCTTTTCCTCATCTGTTCACACTTATTTTGTCTTTGGTTTATCAATTTCCCATTTATTTTTCCTTCTTTCATGGCCTCAAAGGATCTATTATCTATCTATGAATTTTTTATTTTGAATCTTTGGTTAGGGGTTTTTCCTTGAGTTCTATCAAACAGGTACTTTTTTCTATATGGTCGGGTTTTCCCAGTGATTAGCCAATCTAAACCCTTCAAATTTTCATGTAATATCTTGCTGAGAAGGTAATACAAACTTTTATTTCCCCCAAAAAATAAATTATATCTTAAATAAGGAAACAATAATATTGCTATTGTTTTCTATAATAGAAATAAAATTATATTTATTTATATGGGAAAATATTATTAAAATTAAAGACCTTGTCCTTTTTTAAGGAGGATTAGAATATTTAATCTTTATTTTTTTAAATAAGGGTTATATTACTTAATATTTATAAATTTTTCCATGAAAATAAATATAAAATTTCCCTTATTACAGGAAATGTTAACAACATCATTGTTTTCTTAATGTAATAGTTTTTTTTTTCAAAAGAAAAAAACACTTTTCATATTTCATATGAAATAAAAAAGTACAGTCCCTTGGCCACATAGCAACACACTTGATAACTTAAAAAATGGGTTGAGAAGAAAATCCCAGTTTGATATATCTTGGACCTTAAACATATCTTGAAACATAACTAAATCCTATTTGAGCATGATCAAATAGATTAGCATTAGACACTTCGGAGAAGGAAGCTAACCCAAAAACTAATAACAAAGCTTCCTTAGATAACGTGCCCACCAAGAAATTGTTTGATTGTGCTCAATGAAAGCTTTTATTAATAATATAGTTCTACCTTTATCACATAACGTGTTAAGAGCATCATTGTTTTATTAATTTATTAGTTTTTTTCTTGTGCTTGATAAAAGTATCTTCTTAAATATTTCATGTTCTTGTGTTTGATTAAAATGGTCGTGAGATTTCTTCTTCACTTGTATTGAGCATATTAGAATTTGACATTGAATAAATAAAATTTGAAATTTGTTATCTATTAGTACAAAACGAAATGCATTTACAGAGCGGTAGTGTTGGTGTACATCCATATTAATTAGCTTTAGTACTTGCATTCAATTAAACTTAACTTAGTTGCTTTTTGTATTGATTCTCTCATTAATATTGAATATAAAATTCAATCCCTCTTCTAATTTTCTTTTTCAATTCTTGCAATTTTATGCAATTATTCTCTAGCTAGATCATTATCTATGCTCTAATCATTTTACATGGTATTAAAGTAACGAGGGATATGAAAACGCTTCCGAGCACTAGGGAACTGGGGATGAAAATGCCATCCTTTGATTGGGAAATTTATAGTCCTAGGAAAAATGACAGTTCTCATATCATAGACATCACAAACTCTTTTTGCATACAATTTTCAAATTGATTTCCCAACCGCTCCATATTCTTTCCAAAGATCATGTCATCTACATAGACTACCACAATCAATAGGTGGTCATATTCATATTTTATATACATATTGTTGTATATAGTGCCCCTCTTAAAGCCTTTTTTTTGAAGGTGTCTATCCAATCTTGCGTACCAGGCTCCAGGGGTCTATTTGAGTCCATATAAGGCCTTTTTTAGTTTGCACACAAAACCTTATTTTTCTATGAGCATGAACGCCTCTAGCTACTCAATATATACTTCTTCTAGATCTCCATTGAGAAAGGATTGTAGGAAAAATACTGAGAGGGGGGGTGAATGAGTATTTAGAGCTGACTGACAATTTTTGTTTTCCTTTCTCTTAAAACCATATATTACACTACTGCATCCATCTTGTATGTCCAGAGATCTTATTATGTCTTTACTTAGATCATTGCATCATTCATTTATCAGATAAGAAGTAAGCATAAACAGAAATAACAGAACAAACCATCAAACATAAGCAACACATAGGAACACATTCAAAAGGTGAAACTCCACTCCGGGAGAAAACCACTACGTCGTTATCTCGCCCTTCAATATTTATTATAAAGAAAACTTCTTACAATTTTATGCTGGTGCAGACTCATACTAGCATGCAAGCACCCACCTGTAGAAGGCTACAACCTTCTCTCGTTTACCAGCCTCTCCTGGAAGGGAGCTGCAACCCCCTGCTCTTATTTACCAGTTACCACTAGAAGGGAGCTTCAACCCCCTCACTGAAGGCTTCGACCCTCATTACTACTGCAGACCATGTTTCATCCACTTCCACACACCATACCTTGCAGGCCACCAGATTTATTCATTTTCTTCAGAAGTGCATCCTTAAATCAGATCTCTCAGCAATCTGTTACCCATTCCATACACATATACTTGAGATTGAAGTATTCATTATAAGCCATTACTCATGCATACGTTCTTCATGATTTCGTCAGTCGATTAAACCAGGAATTAATCATCATCTCATCTAGAGATGTTGATCAATCATCATATTCACAGGTGCACCATAGATTCAGATATATCAGAGTTTATTCATACATATATCTCTAAAAGAGATTCATTTATCATCAACCCTTTCTCATGCACACCGTTCTTCATGATTCTCATCACCTTATATAGTTTTCGCCTTTATTAAAACCTTGGGTCAAAACCATTCAATTGCTAATGGTATTCATGGACGGGGTCAAAATAGATAATCCAGCGGAGTCTCCATAACTCACATTGTTCTATTGATCTTGGCAATTAATTTAATACTTTTGATCTTAACTTTAGGATTAAGGTTAACCCTTCGCATTTTAACGCTTTCAAACAATGTGGTAAACCTTTGACCCCGGGCCCACAAATATAGTCAATAGCCAATCCAATATGCGCACGGTACCATAAGTAATTTTCGTGCAAGTCCAGCGCTCGATCACCGTTATATTAGCAAGCTTCTAGATCAACGACATATATGCATATCACTCGACCTCCAATGCCAAACGTTAACGTGCGATGGCCCACTGTACTGTGGTTAGTTTCCGCGCAACTTTATCAAATGACCATCGTCTGATGCTTTCCCTTGAGATCAACGGCGCATAGCAATATCGCTGGACATCCTGGGTCGAACGATAACGCGCGATGGCGCGCAGTGGTAAGTGGTTTTGTGAAATCGTACAGGGACGCGTGTTGCCCGTTCTATGGAATCGCTCCCCACCTCTTGAATACCGCTTACCCGTTGAAAGCGATGTGATGAAAATTGGAAACCGCTTGTACTGTTCCTCCTTCATGGTTTCTCCCTTCGCTCAAGGTTCCGTCCGACCTTCCTTTTGTTACGTTCTACCTCTTTCCTTCCAGTTTCCATTCATGATTCCAAAGGGTTAGTCTGGGTTTGCGCTATCCTTCTTACTTGGTCTCTCTTCGGCAAGACTTCCAATAAACAACGCACAAATGTAATTCCCTTCCAACGGGATTTTCACTACCATAGAGTTAGTTATATGTAGGCTTCCTTTATGAGGGGAATGAATTCAACAGAGTTTCAGGGCATTTCGTACGAGAATTGAACCAATCAATACCCAAATACACTCAGTATTCTCCACCCATCAGAGTATCACCAGAACAAAATCATACACAGGATTTCCTCCATCAAGATGCATACATACACCGAATAAAACTTCTCATATGATTTAATTTCACAGGCACACAAATATCCTTCCTACTGAATTTAAGTTGCTCCTTCACTGATACTGCTCTCTGTAGATGCACTCTTTCTCTGTTCTTCTCTGCTGAACTTTGTCCTCTGCTATGTTTCTTTTCTCTGTTCCTAGTTACTATGTCAGATGCCAATTCCTTTTCCATCAATGAAAATACTTCCAACAATCTCCCCCTTTGTCATTGATGGCAATACTCTTCCTTTGATTGTGTTATAGAAGCCCTTTGTTGATTTTTCTCCCCCTTTGACATCAATGGCAAAGAGTTGATCAAGATCAAGACAATACCATGCTCCCCCTGAGATCATTTTGCATCTTTAATCATAATATAACAAAATGACTTATAAATGCCAATCAATGCATCCTTTTCATATGACCAATGCTCCCCTTAGCCTGTGCGTTCAGAGATGTTTTCAATGGGATTATATCCAATTTAATCTTCTAAATTTAAGCAGATCTGATCTGCTGCATGGAAGAGACTACTCCCAGTTTCTGTCTGAGATATTCGAACACTTCCCTGGGTAGAGGTTTGGTAAATATATCAGCAACTTGTTCTTTGGAGGGAACATACTCCAATTTCACTTTTTTTTCAAGCACTTGTTCACGTAAGAAGTGATATTTGATGGGAATGTGCTTGGTCTTGGAATGCATAACAGGATTCTTTGAGATACTGATGGCACTTGTGTTATCACACATAATGGATATAGGAGGTGAACATTTTATTTGAAAGTCTTGTAAGGTTTGCATCATCCAGAGAAGTTGAGTGCAACATGATGCGGCAGCCACATATTCTGCTTCTGCTATAGATAAGGCAATAGAGATTTACTTCTTGCTGAACCAAGATACTAACCGAGGCCCCATATAGAATGCACCACCACTAGTGCTTTTCCGATCATCAACACTTCCAGCCCAATCTGCATCAGTGTATGCATGAAGAGTAAGATCAACATTCTTTGGATACCATAGTCCAAAGTCTTGAGTTCCTTATAGATATTTGAATATTATTTTCACAGCCTGAAGGTGAGACTATTTTGGATTAGCTTGGAATCGTCCAACAATCCCAACTGCATGCATGATGTATGGTCTTGTCCCAGTGAGATAAAGTAGACTTCCTATCATAGATATGTATTCTGGTTGATTCACCGCGGGGGAATCATCATTAGAATTGATATTACATCCGGTTATCATTGGTGTTCTTACAGGTTTGCAATCTTCCATGCCATACTTCTTCAAGATTTGCTTGAGGTATTTTTCTTGTGATAAGAATATGCCATTTGTTGCTTGTTGCACTTGCAATCCAAGAAAGAATGTTAGTTCCCCAAGTAAAGACATTTCAAATTCTTGCTGCATATCAGAAGCAAATTTCTGACTCATAGACTCTTCATTACTTCCAAAAATGATATCATCAACATATACAATCACAATCAATAGTTTGTCATTTTCAGTTTTTGTGTATAAGTTGCTATCAGCAGACCCTTTTGAAAATCCTTGTTGATGAAGATATTTGTCAAGACGATAGTACCATGCCCTTGGAGCTTGTTTGAGACCATATAGAGCCTTTTTAAGTCTACAAACAAGTTTTTAATCATTTCCCAAAATGAATCCTTCTGGTTGTTCTATATAAACTTCTTCTTCTGGATCACCATTGAGAAAAGCATATTTAACATCCATTTGATAAACTTTGATTTGTTGGAAGCTTGAAAAAGCAAGAAACATTCTTATGGCTTCAAGTCTAGCTACAGGAGCAAAAGTTTCTTCAAAGTCTATACCTTCTTGTTGAGCATACCCCTTGCAAACAAGTCTAGATTTATTTCTTATAACATCCCTATTCTCATTTAACTTGTTTTTGAATATCCATTTAGTTCCAATGACATTTTTTTCATGAGGTCTTGGTACTAATTCCCAAGTGTGATTCTTTTCAATTTGATCAAGCTCTTTATTCATGGCTTGAATCCAACATTCATCTTTGCTAGCTTGACTGACATTGTGAGGTTCAATAGTGGACAGAAATGCCAGATTGCTAGAAGATCCCACAAGAGTCCTTCTTGTTTGTACACCTGATCCCTTTTCTCCCAAAATTTGAGATTCTGGATGATTCTTTTGAACATATCTGGATGGAGCCTTGTCAGACAAATCATCTTCGTGTTCTTCATTGGGTTCACTGTTTGTATCATTACTATTTGATGTAGAAGGATATATGTCATCATCATCGTCTTCATTTGTTGTTTGTTTTTCTTCTTTTGGAGCTGCTGGAGACTCATCAATAACAACATCTATACATTCAACAATCTTCCAAAGTCTTTTATTGTAACATTTATATGCCCTACTCCTAGAGGAGTAACCAAGAAATATTCCTTCATCTACTCTGGGTTCAAACTTGCCAAGTTTTTCATCATTATTTTTTATAAAACATTTGCTTCCAAAAATTCTAAAATGCTTTACAGTGGGAGAATTACCATACCAGAGTTCATATGGAGTTTTATCACTATTTACACGAACATGTGCCTTGTTAAGAATATTTACTGCTGTATGTGCTGCTTCTCCCCAAAATGTGTCAGGTGTTCTGGAATCATCAAGCATGGCTCTAGCCATTTGTTGAACTGTTATGTTCATTCTCTCTGCTACGCCATTCTGTTGTGGAGTGCCAGCTACAGAAAACTGTCTTTTTATGCCATGTTGTTCACAAAATTAAAGGAATTCATTGGATGTATATTCTCCTCCTCAATCAGATCTGAGACACTTGATTTTTAGATCTAATTCATTTTCAACCAGTGCTTTGAAGATCTGAAATTTCTCAAATGCTTCATCTTTGTGTTTAATCAACCCAATCCAACACATTCTATAGAAATCATCAATGAATAAGATATAGTATTCTTCACCACGTGGTGACTTTTTCCACATAGGTCCACATATGTCAGTATGAATGAGTTCAAGAGGCTTACTTGATGATCCTTCCTTGGCATTAAATTGTACTCTGGTTTGCTTACCGAATTGACAAGATTTGCATATGATATTTTCAGGTAGAGAAATATTGGGAAGATCACGAACAACTTTAAGTCTGCTTGATTTTTTGATTTGAGAGAAGCTCAGATGCCCCAACCTTCTATGCCATAGCCAGTTTTCTGAAGATTTACTCAAGTAACATTGTTCTTTGCAGTTCTTTAATACATATAGGTTGCTTGGAGTCCTTTTTCCTTTTATAATTTTTTTAACTGTATCAAGATCACGTACCACACATTCTTCTGAACTAAAGACAAATTCAGTTCCTTGATCACACATTTGACTTACACTTAACAAGTTATGCGTTAATCCATCCACATACATGACTTCATTAGCTTTCACTTTTTCTTTTAGAAAAACAGACCCTTTTCCCTTAATGACTGCAGGAGTATCATTTCCAAATGTAACATTCTTTTCTTTTCTAGAGCACTATATGCAAGAAGTTTGTTTTTTTCACCTGTCATGTGTCTTGAGCATCCACTATCAATGTACCATTGGTTTTCTTCATCTTCTGCAAATAACACTATGCCACAATTTTCAACCTGTGATTCCTTCTTTTTCCATACTTTGGAGCTTGAAGGAACATGTTCTTTTGGCTGAACTTTGCTCCTGCATTCAGATTCTTCATGGCCAAAGTTATTACAATAAGCACATTCAACTTCATTTTGAAGAGGAGAAAAATTGTTATAGGTATTCTTCTTTGTTTCAATATCAATCCTTTTCTTTCTTGCTTCTCTTGTCATGATGGTTTTATATGCTACACATTGAACAGCTTTATGACCAAAATTGTGACATGAGAAACATTGTCCATTGAAGAAAAAATTTCTATGATCATAAAATCTCCTTCTTGAATTTACCTGTTGATTGGTGTTTCTTTGAGTGTTCTTTGAATTGAGATGATCATGCTTTACCTGCAAATATTCTTTATTCCCTTGCTGAGTGGCAACATGTTGTAAACGAGCAGTAGCTACTTTTAGATAATTTGGTACTGAAGCCTGAGAATATTCTCCGAGATATCCAAGACCTGTCTTTATAAGGGGAGAACGTTGTACCTTGATAATGCCATCTAAGGTTTCAGATCCTTTAGCAAATCTAAGATTCAGAGTCTTTACCTTCTCAAGTTCTTTTCTTAGACTTACTACTTCACACTCTAATTTCTCATTGTGTTTCTCCTTTTCTTCAAGCTGACTTTTCAGAGTTTCTATGATCATTTTACTCTCTTCTAAGCAAATTTTGAGTTGATTGTTTTCATCAAGAAAATCATTGTATTCTAGAGCATCCACAAAAGTATCCTTTTCTTCACTAGATTATTTTTCAAATGCCATGAGAAGTCTAAGATCTTGTTCACATTCTTCCTCACTATCAGATAACCCATCACTGTCTTCATGAGTATAGTAACTTTTTCTAGTGCTATAACGATTCTTATTCCTTCTTACTACTTCCTTCCCCTTTTTATGTGTTTCTTTATGAGGACACTTAGCAGCATAATGACCAACTCTTCCACAATCAAAACATTTGAAAGGAAGCTTACCTCTGAACCATCCTGTGCCAGGTTGAAGTTTCTTTACAAAGTTTATCTCTTCTTCTTCTGAGATATATCCTGATCCTTCTGTTTTTTGTACTTCCTTCTGTTTTGTAGAAGTTATAAAGACTGCTTCTTTGATTTCAAATGGTTCTCCTCTTCTCATTTCATATGCAATTAATATGCCATGAAGTTGCACCACAGTAAGATTTTGAAGATCCTGCTTTTCTTCAAGAGCAGAAACTTTTGACTCAAATTTTGTCGTTAGTGATCTTAAAATTTTCTCAACCAGAGTAGATTCGGTTAGTGTTTCTCCCATATTTCTCATACGATTTACAATATCATCAAGACATAAAAAGAAACTTGCAATGCAAATTCCTCATTATTCATTTTTAGATTCTCATATTGAATTCTGAGAGTTTGGAGTTTAGCACTTTTTACCTTTGCATCACCTTCATAACTTAGAATGATTTTGTCCCATATTGCCTTTGTTGTATTCAACTGCATGACTTTGACAAATTCTGATTCAGCTAGACTTCCTAATAGAGCATTGACCGCCTTTGCATTGGTTTCATAATTCTTTCTTTCCGTCGAATCTGTTGGTACTGCAGCTGGATATTGATATCCTCCTTCAACAATTGCCCATACATATGCTCCCAGAGACTGAAGATAGGATCTCATCCTTGTTTTCTAGAAGATTAAATTGTTTCCGTTAAAGAGCAGAGGCCTGATAGATGTTGTTCCATCTTGATTACTCATCTTGCTTGATCTTCCTTCTAGCGGCTAAGCTTTTTCAGAAGAACCTGCTCTGATACCAATTGTAGGAAAAATACTGAGAGGGGGGGTGAATCAGTATTTAGAGCGGACCGACAATTTTTTTTTTCCTTTCTCTTAAAACCATATGTTACACTACTGCATCCATCTTGTATGTCCAGAGATCTTATTATGTCTTTACTTAGATCATTGCATCATTCATTTATCAGATAAGAAGTAAGCATAAACAGAAATAACAGAACAAACCATCAAACATAAGCAACACATATGAACACCAGGATTTAAGGTAGAAACCCATTTCGGGAGAAAACCACCGCTGCTATTATCTCAGTCTTAAATATTTATTATAAAGAAAACTTCTTACAATTTTATGCTGGTGCAGACTCATACCAGCATGCAAGCACCCACCTGCAGAAGGATACAACCTTCTCTCATTTACCAGCCTCTCCTGGAAGGGAGCTACAACCCCCTGCTCTCGTTTACCAGTTACCACTGGAAGGGAGCTTCAACCCCCTCACTGAAGGCTTCGACCCTCAGTACTACTGCAGACCACGTTACATCCACTTCCACACACCATACCTTGCAGGCCACCAGATTTATTCATTTGCTTCAGAGGTGCATCCTTAAATCAGATCTCTCAGCAATCTATTACCCATTCTATACAGATATACTTTAGAGTGAAGTATTCATTCTTAACCCTTACTCATGCATACGTTCTTCATGATTTCGTCAGTCGATTAAACCAAGAATTAATAATCATCTGATCTAGAGATGTTGATCAATCATCATATTCACAGGTGCACCATAGATTCAGATATATCAGAGTTTATTCATACAGATATCTCTAAAAGAGATTCTTTTATCATCAACCCTTTCACATGCACACCGTTCTTCATGATTCTCATCACCTTATATAGTTCTCACCTTTATTAAAACCTTGGGTCAAAACCATTCAATTGCTAATGGTATTCGTGGACGGGGTCAAAATAGATAATCCAGCGGGGTCTCCATAACTCACATTGTTCTATTGATCTTGGTAATTAATTTAATACTTTTGATCTTAACTTTAGGATTAAGGTTAACCCTTCACATTTTAACTCTTTCAAACAATGTGGTAAACCTTTGACCCCGGGCCCACAAATATAGTCAATAGCCAATCCAATATGCGCATGGTACCATAAGTAAGTTTCGCGCAAGTCCAGCGCTCGATCACCGTTAGATTAGAAAGCTTCCAAATCAACGGCATATATGCATATCGCTTGACCTCCGATGCCAAAAATTAACGTGCGATGGCCCGCCGTACTGTGGTTAGTTTCCGCGCAACTTTATCAAATGACCACCGTCCGATGGCTTCCCTTGAGATCAATGGCGCATAGCAATATCGCTGGACATCCTGGGTCGAACGATAACGCGCGATGGCGCATAGTGGTAAGCGGATTTTTGAAATCGTATAGGGATGCATGTTGCCCATTCTATGGAATCGCTCCCCACCTCTTGAATACCACTTACCTGTTGAAAGCGGTGCGATGAAAACCGGAAACCGCTTGTACTATTCCTCCGTCGTGGTTCTGCCCTTCGCTCAAGGTTCCTTTTGTTACGTTCTACCTCTTTCCTTCTAGGTTCCATTCATGATTCTAAAGGGTTAGTCTGGGTTTGCGCTATCCTTCTTACTTGGTCTCTCTTCGGTAGGACTTCCCATAAACAACGAACAAATGTAGTTCTTTTCCAATGGGATTTTCACTACCATAGAGTTAGTTATACGCAGGCTTCCTTTATGAGGGGAATGAATTCAACAGAGTTTCAGGGCATTCTATACGAGAATTGAACCAATCAATACCCAAATACACTCGGTATTCTCCACCCATCAGAGTATCACCAGAACACAATCATACACAGGATTTCCTCCATCAAGATGCATACATACACCGAATAAAACTTCTCATATGATTTAATTTCACAGGGACACAAATATCCTTCCTACTGAATTTAAGTTGCTCCTTGACTGATACTGCTCTCTGTAGATGCACTCTTTCTCTGCTGACCTTTGTCCTCTGCTATGTTTCTTTTCTATGTTCCTAGTTACTGTGTCAGATGCCAATTCCTTTGCCATCAATGACAATACTTCCAACAAGGATGACTTCACATCTATTTGAACCACCTTTATGTTTTTATGATTGGAAAAAGAAAGAAACATTATGATAGCTTCTAATATTCCTACATGTGCAAAGGTTTCTTCAAAATATATTCCCTCTGTTTTGGCATATCCTTTGCAGACTAAGATAACCTTGTTCCTAATCACTTGACCTTGCTCATTTAGATTATTTTTCAATACCCATTTGGTGCCTATGAGATTATTCTCTTTGGGTCTTGGAACAAGTTCCCAAGTTTCATTCTTCTCAATTTTATCCAAATATTCATTCATTTCCTTTACCTAGGACTTATCCTCACTTGCCTAACTAAGATTCTTGGGCTCAATATGAGATAGGAGAGTAAGGTTTGCATAGCTTGGGTTGCCAAGAAATTTCCTCCTATTTTTAACACCAAGTCTTTGGTTGCGAATAATTTATCTTTCTGGATGTTGTTTTTGTATATACCTTTAGGGAGTTTTGGAACTTGGCGTTGTACTTATTTCTTCATCTTCATCGTATGCTTTTATTTCTACTTGATTTGATAATCTAGTGGTTGAACTTTCTTCTCTATCTGAGTTGATGTTTCCTTTGGAAGACTTGGATTTTTGTATTATTTCATCCACTACTATATCAATGCAATCCTCAACTCTCTTTTCCTTTTTTTTTGATCACTTGTATCCTTTAATTCAGGTTGAGTACTCGAGAAATATACTCTCAAAATCATGAGAGTCAAAATTTCCTGGATTTTTATCATTTCTTTTGATAAATCATTTTCTCCCAAACACCTTGTAGTGTTTCACCAATGGAGGATTCCCCTTCCATAATTTGTAGGGAGTTTTATCACTATTAGGTATGTGTTGTATTTTATTTGCTAGGTACATTGTTGCTTGTTTTTCTTCTTTCAAAAATGTGTGAGCTACATTTGCTTCATCCATCATAGATATGGACATCTCTTGAATTTTTCTATCCTTTCTCTCTGCTACTCCATTTTGTTATGAAGTTGTAGCCACCAAGTATTTCTTCCTTAGCCATGTTCTCAACAATATTCTTTAAACTCTCTTGAAGTGTGTTCTCTCACTCTGTCTAATATTAAGCATTTGATATTTAGATATTTCTCATTCTCTACCTGAACTTTAAATGTCTTAAAAAATTTAAGAGATTTTTTTTTCTTTTAAGAGAATTATCCATGTGGCTCTGGTAAAATCATCAATAAATAAAATAAAATACCTTTCTCCTCTTGGGATTTTTATCTTGGTTGGTTCGAAGATATCAGTGTAAATTAGCTCCATAGGTTTAGATGATGAGAACTCGTTTATATTGAAATGATACTTGGTTTTCTTACCAAATTGACAAGACTTTTATATTGAATTATCAAGCCTTGACATTCTTGGAAATCCCCTTACAACTCCTACCTTGCTGACTTTTATTAGATTGTCAAAGTTCATGTGACTAAGTGTCCTAAGCCACAAACATGTTTGATTATATTGCTCAAGTAGAAGCTTACTCTGGAGTCATCAAACACATATACATTATTGTGATTTCTGATTTCATTTCACATCATCTTTCCATTCCATTCATTCTTTATCTCACAATATCTAGATCGAAAGGTCATATTATATCCATTATCACACATTTGGCTCACATTGAGAAAGTTGTGCTTGAGACCCTCTACATACAACACATTTTTAGCTTTATTCTTTTCATCAAGACTGGTTATGCCCTTACCCTTAATTCTCCCTAGAGCATTTTTTCCAATCATGACATTGTTCTCTATGTCCTTTTCTTTTAGAGACATGATTTTACTTTATCCCTAGTCATATGCTTGGAATAACCACTATCAACATACCATCTGTTTTCTTAATCATGTATTGATAGAGAAAGCCCACATTCCATGTTCTTTCTATTGAAAAATGTAACTAGTGTTGGTCTTCATAATTTTATTTCAGTCATGATGTAATGTATTTTTCAAAAGAAAGAAAAATAAATTTTATTATGAAAAAAAAAATGTATTTATTAAGCTTGGGTTTCATGCTTTATTATTTTATTTTTAGGTCGAATCCTCCATTGTAGGCTTCTAGGGTTTTTGTCAAGAGTCCATGTACTTATATTTATGTAAAATACCCTTCTTAGGCTTTATTGGTCAATAAATAAATTTATTTTAGTGTCAAATAAGTAATTTAGGCCTCCTCTACCAAGTCAGCCTCAAAGAAGAAAAGTCAACCTAATTGGAAGGCATAATCCACTATATAAAGGTAGCAACTTGACCTCATTTGGAGCACATCTCAGGCAAGTTTGATATGCAGTATCTGTCGGAAGAAAAGTGAGTGAAATCCCCAATAAGAAGAAAGAAAACCAATAAATGGAGAAGGAAGTATTGGTCAAGAAAAAGAAGTCGAATTTTATATCTCTAGTATTGTAACAACCCCTGGTAGATTTTCCATGTAAATAACATAAGACCAAGGTCATCGGACACGTACTCTAAGCTAAATGGTGGGAAAAACATGCTAGTGGGTGTCACTTCAGTTTATTATGGCTAAGGAAATTGGAAAAGGCATTGGCAAAGGAAAGCAAGCATTAATTAACATTTATTTATGTAAATAAAGGAAAATAGGAGAAACGTAAGGTGAAAGGTCACAAATTTTCATGAGAGGGAAATTAAGAAAAAATGAAGGAAAATGAAGAAAATCAAGGCCTCAATGATAAAAAGGATTATGAGGATAAATTTAAATACTCTTTGTTAGATCAGGTTTGGAGCTATTCTATTCTCTCATTCTGTAATATTCCTACTTAGCGTAAGCTAAGAGGAATATACATTTTTGTTTTACTTTTTGTTTCATGAATAAATGAATAAAGGAGGACATGTAAAACTCCTGAAAAGACTAAATAAATCAATGCCCATATGAACAAGGATAAATCAGGGCCATGTAAATAATTCACTTGTAGGTGTGAAAGGGGTTTGAGCTGTGAGACTGGGTCAACCATGACCAAATCTACAGCACTATCTAGATTCAATGTACCTCATGAAGGTACAGTGCAGTTCTAGAAGGAGGCCCCTCATGTGAAAGGAGCTAAATCATCAAGGTGGTTTAGGGTTTGCAAAGGCTTTCATCTTAAAAAAGGAAGGGCAAGGCAGCAAGAGAAGGTTGTTGATTGTCTATATTTCTAAGTGTCTTGTCTGTTTAGACAAATAATATTCTGTGATGTTTAGTGGAGAATTGTGATGTTTAGCACTTAGAGTTCCTATGAAGCAATTTCACCTCTTCCATTGAGGATTATTGGAGGAGTCTTGCTGATTTGATCCACTATCAGGCTTTGGGCCAAGCTCTACTTCCAACTACAACGCAGATCCAGTGAGGGTTTGTTTTCTTTTGTAGGCTGCAGCAAGTGGAACTCTAGATCTGTTCAGATCTAGCTTGTATTGGAGCCTCTTCTCAGTGAGTGTGTCTTTTAACCTCCCAGAAGAGTGAATCCACTGTTCGAGCTTTATATTTGTATCTTGGCATCAGTCCATCTCTTTTATTCAAGCTACAACGTAGTTTTCCTTGAGGGACTGCGTTATTTTCAGTGGAGGGTTTGTAGGGTGTTTTGACCCCATTTGTTATGAGATATCTCTGGTGCTGGGCTTTGCCTTTCACTTTGGTGATCCATGGATTAGCTTTCTGATCCATGTTATTTTTAGATCTAATCTATTTTAATGTAAATTCATCTTCATAAATTTCTGAATCATTTTGCAGATCTTCAACTTGAAACTCAGATCTACTCTTTGTAATGCATGATTTGGTCAAAACCCTAAGGGGATCTTGTAAATAATTTTTTCTAGTTTATAGATCTGAAATGGATCTGATGTTTTGTCCACACATATGTTCTAGATTTGAGATGTAATATTCAGCTGCTACAGCTCCTTAGAATAATGTTGTTAAGCCATTTTTCAGTTTGTAAATGTGTTGTAGCCTTATTTTCTAAAGATTTCTTGCTCTATTGTCTCCTGTATTCTACTGTATAATGTAAGAGCATCATTGTAATTATGATTTGTTGTTGTATACTAATAATTTGATCATATTTTATGGCCTCCAGCTCATGCTTTCCAAGACTTCTTTATTTTTGAAGTAGTTTGTTGTGCATAGCTGCAGCCCCTCTTGTAGGGTGTTTTTAAGCTAGACTTGGTGGTGGGAGATCTGTTTACCACACCTAGTTTGATTTTTTTTTGCTCCTATTTGGGATCTAGACTCTAGATCTGCTGATATAAGGGATCCAAGGGCTATAAACTAATTTTTGTGCATCAATCTCTTAGGAGTGCGTTATTTCAGCAGGCTTGCTGTGTTGTTCCAATTTTGGAATATTACAGTGGTATCAAAGCTCCTTTCTTGGCACAGCCTGTGCTTTCATTGGAGAACCATAGCCATATTGCATTAAAAATAATATGAACCTCTTACTGAGAGGGAGAAGAGGTATTATAACAGAATTCACAAGAAGTTTTATTACACTACTTATGATCAAGACAAGGGTAAAGCCCCTGAAACTGCAAGTGATAAAGAAGGAGAAGAGTGTGCAAGAACTCTTTTGGTGGCCATGCAAGATCTTGCTAGAGAGATCAAAGAGATGAGGATGGACAGGATGAGGGAATATCCTGGGATGTTTCATCCTAGGAAAAGCTCTGGCATATCTCATCATTGGATTGGTCAGCCAGTGAACCAGCCACAAGCTCCACGAGCTCCACAATGCTCCACCATGCCTACATTCTTGGCTGTGGAGAATGAAGGACCACCAGAGCAATAATCCCTTGTAGACTAATTTGTGGAATATGATTATTAGAATCATAGATTCAAGGGCCATTTGTGTTGCCAAGAGTTTTCTCACCTCAAGGACAAGAAGAGGCCAAGGCATCAATATAAAGATGGTGTGTACTTCCCTAATCATGATAGACATCACTCTATGGGCAGATTATTTTTTCCCAAGTTTTATGGGTCAACCACCAGTTCTACCAAGGCATGGGTGGAAAAGTTGGACATCTACTTTCAGTTGAAAAAATTCCCCGAGACTGAAGCCATCAAGATTGCAACACTGCACTTTGAAGGTGAAGCACACAATTGGTGGTTCCAAGGGTTGTCTACATTGGGACATACTAGTGTGACTGCCTATTTGGAATTTACTAGAATACTGGTGGAGAGGTTTGATATGAAGGATCCAGAAGCACCCTTCATAAGCCTTGCAAAGCTAAAGCAATCAGGGAATGCAGAAACTTATATCTCTAAGTTTCTGAGATTATCTATCATGGTTCCTGATATGTCTGCAGCAAGGAGGGTGTACATGTTCATCGATGGCTTGGAGGAACATTTGCATGGGTTGGTTAAATCTACCAAGCCCATCACTTTGCATGATGCCATTGAGAGGGCTAGAGACCTTCAAGATGCCTTGCCAAAAGCAAAGGCAACTTTCCAGAGCAAGGCCCCTCACCTTTCTAAATGGAAGGGAGAAAAAGTTGCTCCTTCCAAGGAGAGCTCATTCAAGAAGCCTCTTGATATTGAACTCAAGAGGGAGTTGAGAAAGAATAGATTGTGTTTCACTTTCCAAGAGTCATGGGCACCTGGACATAGATGTGTTGCTGGGAAAGCACACTACATAGAAGTCTTCTCAGATTTTGAGGAGGAATATGAAGATGATGAACCAAGGAGGGGTCACAGCGCTGATAATGTTGAGGAAGAACCAACACCATCTGGAGATGGGGATGGAGCCTTTGCTCCAATAGGTGGGACTCTTGCATCTTTGATAGGAGTGCCTAAGTACTTGACCCTAAGAGTACAAGGTTCAACCATGAATCAGAGGGTATCTGTATTGATTGACAGTGGGACAACCCACAACTTTATTGATGCTCATCTTGTGCAAAGGAGAGTAATCCCCACTGATACTTATGAGGGATTCTCTGTTTTTTTCCTAGGAGATAGGACCATGCAATGCATGCAATATGTCCCCTCACTCTCAGTCACTATAGGATCCTACACTCTGGTGGTTCACTTTTTTGTAGTTGACTTACCAGACACCAATGTCATTCTGGGTGTCCAATGGGTGATTACTTTGGGGAAGGTCACCACTGATTGGAAAGTTTTCAGATGGAGTGGGTGGACTTGAAGAGTGGGAAACCCCGAATGATTCAAGGCATGCACACTTATCACTCACCTAGTACTTCCACACAAACAACAGAGATGGATTTTCACAGTGGAAGTAGGGATCTCACATTCCCTTCTCTTATGTTCATGAGAATGTTGCAAGGGACATTCCTATCTAGTGGCAAGCCACCTGGGATGCCACCAAATTCAGATATTGTGGGGGAGGCCTCACAAATTGATGCTCCAAATCTAGATCCAGGAGGGATTGGAGCAATGAGAGACCAAGTTACAGCGTTGGAGGGCTTAGGACAACTCAAGAATGAGGGGGATCTTCTTCCTGCACCACTATCACCCTCTCTCTTTTCTGAATCTATGCTGTGGGAGGAGAAGAACGAGAGGATCAGCCTTCCAACACATAAATTTAGCATGAGAAATGTCAAATAGGAGATCATCAACATGACAAGCACTTCCATGGATGTATCTTCAACATTGTCATTGTTGAACAGTGTGGATATGTATTGGAAATCTCAACTTCTTGTAGAGTATTCCAAAGATCTCCACACAGGTATGATACTAGATGACATGCAACAAGAAGAGGGCTACTTAGTCCAAGGGGGAGTCATCTATCATCATGGTAAGGTCTTCTTGGCTAGAGCTTCCAAGCTCAAGCAGAAGATACTACAAGGGGCACATGAAGAATTCTTCCTCAGCCATATGCATTCAATGAAAGTCTATACCCTGATCATGAGAAGCTTTGATTGGGAAGGCTTGAGAGAGGAACTACATCAGCACTTTCAAGAGTTCATGAGCTATGTGGAGTTGGGACAGCCAATGGACTCTATGCAAGAGTCATTTCATCCATTCCTTCCTTCATTTGAGAGGAGGGGAATGCGCATTCACAAGTTCATGTGTATGAGGGACATTGATGGTGAAATATATGATCATGTAGAGCAAGCTTTATCTTCTGATTTTTCATATTCTTTTACCATGTTTCTACAGGATATGACTCCTAAAGGGAGTGAGAGATCATGTAGATATCATGATTTTTAGTGGGCCAATAGAAATGTTGAACTTGGCCACTCCCTTATTGTGCAAAGGGAGATTCCTTCTCATGATGGGTGCTTTCCAAAGGCACCAAACTTATCTAACATCTTCAGCCATGTTAAGGTGACTCATGCAGCAAATTTCTGGTGGGAATGCCACTTACCACACCTTGATCTAATGTAGGCAGGTGATGCACCGCACTCGCATCACATGTGGGATTTTGACCCACCTCCTCAAGCTCAGATTTCTATTTGCATATATGTAGTCTTGCTTCCATACTTCGATGATATAGTTGTATTGTTTATGGGATTGTATGGAGGGGGAATGGGAAGTTTGTATGTACCACATGGATTGTAACTTCTCCCTGTAACTCATGCTACATGTTTCATATGGAGAATTGCTCCAGCCATGTTTATTTCTGCTGAATTCTTCACTCCTAGTGTGATGGACTATGCACATCTTATGTTGACCTTGGAGGAATAATTCATGATGTATTGGCTTGAAGAGCAGTTGGCTTATGATGAGGACTTGATCATTGATGATGCCACCAATGGAGGAGGGGAAGTACTCCAACTCTCACCCTATCAGTTGCTTGAGGAAAAGAAACATTTTGGAGGGGAGGACTGTAATATTCCTACTTAGCCTACGCTAAGAGGAATATACATTTTTTTTTTACTTTCTGTTGCATGAATAAATGAATAAAGGAGGACATGTAAAACTCCTGAAAAGACTAAATAAATCAATGCCCATATGAACAAGGATAAATCAAGGCCATGTAAATAAATCACTTGCAGGTGTGAAAGGGGTTTGAGGTGTGAGACTGGGTCAACCTTGACCAAATCTACAGCACTGTCTAGATTCAATGTACCTCATGAAGGGACAACGCAATTATAGATGGAGGCCCCTCTTGTGCTGCTTAGCACTTGGAGTTCCCATGCAGGGATTTCACCTCTTCCATTGAGTATTCTTGGAGGAGTCTTGCTAATTTGATCCAGTATCAGGCTTTCGGCCAAGCTCTACTTCCAACTACAATGCAGATCCAGTCAGGGTTTGTTTTCTTTTGTAGGCTGTAGCAAGTGGAACTCTAGATCTATTCAGATCTAGCTTGTATTGGAGCCTCTTCTCAGTGAGTGTGTCTTTTAACCTCCTGGAAGAGTGCATCTACTGTTCAAGCTTTAGATTTGTATATTGGCATTAGACCATCTCTGTTATTCAAGCTATAGCGCATTTTTCCTTGAGGGATTGCGTTATTTTCAGTGGAGGGTTTGCAGGGTGTTTTGACCCCATTTTTTATGAGAGATCTCTAGTGTTGGGCTTTGCCTTTCACTTTGGTGATCCATGGATTAGCTTGCTGATCCATGTTCTATTATTTTAATGTAAAGTCATCTTCATAAATTTCTGAATCATTTTGCAGATCTGCAACTTAAAACTCATATCTACTCTTTGTAATGCATGATTTGGTCAAAACCCCAAGGGGATCTTGTAAATAAGTCTTTCTAGTTTACAGATCTAAAATAGATCTGATGTTTTGTCCTTAGATTGATTCTGTATCTGAGATGTAATATTCAACTACTATAGCTCCTTAAAATAATGTTGTTAAGCCATTTTTCAGTTTGTATATGTGTTGCAGCCTTCTTTTCTAAATATTTCTTGCTCTATTGTCTCCTGTCTTCTACTGTATAATGTAAGAGCATCATTGTAATTCTGATTTGCTACTGTATACTCATAATTTGATCATATTTTATGGCCTCCAACTCATTCTTTCCAAGACTGCGTTCTTTCTGAAGCAGTTTGTTGTGCATAGCCGCAACCTCTCTTGTAGGGTGTTTTTCAGTTAGACTAGGTGGTGGGAGATTTGTTTGCCACACCTAGTTTGATTTGTTTTTTCTCCCCTTTGGGATCTAGACTCCAGATCTGCTGATATAAGGGATCCAAGGGCTGTAAACTCATTTCTGTGCATCAATCTCACAGGAGTGCGTTATTTCAGCAAGCTTGATGTGTTGTTCCAATTTTGGAATATTACACATTCTCTCTTACTCTTGCTCACTTAGAGTATTATTGGAGCATTCTTAGATAACTTGGGAATACATTGAATTTGGAAAGAAAAGGAAAGGGAAAGCATGAAATTGTAAGGGAACAAATGGATTAGCAACTACAATTGGATTAATTTGCAAGTATCGGGTTGCATGCATGTTTTAATTGCTAGTTGGTGAGTCATGGTATTGCACCAAGAATGTTGCAACTCCCAGAGGCTACCATACTTTACTTTATCAACCCAGGGTTCGTAGAAACTTGGAGGTGACAATGCTATATACATAGCATATGCATTCTACTCATGTCATCCTCTTCTGAGCTCTGTGAAAGGGTGCTACTTCTAGGGTTTCTAGATGAAGTCTGTCACACTTTTGAATTTATGCCTAGGGATACAAAAGATTCAAAGTTGTGGCAGCTATATCAGCAAGTACAAAACTACAATACAAAAAGAAAGTACATCTAACTACTCTGCAATGAAAAATTTGAAAAGAGGTTTGATGGTGATTTTGTTGAACAGAAGGCTAATGAAGGGTGATAAATGAAGTTGAAGGTATTGGTGAAGTCTTCCTTTGCTGTGCTACCTGAACCTACAATCAAACTACTTGTTCATGCAATAAAAATGGACAAAATCATGATAAAGGAAATAAAAAAGATGAGTTGAATTTGGAAATCAAATCTACTTTAGCCTACAAATAGAGATCTAACACAACATTCTAAACATATTCATGGAACTACATCAACCTAACTTATTCATTCCAAGAAATCATAAACTAAAAAGTAATTTTGGCATGTGGGGAAGGTCTAGGCTCCTCATGCTCCAATGAAAGAGATGAGAGGGGGATACTTGACTCACATCTTTCTGAGTTTATAACCTATCCTACCAACATGTAAGCAAGCTAAATATATATCAAAAGACAAATAGAAGAAAACTTAAAACAACGAATTGAAATGCAAGAAAACTAGATAAATACTCATAAGAAAAACTAGGTAAAATGACATAAAAGTAAAGAATTAATACACAAGATAGAGTAAGGCCAATGGATTGGAGCCTAACCCACAAGCCTAGCCCTCTGAAACTAGATCAGTGAAGCACAAACAGAATACTCATTTTATTTCAAAAGATAGTCTCATTACATCAACATGAAAGTCTCAAAAACCTATTACAAGAGCTAAGAGCCTAATGGATTTCTCCAAAGTTCGAATCCTAATGAGCTCTTTCTCATTCCTATTTAACATAAAGGGTAGCTACCAATAGCTCCCTAAAAATTAGTGAGTCCATTTTCACTGCAAGTGAAATGTAGCTTTGGTGCACTTGATCTTGAGTTTGCTTGGTTGCCTTTGATTTTGAGTTGTTGGAGGGAATCTCGAGGATCCCTTGGTTTCCTTTAGGAGTTAAGGAGGTGGAAAACTCCCCTAGAATATCTCCTTTCTGTCTACTCTGAGTCTTAATGGAAAAATCTTCACAAAAAATGCAATATCTTCATTATTTTCTGCATTTAACTCATGTTGGGCACTCGAAGTATGACAAGCCTCAATCACCATGTACACTAGCATCGTAAGACCATAATATAATTAAAATTCAAGAAAAATAGTCTTAATAAGGAAAAAAGGTGACCATTAACCCCTCCAAATGTACCTAATGATGGAGCTCATTATCACCCCCTACCAAATGGTTACTCATCCTATGAGCAGCTATTCCTCCTTCTGCATTTCTTTCAAAGCTTCGATGGACCCTCTGACTTCCCAAGGAAGAAGTGTGGGAGTCCCTTCAGGAGGGTAAAAACCATCATTATTATTTGCTTCCCCCCATTCTATGTTTTGCTCATCTTGTTCCTTTCCATCACTCATCCCCAGTAGCAAGGGTGGACTAAGCTTCAAAACAAGCCACTAAATATATTTGGCCTGCATGGCCCTCTTATATAATGGTGCTCTCTCCAAGGCACACATCAATATTTCTAGTGGGTGGTACTCTATGTTTCTAAGGCTATGAGGGAGGTTGTTCCATCCCCTTTCGCCAGCCATTATGCATTGATCTCCCAACAGCCTAGAAACATCATCAAAGTGATCCATTGCTTGAGCTTGTGTGTGGAGGTATTTTTATGCAAGTGCGGGATCCTTTTCAATATTTAGATGGTTATTGATTACTCCCCTAGGGCTGAATAGTTCTACCCTAATATGTAAGGGTTCTCTATTTTTTCTCCTCATAACCCTTCTCATTTCTTGTGCTATGGTCTCTTCATTAACCATCCATGATGCCAGTGCAATTAATTGAATGTCTCCCATCCTAGGATTGGGGTCCCAAATGTTCAAGTTTGTCACACAAGGTTATGCATGTAAAACTATGCCATTTTTGCTTTGTCTTCCATACTTGATTGGTTGCAAAAATCAATGAAATTTCTTCATTTTTGGGAAGGTAAGGATCCATGGGAGGCTAATTTTTTTATTTGACATAGGATCCACTTCTCCTTGAGGTAAAATACATAGGAATCTGATGAATATCTATGTTGAATGGCCTCCATGCACAAATATTCTATGGTGGCCACATGTTTGTCCTTTTTCTGAAGTTTCTCTTGTAATGCTACATTCTCTGCTTGGGCCTTCTGAAGCTACTCTTTCAACACTGACTCTTTGAGCCTAACATCAGATAAATACTTCCCCAACTTGACTACTTTTCCTTCCATGACCCCTATGTAATGCACACCTTTATATGTGGCAAGCTTCATCCAATGATGAGTGTGTTCCCTCTCCTCTTCCAATTGATAAAACAAAGGCACTATGAAAATTTGAGGAATCAATCTACCCCTGTGGATGTATGTGTAGTAGGAGCTGAGATTTGGTTGAGGGTTAGGTTTTGGCACTACTGCTACATCTTTGAGGACCGGTTTTGGTGAGGTGGGATCTTCCATGTCATCTTTTACTCCCTCTTTTTCATCTCGTTTTTCCTGTTGTGCCTTGTCCTCAACTTCTTTGACCTCTTTTCCATCTGGGGTTGTATTTTCTTCCTCAAACAAGGATTTTTTCTCTACTTCTGTGCTTGCTGGAGTTTCCTGTAGCAAAAACAGAGTTTCAAGTAAAAAACTCTATTTTTCTTGGTGAGGACCCTATTTTCCTTGTTTTTCACTCTTTTCAGTCCTTGGAGGGTCCGTGGGGATTGCATGAGTTGTATGGGATTCCAATCTGGCTGAATGTCATCTAATATATGTTACAGGGGTCCTTACAGGTGAAGTGACTTCTTGCACCGTTCCTTCCTCTAATCTAATTTCCTCATATTTCTTTGGTAATTCTTCAATGGAAATAGGGCTATTAGTGGGAGTCTGTGGTTTCCCCTGCCTCACCCTTTGACTCTTCCTAGTTTTGAAATACATAGGTGTTTGCCTCTTTCTTTTTGTTTTGATAGGTGTGCTCAAAGTGGTTAGGGTAGCAGCCACTTCTTGATCTGTGATGTCTAGTGACATGTTGGTGTCTTGAGGGGAGGTTTCACTACGTAGGATAATGTCCAATCCTTTCTTTTCCTCAGCCTTTTCTTCCTCCTTCCCCTCAGCTTTTTCTTGCTTTACCTCAATTATCTCTGTGTTTTCTACCTCAATTGACATCTCTTATTTTTCTTCCTTATTTTCTACCTCCTATTCATCTTCTTCTACCTCCCTCTCTCTAAGGCCAAAATCAGAGGCTTTCCCTATTTGGGTAGCTATAAAGTATTCCCTATCCATGTCTATGAAAGAAGACCACAATACAGGTAGGTTAAATCTTCTCAAATCATCATTCACAATTAGTTTTATGAGGCCATGATGGGCCAAGTGCTGATATTTTATTTGCCTCACCTTATGGCTCATGTCAATTATGGAGTTCAAGAGGAAGTGAGGGATTATTAATCTCTGTTCTAAGGGGAGTTCTCCCTGAAACCTAAGTTCATTTAACAATCTGAAATGATACCCATAGAAAACACTAAGTTTACCTTCACAAGAAATAAACTTCATGATATGGAAGGCTACTTCATCCCAGGGGTATGGAAGGCATTCTCTCCACACTCCATTTTTGTCTTCAATGAACTCTTCTTCTGGAAAAAAGAAGCTCTTCTTAGCGGTAGTGCTAGGAATTCTTTCCTTAACCCATTTGACTCATAAGGGAAAAGTTATAACTCTCCTTATGAGTCCAGGTGAGAGTGTGTTGGCTAGGCCTCTAACCATAGTGGTGGCTCTCTCTTCTGAGTGTGACTGCAAATCCACTGAAAACTCTCTATTTATCTCTTCATCAAAGCCTTTCAAAATCTCAAAGAAACCTAGCCATTGGTGATTTCGTAAGATTTCCATGACTTGAGAATGCTACCTAATTATCTTAATGTTAGTGGCCTACCTTATATTGAATCCCCCTCCCATTTTAATGGTTGTGATATGAATATGGTAAGAGATTTTAGATTTATGTCTTGGAGATGGAGGCCTTGAAACAAAATTCAAGAAAATTTTTCTTTTACCTTTTAATTGCCAAATTTACTTTGTCATGTGTAAATTTCATGGAGAAATTTCAGTGATGGAGGATGGAAACCACTTATCGTTGTCCTTTGGTATTTTTGTTTGAGGGATGGTGGCTTTGGGAAGAAAATTCACCCACATAAGACTTTGTGTTGCCTTCTATAGCCTTTTTTATCTGCTTCTGAAGTTGCACGTAGCAAAACATGGTTTCCTGTAGCACGATGGTGCATGCAAGCTCCAACCTCGATGTTGCTCTCCTAATGGCTCCCACTACTATCCTGTTCTTGCTACTCTTTGAAATGAACACTTAAATGGTGAAAAAGAGATAGATATTACCTTTATGGGATTTTTAACTAAATTTGGAGTGTTGTGTTGACTCGTACTTAACATGAGTTTTCCTCTTTGAGACCGTTGGTCCCACTCCATTTCATGATTTCTCAGCCTCGTAATCACCTTCTTCATACCCATCCACTCTCTATTGACTTGATTTCACTTGCTTGGGTGGCATGCACTTTCAATTTTCCTCTAGTTTCACTTTACGAAGGTGGCCAAGTTAAATTGCCACCTTTTTTCCTTTTAAATTTCTAAAACTCGACATTCAACCATTTTGGTCATTATGGATGCATAGTGAGATGTGAAGGGCCATACCTGAGCCTATGTGGTTTTAGTGAGTTGATGAATGAGCTGGTGCAAGGATCTGGAGCTGGTGGTGGCAACCATGATCTTTTCTTTGTTGTATCTTCATTTCTTATTTATTTTCTGAGTGAGCTGCTTAATATTTTTTGTTTTTTTTTTCTTTTCAGGTGTTGCATGGAGGTCTTTAGGTGCCATGTTTCGTGTGATTTCCCTCCTAGAGTATTTTGGTGGTCTTATGGAGTCATCCTCATCAATTTTCCTTCATATTTTTGCCTTGTTGTGCCACACATAGATTTGCTACACGAAATTTTTTGATGTCTATAGCAACATTTTTCTTGCCTCTTCTTGCTTCAGTTTGCTCAGAAATGGAGGGATATGGTTCATGGATTCCATGGATGGATTCATTGAATTAATGGAATGGAGGATAGGCAAGTGAAGGGGTCTCATTCCAAGTTTCCAATGATCTAGCTGCTAATGGTGCAACATAGGGTTTATATAGTGAATCCTTGTGCATGGAGTGAAATAAGGGTTTGGGAATGGTAGGTATAGGAAAAAAAAAATTATCATTCCCTCCTTGAAGTTCATAAATTCCTGAGATATATTTTTCCTTAATGAATGAGTTTTCTGTAGCATTTACAAGAGTTTCCTTTAGTGCTGCAGGAATCCTGTAGCTGTTGGACATGCCTGTAGCAATACAGTTTAGGAAAAAAATGAATTTTTTTCCTATCTGATGGGTGTAATGGATGAAGGGGTGTATGCTGGAGTTTCTCATGGAGTATGAAGTGGAGGAGAAGAGTAAAATGAAGAGAAACTTCTCCTTTGGATTCCAAAAAACCATCTTTGAACACTAACCTGCAAAATAGAAAAATACACATAAGTGCATATGTATTTTTCTTCTTTTTTCCTTTTCTTTATTTTCTTTTTCTCTCTTTTTTTTTTAATTTTTTTTGAAGGCAAGTGGGCTGCCTCCTTTTCACCCATGGATCTTTATTTCCTTTTTTATCTTCTTTTCTAGGAGGGGGAGGCACTAGAAACTATGGATTTTCCCATGACATACACCTCCCTTTTTATGGAATTTATAAATTTTTCCCTAGAAAGGGGCTTCTTGTTAACCTTAAGCCTGTTACCATTGATAAGTAGGGGAATTCATTCCTCATCTACATCCATCTTGTCATTAGTTTTCCTTTGCAATATTTAAACCTTGAGTCATAGAACATCGCCCAATCTCCTTCTTGAAGGGTATTTTCCTTAATGTACTTGTCATGTCAGACCTTCCTTTGCAGTTGAATCACTTTTGTTTAAAGGAGTGCTTGCATCCTAAACTCATCCAATCCATTTAATTTCAAAAATATCTCTTGTTGGGAATTTGAGATATCTAGGTCTAATTTGGCTGCCACACTTAAGGTGTTGAATTCAAATTCAATTGAAAGCAGAGCTTTCTTGCCATAGACCAGGTCATAAGGAGTGAATCCTATTGTTGTTTTCCAAGTAGTGTTGTAGGCCCAAGTAGCTTCTACCAATCTGTCCGCCCAATATTTTATGTTGTTGCTCACAACCTTGGAGAGGATATTCTCCAAGGCTCTGTTGGTCACTTCCAGTTAGTCATTTTCTTAAGGGTGGTAGGTAATGGAAGTCTTATGCTTTATCTTATGCCTCCTCAAAATATTCTCAATGCAATGAGATGTGAATTGTTCCCCCTAATCAGTGACTACCTCTCAGTGGTATCCAAATTTGTAAAACACATTCTCTCTCATAAATTATACCACCTTCTCCTCGGTTGCTACCTTCACAGCTTTTGTTTCCGCCCACTTTTTCAGGTAATCATTGCACACTATGATATACTTTTTTTTGCATATGTTGGATCAATAAGTCCAATGAAGTCAATGCCCCACTTGTTAACTGGCTGAAGAGACACCTAAGGGTGCAAAGGAATCTCATCCCTCTGTGTAGGTTTCCCCATCCTTTGGCACTGGCCGTACCTGCTAGTGTATCTTCTAGCATCATGGTGAAGGGTAGGCCAATATAATATTGCCTGAAAAAATTTGAAGGCATTCCTTTTTGCAGAAAAGTGGCCTCCATAAGGGCTATTATGACATGCAAAGAGTGTTATGAAACTAGCTCCAAAAATAGAAGAAAAGAGATATCAATGCCTTATAAATCAGCCACTTTGAGGGGGAAACCTCCAATACATTACATAAATGAAAATTTCTTGGATGCCACAAATGACCAAAACCTCCTTCTATATATAGGAGTCCATGGGGCCACAATATAATCATAGCCGACCTAACAATAATAATGTAAGGGCACAATAATAACAATATTTGGTTACAGGGGTACAACAATAACAATAAGGGGGCTACACTAATAACAATAAGGGAATAAACTAGTAATATAGGGACCTAACATGCCCCTCTCCTTCAAAAAAGTGTTGTCCTCAACGCTTGAATAGCTCTGGCTTCTTCTGTATAAAATTCTCATCCTCCCATGTAGAACCTTCAGTGGGTAAGTTCTTCCACTTTATGAGATACTCTGAAATTTATCGATTTTGTAGTTGTCAAGCTCCTATTTCCGTGACCGCTTCAGGTTCCAATATCATTTTTCCTTCCTCATCAAGTTTTGGAAATATTATTTGAACTGGAAGATTTTCACCTATAACCTTCTTTAAGCATGAAACATGGAAAACTGGATGCACTTGCGAAGAAGCAGGAAGCTCCAATTTGTATGCCATAGTACCAATCTTTTGCAACACCTGGTAAGGACCATAGTAATTTGGCGATAATTTATTATCCTTCTTAGCTTGCTTGAGGGACATTTTTTTGTATGGTTGTAGCCATAAAAATACCTAGTCTCCTACATTAACAGTTCTCCCACTGCGATGTTGGTCTGCTTGTTGTTTCATTCGATTTTGTGCAAACTTTAGGTTATCCTTTAACAGTTGGAGAACTTCTTGTTGATGCTTGATGTGATCTTCCACTGCTTTAACCATAGAATTTTCTCTTAAATATGATGTGATGGATGGTGGATGATATCCATAAAGTGCCATAAATGGGGTCATTTTTGTTGTAGTATGGAAGGAAGTGTTATACCACCATTCAATGAGAGGTAACCACTTGACCCATTTTGTTTGTTTATCAGATATAAAACAATGAATATATCCTTCCAAACATTTATTCACTATCTCAGTTTGACCATTGGATTGAGGATGATAAGATGAGCTATGAGCTAGTTGAGTACCCAAACAAGAAAATAACTCCGTCCAAAAATTTCCAGTAAAAATGGGATCTCTGTCACCCATAATAATCTTTGGGTTTCTTTTGAATTGGTTCCATAAATGTAGTAGAAACTGTACTTGCTTTAAATGGATGAGATAATGCACAAAAGTGTACATATTTGGTAAGTCTATCAACTACCACCATGATGACACTCTTTCCTTTGGATTTGGGTAAACCTGTGATAAAATCCATTGAAATATCCTCCCAAAATTGACCTTGGATGGATAGAGGTTGTAGAATACCCAGGGTCTTAATTGTCTCAACTTTATTTTGCTGGAAAACCAAACATTCCGCCACAAACTTTTGAATATCAGATTTAAGGCCATCCCAAAAAATTCTTTCTTCACCCTGTGGTAAGTTTTTAAAAATTCTGAGTGACCTCCTAAAGGAGAAGTGTGCAATTCCAAAATAATATTTTATTTTATTTGGGAACTCTTACAAAGATATAAGTGATCTTTTTACCATAAGGAATCATTTGTCCAAATAAATGTATCAGATGTACTAGGATCTTGCTGCAAATTTTTAATGAGTGTCCACACTTCTTCGTCCTTCTTCCATTCATCCCTTGCTTTGGTTATCCAATCTGGTTGGATAATAGAAATGGCACAAAGAAATGCTTCCACCTCTTCATTCTTTCTTGAGAGTGCATCTGCAACAACATTTAGCTTCCCATTTTTGTAGATTATTTCAAAGTCATAACCCAACATCTTTGTGACACATTTTTCCTGCTCTTCTGAAGAAAGTCTTTGTTCCAAAAAGTGTTTAAGACTATCATGATTAGTTTTTACCTTGAAGTGTCTTCCCATTAGGTAAGGTCGCCATTTCTTTAGTGCATGTAGTATTGCTAACATTTCCTTCTCATAAATTTCTTTCTTTAAATACTTTCCTTTGATTGAATGACTTTCAAAAGTAGTGGGTCTTCCTTCTTGCATTAAAATAGCACCAATTCCATTTCCTAAGTCATCACATTCCACAATAAAGGTTTTTGTTAAATCTGGCGTAGCTAAGACCGGTTCTAGGCACATTACCTCTTTAAGATGTTCAAAGGAGTCCACGAAAATGCATCTTTATTCAATAATGTTGTTAAAGGTGCTGCTATTCTTCCATAATTCTTAACAACCTTGCAATAGCACCCTGTTAACCCAAGAAATCCTCACAACTGCTTTATGGTTATGGGGACTTTCCATTCCTTAATGGCTTTAATTTTTTTATGGTCTACCTTAACACCCTTGTGAGATACAATATGACCCAGATATTCCACCTCTTGTACTCCAAAGAAAAATTTGGATGCTTTTTCAAATAATTTTTTCTCCTCCAATATTTTGAGCACCCTGTGAACATGTTGAACATGATCCTTCCAATACGTGTTGTAGATTAGTATATCATCAAAAAATACTAGCACAAATTTTCTGAGGAAGGGTTTGAAAATGGAATTCATCAACCCTTGAAATGTAGAAGGTGCATTGGTAAGGCCAAAAGGCATGACCAAAAATTCATAATCACCCTCATGAGTTCGAAATGTTGTTTTTGGAATATCTTTAGTCTTCATTCTAATTCGATGATATCCTAAACGAAGATCCAACTTGGTAAATTAAATTTCTCCATGTAATTCATCCAATAATTCATCAATCACAGGAATGGGAAATTTATCTTTAATAGTGAGCTTCTTGAGCTCCCTATAATCCAAACACATGTGCCATGATCCATCCTTCTTGTGCACCAATACTACTGGAGCAGACAAAGAACTTTGACTAGGTTGAATTATACCAACCTCTAACATTTCTGCAATCATATGTTGAATTTCGCTCTTTTGGACATAAGGATATATATACGGCCTAATGTTTGGTGGAACACTTCCTGGAATTAAATGAATATCATTATCATGATCACGAATAGGTGGTATTCCTTTGGGAGTTTCAAACACCTTGGAATGATTGTCCAAGACTTTTTGGAGATCTGCAGAAATAGATGATTTTGGTGTTGGAACTTCTAGTGAGCATAATTGTGCAATTACGCCTTGTTGTTATTTCTTCAGAAGATTTTTCATGATATTAGAGCTTATTATATTTCCCAGCTTCCCTGTGCTACCTCATAATTCGACTTCCTTTCCTTCTGAAAAAAAATTCAAGAAAGGTTCTTGGAAATTAAAAGCTACCGTCCCCAAAGATTGTAACCATTGTACTCCTAGTACAACATCAACGCCTCCCATTGGAATGGAAAAAATTGGACTATTCAATACATATTCCCCCATGGTTAGCTTGATATTATGGCATTTTCTAGAGAAATTTATAGTTCCTCTATTTGCAACCATCACATAACATTCTAGTGCTGGGTATAGGAAACAATTCAATTCCTTGGCTACCTTATAATGAATAACATTATGGGTACTACCCAAATCAATCAACACTATTACCTTTCTCTTCCTTATATTTCCTTCTACCTTGAGAGTTTCAGGAGTGGTAATTCCTACGAATGCATTACACGATATGGTCTGACTCATTTCTTCCTCTTCTAAGGTTGGTTCCTGGTGTATATCCTCTTCTTTTCAAGATTCTTGTTCATCTTCTTCTTCCTCTTCACAATCTATGTAAAATAATTTCTTCTCAGCACACTTATGACCTTTAGTGTATTTGCTATCACAACTGTAGCAAAGCCCTTTTGCTCTTTTTTCTTCCAATTGTTGTGGTGTCAAACTTGTAGGTTGTGGAAGTCTGGGAGTAGCAACACTTCCATCTTTATATATGTGAGTGGTAGGCTTCCTTGTCGCCATAATTTTACATTCAATTTTTCTTGCCAACCTGAATGCCTTTTCCAATGAATTAGGTTCCCAAATGCAAACTTCATGTTGTATGTTATCCTTTAAATTCCCTATGAATACATCAATCCTATGTTCCTTTGGAATAACAGTTACCCTTATTTTCAATTTTTGGAAGTCCTAAATGTGCTCCACCACTAAACCCTTTTGTTTGAGATTTATCAATTGGCTAAAGAAGGTATTGCTTTTTGTATCCTCATAATGTGCTATCATTTCCTCCGTAAAGATTGACCAAGTGATATTTTTTTTACGGGAGCAAAGCCATCGATACCATACAAATGTATTTTTTTTAAATGTAAAGTTGCAATGTGTACCTTTTGTGTGTTTTTCACATTATTGAGATCAAAATATTTCTCCATCTATAGTATCCATGTTACGGGATCCTTGCCATCAAAATTCCTCATATCCATATTTGCAATATGGTGGTTCTTCCTTCCAACATTAGAGTCTATAAAATCATGATTAAAATTTATTTTTTTCTCATCATGAGTTTCCTCTACTATCTTTTCGCCATTAGGAAACATTTCTTGTATCAACTTTTTCAAACCTTCCATGTCTGCTTTTAGATCGTTTTGCATGTTTTCCATGTTGTCTTTCATTTTTTCATCGATATTTTCTTCCATTTCATCCATCTTAGCTTCCATGGCATCCATATTAGCTTCCATGCCAGCTTGCATTCCATCCATCTTATTTTTTGTTTCTCTTTGCGAGAGCGAGATTTGGTGCTCTTGCTCTTGTAATTTTGATATGTCATGTCACATTTCTTCATCTTCATGAGTCATAGTAGAGACTTCTGAAAGCTTCATGGGTGTTGAATTATTTTTAGGTGGAATTTTAGAACCCAATACTGGTATCTATGCTACAATATGCCCTTAGAATCAATTCAAACTGTTTTTTCACACAATACTTATGCAATTCGAAAAAAAATACACACCTTTTTCTTACTTTTGAGGAGCTCGAGATTGAAACTGAATTATCTCTGTGATTTCAGACCTTCAATATCTGAAATTTGGTGCTGTAGTAGCCCTTTAAATCTTCTTTCAAATTCCACAAGTCTGACCTATTTGGATTCTTCAGAGAAAAGTTATACCCAATCTCCCACAATGGCCTAATTATGGACTGGTTCAGCATAGTGAAATTGTACGACGTGCCACATATCAATGTTTCCTCCTTCAGCTCTGAAATTGATACAAAGGAAACTTTTGTCTGTTTACTTGCACCCACTTTTTATAGAATTCCAATCCGATGCTCAGAGAGAGAGTTATGACGATTTTCCCACGGTCACCTCTTTGATATGAAATTTGGGACCTTGAAACAACTCTAACTTTAACATTTGATATGTTCGAAAATATTGTGAATCAAAATCTAAAATTTTTCCACGACATTCCTTGGGATTTTTTCTTCTCTATGTAAACATTTCAGCTTCTGAACCCTCGTAGAAAAAAATTTATAATGAAAATTCCACGATGACCTGTTTAGGTTAAATTCAACAGCCTGCATAAAGCCCTAAATTCCACCGATCATATCTCCGAATATATTGCGTACCAAGATCTTAAAATTTTCCAAAGTGCTCCTCAATATTTCTTCTTCACGCTCTAAAAATTTTAGCTTCTGAACCTTTGTAGAAAAAACGTTATAGTGCAAATTCCACGATGACTTGTTTGGAGCAGTGAAAACCTAGAATCCAAAGCTCTGATATCAAATGTTATGAAACCAACTCCAAAAATAGAATAAAAGAGAGATCAACACCCTAGAAATCAGCCACTTCGAGGGGGAAAACTCCAATACATTACATAAATGAAAAATTATTTGATGCCACAAATGACCAAAACCTCCTTCTATATATAGGAGTCCATGGGGCCACAATATAATCCTAGATGACCTACCAATAATAATGTAAGGGCACAATAATAACAATATTGGGGTTACAGGGGTGCAATAATAACAATAAGGGGGCTACACTAATAACAATAAGGGAATAAACTAGTAATATAGGGGACTAACAAAGAGGATATCAAAAAATTATTCCTCCCTCATACATCTTTTGAGAATTTTTTCAGGGCCTAGCTTGAAGAGATTCCCCCCAATCCATGTGAAAGGGGCAATTTTTATGATGATCTTGCGTTTCTCCTTAAATGAGAGATTAGGAGGGAACTTTTCAGCAACCAATTAGTTAGCTATGTCAGAAAACCATGGCAAGAGTGTTGAGATAGCAAAAAGATGTTCATCTGGTAGCTGGTCATCCACCATTCCTTCTTCGTCTGCAGATAGAGCTAACCTAGATAAAAAAATATGAAACAACATTCTCCTTTCCAGGTTTATCAACAATGGTTAGGTAAAATTGTTTTAATAGTAACAACCATCTAATTATTCTAGCATTAACATCTAGTTTTTTCATTAAATATTTGATGGTTGCATGGTCAGTGTGTACAAAGGTATGATACCTGGTGACGTAATGTCTAAATTTGTTTAAATCATGGACAATGGCTAAATATCCTTATTTTTGACACTGTAATTAATTTCATCCTTAGACAAGTTCTTACTGATGAAATAGATTTCATAAGGTACTTTGTCTTCTCACTACCCCAATGTTTCCCCAACAGCTTTGTCTGATGCGTTTGTGTGGATGTGGAAAGGTAGACTCAATTTTGGATCTCAAAGAATGGGAGCAGTAGTTAACTTTCCCTTGGTGGCCAACACACCAAATAGTGGTGAAGCCAACTTGCTACAGTCTTTGATGAATCTTCTATAATAGCCAGCTAAAACCAAGAAACTCCTGACATCTCTCTGATTTTTAGGAGCATGTACCCTTTTGATGGTGGTGATTTTTTTTGGGTCCACCTGTATTCCTGCTTGGGATATTGAGTGTCCCAATACAACTCCTACTCTTTTAAGGAATTCACACTTTTCTAGGCTCTGGGAGAGATTAATATTAATGCACCTTCTCGGCACTTTTCCCAAATTGGAGAGATCCTCCTGGAATTCATCCCCATAGGGTGTGAAATCATCCATGTAGATTTCAACTGAGTCATGGACTAGCAGAGAAAATGCTCAAGGTAGCTCTTTAGAAGGTAGTTGGGGCATTGCACAACCCACGGGTAGGACTCGGTAAGTGAAGGTACCCCAAGGGTAGGTGAAAGTAGTCTTGTCCTGGTCTTCAAGGCTCATCTGGATCTAGTTATACCCACTGAACCCATCTAAGAAGAAAAATAGCTTCTTTCCTGCAAAGCCATCAATGACTTGGTCTATAAAGGGAAAAGGTAAATGGTCATTCTGGTGGCTTTGTTGACTTCCCGATAATCAACACAGATTCGCCATTTTCCATTCTTCTTCGGGACTAGGACAAGAGGAGATACCCATTCACTGTCTGATATAGGATAAATGAAACCTGAATTCAACAATTTATGCAGCTCTTCCTTGACTATGTCCTTTATATATGGGTTCATCCGCCTTTGTGGTTGGCACACAAGCTTGCATCCTTCCTTAATGTAAATATGATGTCTTCATTTTGAGGGATGCACCCCTTCCATGTCCTTGTAATCCCAAGAAAATACATCTAGGTTTCCTTTCAGAAGTTGGCATAGTTGCTTTTCTTCTTCATCTGAGAGGTTTGAGTTGATTTTCAGAGATCTAGATGGGAAAAATTATATAGCCTTGGTGGTTTCATAGGTTGAATTGACTCAGTGCAATTCCATCCAAGGGTGGCTTTCACATTCTTTGACTAGGTTTTCAAGCGAGTTTTTAGTGGGGGACTTGTTTTGAATGACATGGTTGATCAGTTAATCTTCATCAAGCTGCCTCCCTCTAAGAACAGTGTCTATGGTACAAATGGGGGTAGTGTTGTATACCTCATCTTCTTCATCCTCCAATCATATAGGTAGATCATGATCAATGGAAGGTTGGGTTGGAGGATATAATACCAGCTGTTTAGACAAATATCCATTCTTAATAGTCATGTTTGTGGACCGAGAGATGATATAACCATCGGCAGTGGCTAACCAAGGTCTCCAAAACATAAGAGAAAATCCATTGAATTTGGTTCTTGGCTGCAGGACCAGGAAATCTGTAGGATACTCCCAAGAGTAAATTGAGACCATAACATCCTCAACAATTCCTTCTGGAGTTACTGTGGACCGATCTGCAAGTTGTAGAACTGTTGTGGTTTTCCTCAAAGTCCCTTGGAGGTTTAGTTTTAACATAGTTTCCTTTTTCATGACATTGATGGCAGCCAGGAGGTCAATCAGAGTATTAGGGACTATGACATCATCTATGTGCACATCTAAAACTGGACTGCCAGGGTTCAGGTACTTTGGAAATACCACCCTTCCCAACATTGAGTCAGACAACTGTCCTACTATATTAATGGTGGGGGTATCGTTTTTCTTTCTCCCAGGTTTCTTGAAGCACTTTTCCTTGATGAGCCTATTGTAAATAGGGACATTCTTAATGGCCCGGAGAAGCAGTATCTTTACACACAAATTTTTTAGTTCTCCCAGAAGTTTGGTCTCCTTTGAGGTGTGTTGACTGGAATGCATCAAGTGCTCTAGAAAAGGAAGTTGTTGGATTTGAGTGTTACTTTCTTCCTTTTCCTCCTCAACCTCTACAGGTGGAAATGGATGGTGGTTGTGTGGTAGTACTATTCCCGGCCTTGTATTAATCTCTTGTATCTCCACAACATAAGCTAGATATGGTATCTCTCCACTATAAACCTGTTGTGCCTGTGCGATGGATAGGCCTCTAACCATATTGGTGGATCTCTCTACTGAGTGTGACTGTAGATACACTGCAAATTCTCTAGCTATCTTTTCATCAAAACCTTTCAAAATCTCAAAGAACCCTAGCCATTGGTGATTTCAAAATATTTTCATGACTTGAGGATGCTACCTATTTCTCTTAATTTTAGTGGGCTCCCTTCTGTTGAATCCCCCTCCCATTTTAATGGTTGTGATATGAAGGTGGTGAGAGGTTTGAGAGTTATGTCTTGGAGATGGAGGTCTTGAAACAAAATTCAAGAAAAAATTTCTTTTGCCCTTTAATTTCCAAATTTACTTTGTTGTGTGTAAATTTCATGGAGAACTTTCAGTGCTAGAGGATGGAAACCACTTACCTTTGTCCTCTGGTGTTTTGGTTTGAGAGATGGTGGCTTTGGGAAGCAAATTCACCCACAAGTGACTCTATGTTTCCTTTTATGCCCTTGTTGATCTACTTCTGAAGTTTTTTGTAGCGAAACACTGTTTCCTGTAGCATGGTGGTGCATGCAAGCTCAAACCTTGATGCTACTCTCCTAATGGCTATCACTGCTCTCATGCTCTTGCTTCTCTTCAAAATAAACATCGAAATGGTGAAAAAGAGATAGATCTTACCTTTATGGTATTTTAAACTAAATTCAGAGCATTGTGTTGACTCATACTTAACATGACTTTTCCTCTTTGAGACCGTTGGTCCCACTCCAGTTCATGATTTCTAAGCCTTGTAATCACCTTCTTCGTACCCATCCACTCTCTCTTGACTTTATTTGACTTGTCCAAGTGGCATGCACTTTCACTTTTCCTCCAGTTTCACTTTACTAAGGTGGCCAAGTTAACTCGCCACCTTTTTTCCTTTTAAATTTATAAAACTCGACATTCAACCATTTTGGTCATTATGGATGCATAACGAGAGGTAAACAGCCATACCTAAGCCTACCTAGTCGTAGTGAGGTCTTGAAAGAGCTGGTGCAAGGAGCTAAATTTGGTGGTGGCAGCCATGATATTTTCTTTGTTGTATCTTCATTTCTTATTTATTTTATGAGTGAGCAGATTTTTCTGAGTGAGCTTATTGTCTTTTCTAAGTGAGCTTCTTAATATTTTTTTTTCTTTGTAGGTGCTACATGGAGGTCTTCAGGCGCCATGGTTGGTGTACTTTCCCTCTTGGAGTCTGTTGGTGGTATTCTGGAGTCATTCTCATCAAATTTTCCTTCAGCTTTTGGCCTTCTTGTGCCACACACATATTTACTACAGGAAACGTTTTGATGCCCGTAGCAGCCTTTTTCTTGCCTCTTCTTGCTTCATGTTGCTCAGAAATGGAGGGATATGATTCATGGAGGTTCTGGACAGAGTCATGGAATGAATGGAGTCGAGGATAGGCAAGTGAAGGGGTCTCATGCTAAGTTTCCAATGATCTAGCTGCTAATGGTGCAACATAAGGTTTAGAGAGTGAATCCTTGTGCATGGAGTGAAATAAGGGTTTGTGAAGGGTAGGTATAGGAAAAACATAAATTATCATGCCCTTTGTTGGCTCACTAAGATGTCTATTTAAAAACAGTCCTAAAGCCTACATTAATCATCAACCTAGGGTAAGTATTTTTATTTCAAGAGTGTTCATCACAGTTTATGCAAGTGAAACTAGAGGTTATTAAATTGAAATCGTTGCATAAGTAAAATCTAATTCTCGAAGTTCAATCAAAGAAATTCTAAAATAAATCATTAAATAACTTCAACCAATTAACTCAAATTAATTCTAATATGTTCTATGAAAGAAAATTGAAATGCAAAGCTTAAAGGAATTCGTAATGAACCCGAATTATAGACTAACATCTAAAACAATCTATTAATCAGGTAGGGAATATTGCAGTAACTAAACAACAAGTAACACGGTCACGTTCTGCAATTGAAATTCTCAATGGTTGATCAACCAAAAAGATCACTCAGAGTGAACAACAATCTAATTATTCAAATAAATTGCGATAAATAACATTCATGAAGAAAATGAAAGCGATTAAGACTTTAAATTAACAAGATGAAAACCACTCGATGTTGATGAAATTTGAATAAATTATAAATTATATAAAACAAAGAAATGATTAATTTCAAAATAGGGAAATGAGAATATAACACAAGGCAGCAGTAGAACTCCCAACTGGGCCTAGAGTCTCCAGAAGTCTCTTCTAGATGATCTTCACAATACGATTATGGAAAAACCAATATCTCTTTCATTAAATTTAACAGTCGGGGTACAACATCATTGAGCACGAAAGCTTCTGTTATGACGAAATGTAAATAAAATACAATTACAACATACATATTATCAACCTATTTTCTATTCCATCTATTGATCTTTTATATCTTTACAGAGAAACATAATGAATAAAAGTGAATCCTCTGGATCAGGGGATCTTGCAGATTTCGTAGCTGTCTAAAAGACTGTGCTATGGAATAAGCAAGGTCTCCCTCCTTTGTCATTGATATGTGTAAATAGAAACGGGATCGTTTTCCTTTTCCTGGCCGGTGTTGTTCAATCGTTTGAACAACATTTAATCAGTTTAGATTCCCTGCACCTAAAAACAATGGAAGTTAGCCCCTTTTGCTCATAATTACATAATTTATTGATAGTTAGTTTTACCCTTTGTTTATAATTAATTATTCTATATTTACTCCCTAAATGAAGGTAAACACATGAAATTTAATAATAAATCGAGTTAATAATGAAGGTAAAACATACCTTTTTCGTGACCCAACATACTCCCCATCTTACCTTATTTCATGTCCTCATGCAATGAGATGATTGAGTTGTAAAAATTTCAAAGAACAGGCAGGGTAAAATTCCTCCTTATACATTCTGAAACCATGTTTCTGTTTAACTCTTGCAAAATCTTGATTTTCATGACCCTCTAGAAGATCATAATTATGGTGATAACCTTCAAGAGGATACCATATGATAGAACATATATAGAAGCACCCTATCCATGTAGGACCTGTTAGGGTCCTATAATAATAGGATTCATAATTTTGAATTGACTTTGATTAGTCTTGTAATATGTACATACTTTGCTTTCTGCAAATTGTTTTCCCATAAAAAAATGTAAAGAGGGAAAAAGTCCTAAAATAAAAATCAAAGGACTTGAAAGAAAAAATATCAAAAAGAATATGAAAATGGACCCCAAACAAAAAGAGATAAAAATAAAACATGAAAGTGACGCAAATCCAAATGCCACTACTATTTACATTTACTGCAAAATAAAAATTGTGTGCAGCTTGTTAAAATGTCACAAACCATGAAGGTTAAACAGCTTAATCTTAACCTCTCATGCTTTAAATTTCAAGTTGTTAGAGAATAAAGATCTAGCCAAATAGTTTAATCTTGGCAAATCAATAGCTAGGTAGAGAATAATAAAGAGCTCAGAAGTTTAATCTAAGCCCTTGGAAGAAATAAGGATAGAATTAGTTATATTTTTGTTCTAAAATAAAAATGGATAAGGGTTTGCAAGCTCAAATGCACCCATGTAAATGAAGAAAAAATGTTAGGGTAGTAGATGGATAGGTACAAGCAGTTTTTACAATCATGGATAAGCAGAAAATTGGTCATTTCATTTATTAACTTCCATCAAAAATCATCCCAATGTAAAAATACTCCATCCCCTCCATTTCCATTCTTTCCCCTTCATTTTTCCCTTTTTCCCATTGTCATCAATTTTTCCTTTGCAAAAAATACCTTTTCCTAAGTTAAAAACACATTTTACTTAAGAAAAGTAAGAGCCCTTTAACTAATTTCCCTTTACTCAAAAACTACCCAAAAAACACAAAAAATAGTTTTTATCCTAAGTTAAATGATTTAAATCTTTTTTGGGTCCCACAGTGAAGGAATTCACTCCTGACATAAGTTTTTACATTATACTTAGTTTAAACGCACATCCCACAAATACATTTCTTTATTAAACATTAACTTATGTATTAACTCATTATATCTACCTTTTAGCCCGTATTAATATAATTCATTTATAATATATCCTAGCCCATATTTTTATTTTAACCTATGTTTTATTTCCCCCACATGTTATATAATCCCGCCATCCCATGGTTAAATTATTAAACCATGGTAAATATTTCTGGTCCCACTATATATATTCCCCGCCAGTTATAATATCACACTTACCCGCATCCCATTTTTTAAATATAAATAACCTTCGCCTATCATAATACACTCTCGACTATGTATTAAACCTTAGTTTAAATACATATTAACCCAAATGTGTAGTCTAATATCTGGCCCCACGCCATCTGACCTTGAAACTCTATCGCATCATCCTAGTCATTCGCCTTTCACTTGCCAAATCCGACCATTGTTATTCCTTGTCGCACATTCCTTAGCGCGATAATTAACACACCCCAGGCCTTGCGATAAGCGCGGTTTACGGGGATCTTCTCCCTACTACGTGTCTTAATCATATTGGATCGCACCAATCAAACTAATTCCACTAACCACCTCTGGAGCTTGCAAAAACCACTGAGCGGTTTTCCTCTCCCGCGCCTAAACCACTAGCCCATTTGAATTGGCCACCCATTCAATGCATTCACTGTCGAATGAAAATGCTTATAAACCACCCATTTGCACTCTTTTTACTTTTTTGTTACCGTTTTCACGCAGATAGAAGCATTGCAGACCGAAACAAATTTTTTTGACTCCATTTTAAATCCAAATTGAAACATAATTTACTAATTCTATCGCTAAAAACATTGCAAAAGTTATCCAAGAGCTTATAAAGACCAGTAGAACCTCGGGAAACCTTCTGCAACCCCAAAAACCCTCCTACACAATAAAACTTTAGTTTTCCTAGGTATTCTTCAGAAGAACAGACCCATTCATCAATCTAAAGAAGTAATACATTTAATTGAATCATTTAGGAGCCTTTGAACCTAAAGAAAATCCTATTTCTTCCAAAAATCGTTTTTCTCCATACCTTGAGCATCTTTTCACAAATTCTGAAGCCTTGGACTATTTTTAAACACAGAGTTTGATTAATTGAAGCCATCTACAGGCCTGAAAAATCCTTTTGTGACCTTCAACCCTTTCCTACATACCCTAGGCATATTTTTTGCATAAAATTGATGTTTTCAGATTATTTTTATCACAATGATTGCATTATAAGCCCTAGATATAATTTGTCGAAGCTCTAAGGTCTTAAGATTGTTTTTGTTACCGAGATTAGAGTTTAAGTAAATTGAGCAATTTTATACCTTTGCAAACAAAAGAGATAGAACCCCTGTTATATCCAAAATCCTTCTGCAAACTGTTATAACTTTCAAAGGTAATCCTACAGGCCTAAATCAGTGTTCTAAGGTTAAAAGAGTATTAAAATTGATAAATCAAGCAAACTAATGGCTTCCAAAAACATTTTAGTTATCAATCCTATACAACCCCCTATTGTAAACGTAGAGAACATTCCCCTAGCTGATACAGACTTCAAGATTACTGATACAGTAACAGAATTCAACCTTCTTGAGCTCCACTGCTCGAGCCAAGAAAAATCCCTAGATCAGGCTGATGAAGTGTTCATCTAGAAGTCAAATTTTCCAAAATATGTTTTTCCTCATACTTACCAATGCCCAGAAGTAATCAGACTCTGTTGATCGTGCTACTCTCCTGATCATAGAGCCATAGTGAACTCTGAAAAAGAAGTTATGTTTACCATTACATCTGAATCTATCAACCAAATGCTTCAGTTACAGCCCAAGCATGATGAGATTCCTTTATCCATTAAAGGCCTCACTCAGCTATATTTGAATCTGGACTTCCCCAAAAGGTTCCAGATTTTCCAAACCTTCATGCCTTCTTATGTAGAAATTCCCAAGCTAAATCCTCCATATTATTTTGAAATTTTTTTTGAAAGGACAAGACATATCATTTCCATGTTGTCTTTCATTCTTGGCTACATTACAGATGAACAAGTTGATGTTGCAGTGTTAGGTTGTCTATCTATTTTCACACCTGGTCAGCCTCCTACTCCCATTTTTAACTTTCCCCAATATCTTGCTAATAGTATTAATGAGAAATTGGTCAAAATTCATTCTGAATGTGTTTTTAAGTATTCTTCATTCCTATTTCACATGTTCTTATACTTTCAATATGAAAAATTCAATATAAATCTTCAGAAGCTTGATATGGAAGTAAATCCACAATTAGTCATCTTTTGGACTTCCTTGATAAGGAAAGATTCAAATGAGTTCACCTATACAGATTTTACAGATTCCTTGATTCATCCCATAGTCAATTTACTGAACAACAATATACATCCTAGAGTAAGTGAAGAGATTAAAAAGGTTTTGCAGATGTCATAGCATAACAAGACAGGTGATCGGTATTTGTACCAAAATCACACTAAAATAAGAGTATATGGATCAATTTTGGTTCCATATAAACTGCCTAAATACCTCCCTATGAGGATATTTTCCCTTGAATACATAAGGCATATTCTTAATTCATATTCAGTTAATTTCTTAATAGAAAAGAAGAAAACACTATTTAAGTTGAGGAACCAAGTTGGCTCTTTTATCTGTAACAATAGAGATGCAGGTCCAGAGGCTGAAAAATGTTTACAGGAGTTTAACTTCAGCAAAAGTTTCCTATGGTATTATGATCCCCTTGGAGTTATAAGTAAAATGAGATTTAAATGAAAATTAACTCCATTGTACATGAAAAGAAGCCAGAGATTGAGAAATTCGCAAACCAATCTGAATGGTTAGAGAACACATTGGTAGAGGCAGGGAAGCAAAGTGATACTAGTCAAAATTTGTAAACTCCAACCCAAGAAGACAGAAATGTAAAAAGAAACAGAGAGGAAGGATCCTATACTGCAGAAACTACAACAGAGACCAAGTTTAAATTGAGAGACAGTAAAAATCCAAAACTAAATCCTACTAATAAAGAAGTAGAAACAGTAGAGGTAATTGATATATAAATAGTAGAAAAAGACAATGCACCTTGTACAATAATTGAAGAAGAACAACGACCTACTACTTCAAAGACTCAGCTAATTCAAAAACAACACAGTATAGAATTTTCTTCATCTAAAAAACTAGCAGAAAAGGACATAGATATCAAAGAAATATACAAATAAATCAAAGCCAGAAATGAAGAAATTAAGATAGAAATATATTCTCAGTATCTGAAACAAACTCCTGGCATCCAGAATAGGCTACTTTCAGCCTTTGACTACAAGAATAAAAATATGTAGATGTCATTTCTTCAACCTATAGTTCAGACTCCTAAGTCATCCTCATATTACAAAAATATATATTTTGAAGTTCCAGTCCAGGATATTCATCCTCTGGATCAAATTAAGTTTCATCAGCGGGCAGGGGAGATGATTTATTCTACAATGACCACCAAGGCCATGAGTGCATATAAATTGCAAAACACCCTGGTAAATGTCAAAGATCAGATCAAATTGGAGAAACCATCTTCACAGGAAAAGGACACTAGAATTAAATCCTTGGAAAAGCTAGTAATTGAAGTAGGATATGATCCTCAAAATGTAAAATTTGCAAAAGAATTGATCAAGAAGAAAAATACAAACATTGCTGCATTAAAGAAGCAACTAAAACTGCCCCGTACAGAACATCCTCAAGCCAAGGAAGTCTTATAGGATACCAATAAGAAATATGAGATGATGAATCTCATTTTACAGTTGACAGCTGAGATAAAGAAATGGAAATTGAAATGGACAAGTTGGTCGAGGAGAAAGAAGCCAAAAAATTAGAGGAAGTTCCTACCACTGCCATCCCTATAGTCACAATAGTTGTACCTTCTACTTCGGCAGAATCACTGGCTCCTAATGTCCCAATGGCCACATCACTTCCAGTTACTTCATCTACAACTTCTGCAACAGAATCTTCAACAACAATAGCACATCATTCAGATTAAGAAAGAAAAATAGTAAAGGCTATGCAAGATATTTCTATTCAAACCAATTAGATAAACAGACTAAAATAACAGCTCAAAAGTCTTGAAGATGCAAAGAAACTTGCTCAAATAAATGCTAAAAATGAAGAACAAAAAGCCAACAGATTGAATGAGCAACTAAAAAAGTTAGAAAAATAACTAGCACTAAAGGAACCAATGGCACGTGTCAAGCAATAGTTATGGTCTAATATCATTGAAGCAGTCAATGATATTTGGCCATCAATCCAGGTCATATATGAGCAGAAAGACTTAGTAAAATCAGAAAGAGAGGAAATCTAGAAGATCAAAGAAGAGCTTGGTAAGAAACCTGAAGAAGATCTTGAAATCATCAAGTTTCTTAATTCCAAAAATAGACAAGAGATGGGAAAATTTAGAATTAATGAAAGAACAGAAACCATCCTGGAAGTTAGGAAGGTAATCTCTAAGAAAAATTTGATGATACAGTTAGAAGAGAAATTCCATAACATGAATATTTCTATCACAAGGTTCATGATCAAATTTGATGTTCTAATGCAAAAAGGTCTTCCCAATATTATAGTTATTAATGATAGATTCATGAAGTAGGATGATTATGATAAAAAGATAAGAGAGTTTTCCATGGAGCAAGTGAACAATTCAGCCTTGCAGGGAATCACAATAGGGAAGGTGCTCTACAAGAATTTTGAGAATTTTTTTTACTTACAGCATGAAGTAAAACACTTGTTTGTGAACAAGCCAACATTCTCAAATTATATTAAAGATGATGAAAACTTCAGAATGATGATGAAGATAAAAATTCCAGAGGCATAATTCTGGGAAAAATTAAATGATTTACAGTGAAATCAGATTTCAGTAAGAACAGAGCATTAAAAGATTAAAACAACATTTACAGTTTTGTAGTGAAAGAGTATCAGATGAAAGATTATCAGTCAAAGTCAAAGAAAAATTACAAAGGAGAGATTAATTTTCCAGCGTGAAAGACACATCACTATCCAACTACAGCTTCATTGAACAGCAAAGAGATAAAGTAGTAATAAAATCAAGACAGCAAACCATTTATTTCAATAAAAAATGGACAACTAGCATTAGTTAGAAAGTTGTCACTATCTTCTTGCATGAAGATATTTCTTTTCCATGAATAATTCTTAAGTTTATTCTAGGATATTTTGTATGATTTTTTGTATAAATACTTCTCATTTAGAAGTATTGAATGTGGATGAATTGTTGAACATTTCTATAGTTGTACTTGTTAGCCACCTATAAAATTTGTTATATCAAAAAGTGGCTAAATCATTTTTTGGAGCCTTCAAGAAACAAGTTTTATTACTAAAAATGTTATCTCTTGAAGACTCATGAAGACATAATGCCCTTTGTTTAAACCTTCATTGTTGTTTCCCTTTCGAAATGTTGAAATCTGCTATTTTCATAAAGAAAAGACTGCTGCAAAATCCCATTTTTCCTCTCCTCCACTCAAAACTAAGCTTCACATTTCCCCCATCAATTTCCTCTATTTTTCATATATTCCCCTTTCCCCTTCATGAAAATTCTTATACAAGGTTTAAAACTCATTTTTGAACCTTACCGAAACCCCCAAATCCATCAAAAAACTTTGAAAAATTTCATAAAAAATGAGTGTTTTTGACTATAGGCTTAAGCCTCTTTGGACTAAGTCCTAATCACTTCCCCACCATATGCCCTAGTGCTAGAACCAAGCGCTAAACCCTTTCGGCGCTTATCGCATCGGAAACAAACGAAGAACGCAAGTCTTTTTGGCCTTTATAAAACTTCCAATGCGATTAGCCCTCTTAATATGTAAACTCCCGATCCTTTGTGTTATTTTAAAACTAAGAGTTAAAGGCCAAAGCACTTATCGCATTGGAAATAATGAGAGCACACAAGTCTTTTTGTTGTATTAAGTATTCCGATCCGATGAGCCCCTTTTTATATAAGCCCCGATCCCATTACTGCTTCATATAACCCTTGGGCCCACAATCGGGCACCTAACACATTGTATAAACCCCCGCCTTCTGCTTCTCTCCATATAAACCTACGCCCGGGACCAAGATTTAAAAGTCCCGAAGCGCTAATCGCATCAGAGAAATTCAAATGGGTAGATTGAAAAGCCCGACATTTCTTTTCAATGCGATTGACCCTTATACATGTAATCCCTGGGCCTTTGTTTTCCCATATATCCACAATCCCTCGCAGACGGGCGCCAAGTCTGTTATATATAACCCGCCCCGAAGCCAAAACCTTTTTTTTTTCATTAAATTTTTGGTTTTATATATTATGAGTGGTCCCGCTCATTCATTGGTCGGAGCCCTTCTCCATCGTTGATCATTGGGCCAATCTGATGGCCAGTGATGTATCGCATCGGCAAATTTCATTGGGCGCATTTATATTTTTGACACCCCCGATTGGTCATTCCCTGATGGGTTCCCCGTCGTCGATCTGATCTACAGATCGATGACCCACAATTAATCGCTTCGGCACCCTCCCTGTCCATTGCCCCATCGATTGCAAAAGCTCTGATTGCATCTAGGCTGTCCACGTGTCCAGATCAGATGGTCCAGAATGCATCTCCCGACTTTGGTTAAAAACATGCAGTCCCGCTCTATAATTTTTTTCCAACAAATCACAGTCGTTGATCTCTGCAGATCAACGACCCATATTAATCCTTTTCTCTGCTTTATAAATTCGTCTATCATCCCCAGTTTCAATCCTGATCATTGATCCTTTACATCTGACGGCCTATATTAACCCCGACAGGCTTCACCCCTATGGGTCCTGCCTTCCTCTGTTATTAATCTTAGTCATCCAATCCTTGATCCAATGGCCCATATTGAAACCGCCCCACCTATTATCACCCACGCATCTTATCGATATCGCGCTCACTCCTTGACCATTCAATCTGAGACCCTTTATCTGATGGTTGATGCGCGTTTTTGCGTAAGTTTAAGTGCAGAGGTTAATTCTCAAAATTTACGCGATATAAGTTGTTTTGAAAATACATGTGGCGGCCTCTAATGCATGTCGCATTCAAAAAGGCGAAATCGCCTTTCTCCCATTTTTCTACACTAAACCTGTGGTTTCTCCTCCTGAAACCGCCTTCCCTCATTTATACTATGTTTTATCGCACGCAACCTTCACTGTTGATCTCTGCAGATCAACGGTCTCAATTGGATTGCGCATTATTCTATTGCCCTCCACCTTCACCAAAGGGATTTCAATGAGCAATCCCAGCCATTGATATCGGGTTCCAACTTGATCCAACAGCCCAAAATCATCTAGAAACCCCAATTTCCATTTTCAATACATTTCATCCGCTAAAGGGATTCTTCCCCTTTTCCTTTGTATTTTTTACATTTTCCGCCATAACATAGTATATGTGACCCCTTCAAATTATTATTGCCCCGATTTATCTCGACCGTCGATCAAATCAGATCTATGGCCTGGATTTAATCCTATGCTCCATTCTTCCAAATCTCCTCCTTCTGACCCCCACAAGCAAATCTCCACCGTTGGATGCTTTCATCCCATGGTATTGACTTAAACCGCAGCCTTCTAAGCAGTCTTACCCAAAAAAACACATGAGGTATTAACTTTTATTGTTTTATGCAGGTTTTAATGGTTTTTCCATTATATTGAAGAAAAGCCAAAGGTCGGGGATGACGATCCCCATGCCTTTGTGCATAAAGAAGAAACCATCTGCAGGGTTTGACCATCATGTTTCGTCTGTGCATCATGAGCACTGATGCCATATGAGCCCTCTGTAGCACCTGCACATCAACAAGACACAGAGAATTTGAAACAAATCAAAGAGTATCAGTGTTGAAGACCTAACCATAGCAGAACTGAAGGATTAAAGACTAATTACATAGATTGGGTGGATTAAGGCTAAGATAAAAAATCAAAAGCCTAATCCATTTAATTAAAGACAGCTAAAGGAAAATAAAAATATCTATTAGACAAAGGATGCCTCCACTGCCACAACAGACGCAAATTGATTCCTCTCAGCTACTAGATTTCCACCTGTAGCCTCAAAACATTCAACAGAGGCCGAGTTATGATTAGAAAAGAAGATATTCGCCTCAACGCAGTCGAATAGTTAATTCAGCTAAAGGACCTTAATGTAAAAAATATCAGCAGAGTTATTACAACATGAAACAGAGCCTTAAAGTCAACAAAAGCTCCCACCGAGCTTAATTCTTAATTGTAAAACAATTAATGCAGACAAAAAATCTGTAAAATTCTACATTGAGCCCCTCAAAGGCTGAAAAGTATTAAGTCTATATTAATTGAACCCTGAAGATCTTTTATCAAATCCCACCTCCTCATTTCTTCTATAAATACTTCTGTAGGAGATGAAACAATGTTGGCTGCAAAACTTTGAAATATACTTGAGCTCAAAACTTCTACTTGTAAATAGTGTTCAAAGGCTCTTGAAGCTCTATTTGTGATCTAATAAGTTAGGCTGAGTAGTGAAGATGATTTCTGAACTGAAACATTGGACTTGAAGATTGTAACTGGTTTGACTTCAATATACAAGTTGTTTCTTGGGATCCTGGTCTATATCACTGGTGAAGTGCTTCTTTCTTTGTTATTGTTTTTCCTTTCATGTATGTCATATTTTCCATTATTCTCTGATAAATAACAGCAAGCATAGAGTTAGGACTTACTGTTTATAGTACCCATATCTGACTAATAAGCTTTATCTTAATGTTTTCCTCCAATTTGTTTATTCGAGAATAATTCAATACAGTTTAAGAAGTTAGGAATGCTGGCGTTCCCTCGTCCTACTGATTGATTTAAACATTGTTCCTGAATGTTCTTTTCATTATTTTCTTATTAAAGTTAGACTAGAAAAGTGATGGTTTGCCCTGTTTCAAACTTCTATTCTCCAAAGGTAATTCTGAAAGTTTCCCTGAGTGTTTGCTGAAAGCAGACTAGATTTCAAAGTATCTTATCTGATCTTAAGTTACACTTTGTTTCTCTTATGTGTTTTTTGAACATTTCTAAAAGTAATTATGCGGATTACTAGATTTTTGGTCTCTTGAGCTATCTTTAATACGAGCTTGTCCAAAGAGGTTTATGGTGAGCCCTGCCCTTATCAGTTGCTTGAAGGATTTTTTTTTGTTTGGACTGACTATAAATCGTTGTTGAAATTATTATCAGTTTCCACCCCTACAACACTTTTATTGTTTCCGTTCCATGATTTTATCTCAAAAGATCTTGGGATATAGATGACTTGCCCCTTGGATCACTCTTGAATTTTTGCACAATTAAAAGCCCTATAATGACTCCATAGCCCAATGGACTAAAAACCAGCGTTATATCTATCTTTTTATCCAAAGCTTGTTCTAATTGCTTGCAACATCACACCTTTGAAACTCTTTGCATTTAGGCCTTTCCACTCAAATAATAATCATGCTCAACCATCCAAAAAAAAAACAAAAAAACCCTCGGTCTTCATAACTAGCCTAATATCATTATCCATAAGCCTTAAAGATAAATCCACCTTTACACTTTATTGGAGAGATCCCTCTCTGAATTCAGGAGGGCTAGATCCTAGAATCCCAAAGTGGTTGAAATAGTGTTCTCCCTGCAGTTGGACTTTTCCAATCTTGCTAATTACAGGGAGCGAAAATCTTCTGGCGACTCTGCTAGGGAGTTTATGGGTTATTGAGATTCAAAGAACACCTTAAAATGCTCCAAAAAGCCCTTCCTTCAATGACTTTTGTTATATCAGCCAGTTGAGCCACCAGCAGCTAACATCTTCTGGCGACTCCGCTGGGGATTTTTGAGTGTTTCTTAGCCTAGGTACCTTTGAGACCTCAGAAATCCTTGATTCAAGAACATGGTGAAGTGAGTAAAAGCATCCCTTTCAAGCACTACCAAGAAAACTGTGATCATGATGAAACTTGTTTCAATCAGTGACAAACTAGTCAAACCCTAGGATTTTGATAAGAGTTTATCTAACCTTGAAAGACCAGCTACCTTAGCCATAAGAGCCGAATGTCTTTGTCTCATAATCGTAGCTAAGTTTTGAAACAGATCTAGGACACTCTTAAGAACCAATAGGGCTGAAAAATAACTCAGAAAAACCCAAAATATTTTAGATTTGTATTTAATAAACATGGTGGTGGACCATAAAACCTTTTACCTCCAAAGGAGCTAAAAAATTCCACTTGGCAACTCCACACATCCTAAACAGACGTTAAGACTCCACTGGGAAGAACCATTATTGTCATAATATCATTTAAACTCAATTAGAAGATATTTAGGATTAAAGTTTCTTTTTTAAAACAAATCATTTAACCTCTTAAAGATTGTCATATCCGGTTGAACTGTTCTTGTTTAGTAGGGTCTGAAAGACACAACATAGTGGCTCCTAGAAAGATTCATACTAGAGCCTACCCTGACCCAAACCCACCTGAGATAGTTGATAACCCGAAAGTATCCTTAGGAAGTCTCCTAAGATAAAATTTTCAACTGTTTTCAGATCACCCTTGAGAGCTAATTCAGTTCCTGAAAACCTTGCAGCTCTACAAGAATTACATGGTGGTGGACCATAAAACATTTTACCTCCAAAAGAGCTAAAAACTTCCATCTCGCAACTCCACACTCTGAAACTCCCAAAAGAACAAATGACTCCACTGGTAGAAGACCTTGGACTGACTAAACAGACACAATGACCCCTTTTCTGATTCTCAAAAATGGATTTAGATGTAGACCCAGATGACAAACATATGGTCATGATGGAAAGATCGATGTACATGCTTGGAAGAAGGGTGGATAGTTTTATGGCTAATACAAACGATAGTGATCCAGAACTACATATACCTTTCTCTCAGCAAATGCAAACTCTACCAATACAAGACATGTACGATGAACAAGATTATATAGAAAACCATCAAGAAAAATTTCTAATCATGATGGAAAAGATGATGTATATGCTTGGAAAGAGAATGGATCGGTTGATGGCTAATATGAATATTGATGATCTAGAGCAAGCTATGCTTTCCCCTGATCAAACACAAGCCCAATCACCTCAAAACCAAGACAGTGACCAAGGTATGTATTATGATAAACACTTTATAGAAAAATATGAGCAAACTTGCAAAGAAAGCAATAAAGAAGGTTGTCAAGAAATTTTTGATTGCCTTCCTATATCTTGTACTATGTTTTTAGGATATCTTCACAATCAAATTGTGAATACTAATAGTGAGCAGTGCTTCGAGGAAACGAGTAGCTATTTGGAAAACACAAAACCTAAAATTTAGGAGACACCAACACATATAGAAACCCTTCCTTTGTGTTATAACTCATTTCAGATTGTACAACGAGAGTGACATCCTGATAGTTCACTTAAAACGCAGGAAGATCAGGAAACAACAGAAAATCCTCAAAGTTTCCCTACAAGCACAAGTCAAGATCTCCTAGAAGAGGCTCAAGAAAACATCCTACCTCAAAATCAGCTTTTACAAGAGACAGAGAACTGCTGTACTTTTGTTCAAAGGAACATAGAAACATTTTCCCCATTGACAAAAGAAGAGACATATCAGACTATTAATAAACGGTCAGTCTCTGAAACTTATTTCAAAACAAATACTCTTGCTCATTTACGTAGAGAACTTTGTTGTAAAGATGCAGAAAGTTGTTTTGTTGGTCATAAGAAACAGGGTAGCTCTATTTCTATTTATGTTGAAAGAAAAATCTCTCCTTTAACAGAAGAAAAGATTGATCAAATACTAAACAAACAACTACCCTCCAAACCATCATCTAAACCATACATTCATGAACATGGTGCCTATTCCATAGAACAATCGAATGGCACCCAAAACAAAGAGGATAGTGGGGAAATTAATGATAATACGGAAACTAGTCCTCTTTGTAATTTGAATTTCGATGGGTTATGTACTAAAACTAATGTAGGTGCAGGAATATGGCTTTACAATACAAGAAACAACTATTCTGAAGCCCATTCATATAAATTTAACTTTCAATGCACCACTGACATAGTAGATTATGAGGCACTTCTCTTAGGGCTACATTTATTGAAGAAATTAGGAGCCCAGAAGATAATAATTCATGGAAATGCAGAATTGGTAATTAGGCAAGTGAAAGAAGAATGCATAGTTAAACATCCTAGACTTACAGCTTATAAGAATGATACCATAGATTTATTAAAATCTTTCAAAGAGTTTCAACTTATACATGTTCCTAAAGACCAAAACAGTTTTTCTAGTGGATTAGCCCTTGTGGCTAGTACATGTCTGAGACCTTGGGAAAGAAAACAATATACCATTCAAGAAAAATTCAGACCAGATGTCCCAAACAACAAAATATACTGGCAAAACTTTGAAGGAGAAAAACAAATAGAAGACTATCCTACTAAGGATATACCATCTTTTCAAGAAGAAACTTCTCCCATCACTAATGTCAATCTTTCATTCAAAGAACCTAAATTTATATCAAAAGTAAGCATATATTTAGAGAAAGAAGATATTTCACTGCTTGCTATTTTTCAGGTTAAGGATGATGATACTTCCAAGCCACATACTGACAACGCTGTCCATGAAGCTGAAGTCTTGGAAGCAGACAATCTACCAGACATGGAAGGCCAAAAAGGAGAGAATCTTAGTATTTTCTTTGTTGATCCTTTGGAAGAGTGTGCGGAAGTCCCAACTGGCTCAAATTTTCAAGCATGGATCCTTTTCAAGAGCCAAAGTCATGAAAATTTGTCACCTCTTATGATAGTTTTGGTTTTGAAGATTAATCTTCAAAATGTACTATGGATACCTCTGACAAGCAGCCATAGTTTCTTCTTCTTTTTGACATTACTCAACTGGCTACATTGGCATTATTGTACTATTTAGAGATATAAATATTCCAGGTTAGAATAGGTTAGATATTAATGTCAATATAGCTCAGTTTTGAGCATTTAGATAGTTTTTGATTTTTTTTGTCTCCGAAGAAAAATAAAAAATACAAAAACAATAGAAGAAAAGAGGGCAGTTTGTAAAAAAAATAAAGGTACAGCCCCATACCAAAAAAGAGAAACAAATCTGAAAGTGTGCAAGCTTAAATGCCACTCCTGAAAAACACACTTCTAGTTAGTCATACAACCTAATCATGGCTAACTAGTTTTAAATTTACTGCTAATAGGTTAGTGAATTTGATTTGCCAAACAACTTAATCTTGGCTTATCAGTTAGGAAGATTAGGCTAGAAATTAAAGGTTCAAACAAGCTGAAAATCCGAACCTTAGTTTTCAAAAGAGAGATGACTCAAATATTTGTATTTCTTGAGTCAAAAACAGAGGTAAAACTTGTTCTAATCAGCTCAAAATCTGAACCAGATAACAAGCTAAAACAACTCGAATAAACTCAAAGACAGAGCTATATAAAAGAGAAGGCCATGCTTAGAACTTTCAGATCTTAAGAATTCCATTTTGATTTAATTTTCTGTAAAATAATATCTATGTGCAGCTTTTTTTTTATGCCATAGATCAGCAAAAAGTTATACTATTCAATCCTGACTTGTATGCTTTTAAATTTCTGTTTTAGAAATTAGAGAATAAAAATTTGTTAGACCATTTAATCCTAACAGATTAGTAGATTAGGTAGAGAAGCATATGAACTCAACTGTTTAATCTGAGTTCATGGAGAAATAAGGTGTAGAATTATATTAGATGTTTTTCTTTCAAAAGAATAAAATGTTGTAAGAGATTTTTCCAATCCAAATGCACTCTAAAGAAGAAAAAATGTTAGATCAGTAGGATTGGGTAGGTAGAAAGCTTGTATTGATGAAGATCCATTGTTTTTCATCGTTGTTAACATTTTTTAAGAAAAATAAGATCATCCAAATGAAAAAAAGTAGCCCAATGGATAAGGCACTAATCAGCCTCCAGAGAATGCAAGTCTGAAGTTCTTGATGCCTTCAAGAAGGCCCCATCCCCAAGTGGAGCCACTGTTAGCCACCTATAAAATTTGTTATATCAAAAGGTGGATAAATCATTTTTTGGAGCCTTCAAGAAAAAAAATTTATTGCTAAAAATGTTATCTCTTGAAGACTCATGAAGACAACATGCCCTTTGTTTAAGCCTTCACTGCTATTTCCCTTTCGAAATGTTGAAAATCTGTTATTTTCATAAAGAAAAGACTGCTGCAAAATCCCATTTTTCCTCGCCTCCACTCAAAACTAACCTTCATTTTTCCCCCATAAATTTACTCTATTTTTCATTTGTTCCCCTTTCCCCTTCATGAAAATCCTTTTAAAATGTTTAAAACTCATTTTTGAACCTTGCCGAAACCCCCAAATCTATCAAAAAACTTTGAAAATTTTCATTAAAAATGAGTGTTTTTTACTATAGGCTTAAGCCCCTTTGGGCTAAGTCCTAACCACTTGCTCACCATATTCCCTGGTGCTAGAACCAAGCGCTAAACCCTTTCGGTGCTTATCGCATCGGAAACAAACGAAGAACGCAAGTCTTTTTGTCCTTTATAAAACTTCTGATGCGATTAGCCCTCTTAATATGTAAACTCCCGATCCTTTGTTTTATTTGAAAACCAAGAGTTAAAGGCCAAAGCACTTATCGCATCAGAAATAATCAGAGCGCACAGGTATTTTTGTTGTATTAAGTCTTCTGATCCGATGAGCCCCTTTGTATATAAGCCCCGATCCCATTACCGCTTCATATAACCCTTGGGCCCGCAATCAGGCGCCTAACACATTGTATAAACCCCCGCCTTCCGCTTCTCTCCATATAAACCTATGCGCGGGACCAAGATTTAAAAGTCCCGAAGCGCTAATCGCATCGGAGAAATTCAAATGGGTAGATTGAAAAGCCTAACCTTTCCTTCCGATGCGATTGGCCCTTATACATGTAAGCCCTGGGCCTTTGTTTTCCCATATATCCAAAAGCCCCCGCAGACGGGCGCCAAGTCTATTATATATAACCCACCCCGAAGCCAAAACCTTTGTTTTTTAATTAAATTTTTGGTTTTATATATTATGAGTGGTCCCGCTCGTTCATTGGTCGGAGCCCTTCTCCGTCGTTGATCATTGGTCCAATCTAATGAACAACGATGTATCACATCGGCAAATTTCATTGGGTGTTTTTATAATTTTACCACCCCCGATTGGTCATTCCCCGATGTGTTCCCCGCTGTCGATCTGATCTGCAGATCGACAGCCCACAATTAATCGCTCGGCACCCTCGCAGTCCATTGCCCCGCCAATTGAAAAAACTCTGATTGCATCTGGGCCGTCCACGTGTCTAGATCGGATGGTCCAGAGTGCGTCTCCCGACTTTGGTTAAAAACATCCAGTCCCGCTCTATAATGTTTTTCCAACAAATCATAGCCATTTATCTCTGCAGATCAACGACCCATACTGATCCTTTTCTCCGCTTTATAAATTCGTCTACTATCCCCAGTTTCAATCCTGACTGTTGATCCTTTACATCTGACAGCCTATATTAACCCTGACAGGCTTCACCCCTGTGGGTCCTGCCTTCCTCTGTTTTTAATCTCAACCATCCAATCCTGGATCTGACGGCCCATATTGAAACCGCCCCACCTATTATCGCCCGCACGTCTTATCGATATCGCGCTCACTCCCCGACCGTCCGATCTGAGACCCTTGATCTGACGGTTGATGTGCGTTTTCGCATAAGTTTAAGCGCGGAGGTTAATTCTCAAAATTTACGTGATATAAGCTATTTTGAAAAGACACGTGGCGGCCTCTAACACATATCGCGTTCAAAAAGGCGAAACCGCCTTTCTCCCATTTTGCTACGCAAAACCCATGGTTTCTCCTCCTGAAACTACCTTCCCTCATTTATACTATATTTTATCGCGTGCAACCTCTGCCATTGATCTCTTCAAATCAACGGTCTCAATTGGATTTCGCATTATTCTATCGCCCTCCACCTTCACCAAAGGGCTTTCAACTAGCAATCCACACCGTTGATCTCAGGTTCCAACCTGATCCAAACGGCCCAAAATCATCTGGAAACCCCAATTTTCATTTTCAATACATTTCATCCGCCAAAGCGATTCTTCCCCTTTTCCTTTGTATTTTTTACATTTTCCGCCATAACATAGTATATGTGACCCCTTCACATTATTATTGCCCCGATTTATCTCGACCGTCGATCAAATCGGATTTATGGCCCGGATTTAATCCTATGCTCCATTCTTCCAAATCTCATCCTTCTGACCCCTGCAAGCAAATCTCCACCGTTGGATGCTTTCATCCAACAGTCACGACTTAAATCGTAGCCTTCTAAGCAGTCTTACCCAAACAAACACGGGATTTATTAACTTTTATTGTTTTATGCAGGTTTTAATGGATTTTCCATTATATTGAAGAAAAGCCAAAGCCCGGGGATGACGATCCCCACGCCTTTTTTCTTAAAGAAGAAACCATCTGCAGGGTTTAACCATCACGTTTCATCAGTGCATCATGAGCACTGATGCCATATGAGCCCTCTGCGGCACCTGCACATCAACAAGACACAAATAATTTGAAACAAATCAAAGAGTATCAATGTTAAAGACCTAACCATAGTAGAACTGAAGGATTAAAGATTAATTACACAGATTGGGTGGATTACAGCTAAGATCAAAAATCAAAAGCCTAATCCATTTAATTAAATACAGCTAAAGGAAAATCAAAATATCTGTTAGACAGAGGATGCCTCCACTGTCACATCATAGGAAAATTGATTCCTCTCAGCTACCAGATTTCCACCTGTAGCCTCAAAACATTCAACAGAGGTCGAGTTATGATCAAAAAAGAAGATATTCACCTCAACGGAGACGAATAGTTAATTCAGCCAAAGGAACTTAATGCAAAAAATATCAGCAGAGTTATTACAACATGAAACAGAGCCTTAAAGTCAACAAAAGATCCCACCAAGCTTAATTCTTAAATGTAAAACAATTAATACAGACAAAACATCTGTAAAATTCTCCATTGAGCCCCTCAAAGGCCGAGAAGTATTAAATCTGTATTAATTGAACCCTAATGATCTTTTATCAGATCACACCTCCTCATTTATTCTATAAATACTTCTGTAGGAGATGAAACAATGTTGGTTGTAGAACTTTGAAATATACTTGAGCTGAAAACTTCTACTTGTAAATAGTGTTCAAAGGCTCTTGAAGCTCTGTTTGTGATCTAATAAGTTGGGCTGAGTAGTGAACATGATTGCTGAACTGAAACATTGGACCTTAATATTGTAACTAGTTTGACTTCAATATACAAGCTGTTTCTTGGGATCCTGGTCTATATCACTGGTGAAGTGCTTCTTTCTTTGTTATTGTTTTTCCTTTCATGTATGCCATATTTTTCATTATTCTCTGATAAAGAACAACAAGCATAGAATTAGGACTTATTGTTTACAGTACCCTTCTTTGACTGATAAGCTTTATCTTAATGTTTTACTCCAATTTGTTTATTCGAGAATAATTCAATACATTTTAAGCAGTTAGGAATGCTGGCGTTCCCTCATCCTACTGTTTGCTTTAAACATTGTTTCTGAATGTTCTTTTCATTATTTTCTTATTAAAGTTAGACTAGAAAAGTGATGGTTTTCCCTGTTTCTAGCTTCTATTCTCCAAAGGTAATTATGAAAGTTTCCCTGAGTGTTTGCTGAAAGCAGACTAGATTTCAAAGTATCTTATCTGATCTTAAGTTACACTTTGTTTCTCTTATGTGTTTTTTCATCCTTTCTAAAAGTAATTATGCGGATTACTGGATTGTTAGTCTCTTGAGTTATCTTTAATATGAGCTTGTCCAAAGAGGTTTATGGTGAGCCTTGCCCTTTGGTTGGTTTTAAACAATTTCTTGAAGGCTTTTTCTTGTTTGGAATGACTATAAATCCTTGTTGAAATTATTATCTGTTTCCACCCCTCCAACACTTTTATTGTTTCCATTCCATCATTTTATCTCAAAATATCTTGCGATATAGATGACTTTCCCCTTGGATCACTCTTGAATTGTTGCACAATTAAAATCCCTATTATGACTCCATAGCCCAATGGACTAAGAACCAGTGTTATATCTATATTTTTAGCCAAAGATTGTTCTAATTGCTTGCAACTTCACACCTTTGAAACTCTTTGCATTTAGGCCTTTCCACTCAAATAATAATCATGCTCAACCATCCAAAAACAAACAAAAACCCTCGGTCTTCATAGCTAGCCTAATATCATTATCCATAAGACTTAAAGATAAATCCACCTTTACACTTTATTGGAGATATCCCTCTCCGAATTCAAGAGGGCTAGATCCTAGAATCCCAAAGTGGTTGAAATAGTGTTCTTCCTGCAGTTGGACTTTGCCAATCTTGTTAATTACTGGTAGCTAACAGTACTATTCTGAACCTAAGGGTTTTTGTACCAATTTCAAGTCAGCAAACTGGTTTAAAACAATAAAGAATCATATTACAGGATTCATGTATTGGGCTACTATAGTGAAGTATTTTCACTTGTTTCTTTGTCAATTTATTATGTTTTCCATCAATACTTGAATGTGTTCTAAATCTAAATGATAAATCAGGAATTGTTATTTCAGAATATGTTAAAAGCACTATGTTTTGACTAATTATCATTTATATGTTTTCCACTGATATCCAGATTAGGGAACCCTTAATTTCTCCCTAGTTTTGATTGACCTCTTCCTTTTCACTCATAATCCAAATTTAAGAACCCTTTATTGCTCTTTTACCCCGATTAAAACCATTTTCACCATCAGCCTTGAATATCTGAAGTAACTCAGCTATCTTGCCCTGTAAACATTTCCCTTTAGAACTTGATCCTGATCTGACTGCTTGACACATTGACTCCATTAACCCAATGGAATACAGACCTACTTCTATCCATATGAGTAAGTGATTTCACCACCAAATCAACTCAAAATCCAAAACCGATTTACCCTACATAACTAGCCTAAAATCAAGTGCAATCAACAAAGATAAATCATATAGAGAGATCCCTCTTTGAGCATTAGGAAGGCTGGATCCTAAGGCTTGAAAGTAGTTTTTTGGTTACCTCTAATATTCTTTAAACTAAAAATCTCACAACTTTTAAGAATTATTGGAGTGATAACATATTGGCGACTCTAGTGGGGAACTAACCAATCCTTAGCTTTTAAATATATCTTAAAGGAAATATTTTCAATTATGTTTTCACCTTAAGATTGTTTTAAATATTTGTTAGTATCTTTTCATACAAAATTGTACTTTTGGCTTCCAGAAGAGTCTACTATACCAAGTCCAATCTAGATCCACAACCTGTTGTCATAGTAGATAATCCTAACAGAATTGGAAAGAAAAACAAAAGAGCAGAAGATTTAGGTAATAAGATTTCATTGGTCAAAGAAAATTCTCTTCCAAATAGACTATCAAGTTTACAAGACATTGAATTTGATCTAGCTTTTGAATAAACTTTGTTCAGAACTAAATTAGAAAGTGACTTACGTAATACTATAATACATCCTGATTTCATTTCATCCATTGAAACTAAGAACGAAACTATTTCAGTTGATTCTAATCAAAAGTTTTTTGAATTTTATGATAAACTTGATGCCATAATTGCATCTTTGCTTAAATAAATTGATGAAGCTTATTTACAACATTCAGTTGAATTGACTTCTTTATCAACTTATACCGCTAAACCTTCTACCAGTCATTTAGAGACCAATCTTTTAGAATCTGTAGGTTCATCCTTATTTACTACCACTTCATCCATTGTTTCCAAGACACTTCATTCCACAAATTCATTCTTTCCTAAGCAACCATTTCAACCTAGAATTTTATTTCCATCTTCCACCCGCTCAAGTTCATCCCCTAGCTTTTCTGCTACATTTTATAATAGATCATTCTCATTTCCAAGCACCTCTTCTAGCATCGCAACTTCATCTTCTAGTATCTCAACCACATTTGCAAGTGCATCTTCTTATATCTCAATCTCATCTTTAAGTGCTTTAACTACATCATCAAGTACTTCTAGTTCTTCACCAAGTACTTCAAAATTACCTCCTAGCCAAGTTAGAATTCAAGCCATGGATGCCAGATATGCCCCATTGGGCCTACCAGCGCAGTTACATAACATGGCCCAATATTATCAAAGAAAAATACCTCAATTTGATGGAACAACTCACTATACTGCACAATAGCATGTTAACAAAATGACTGACTATTTCGAACTACATGAAATTGATGATGATGATGTCCAAATGAGAATTTTTGCTCAAACTTTAGCTGGTGATGTTAAGAAATGGTTTAAAGGTTTGAATGCTTGTAGTATTTCTGAATTAGCTTTTTGTCATAGAATGTTTCTTAATAGATGGGAGAAAAAGAAGAATCCACTACAAATTTTGTTTGAACTTGAAAATATAAAAAGAGCACCAAATGAAACAGTTCAAGACTATTGTACAAGATATAACAGTATTTACAATGCAAACCCTGCTAATCTTAAACCTCCTCTAGACTCTTCCCTTATCAAATTCCCTGATGGATTTGATACATATATGGCTTACAAATTTAGAGAGAGAAACCCAAAAACCTTAGAGTAGATGCAAAGTAATGTTGTAAGTGTAGAGGAAAATTTGTTAGCAAAGAAATCTAGATTAAGAAATGAAAGGAGAGTGACAATAAAAGAGGAAACATCAACCTTAGATTTCAAAATAGATAACTTAGAAAAAACATTAGAAAGAATGATGGATAGGTTAGATAATATGGAAAGGAAGCCACAGTGGGATAACCGAAAACAAGAACCTTGAATTAGAAATCCCAATTTCAAGAAAAACACCAACACTGGAAAATATAGAGAATCAACACCTGACCAAACAATAAGACCAACTTTCCAGGAGAACTATGCTGAAAGTTCTCACCGAAATGAAAATTATGAAGACACTCCGATCAATCTAATGGTTATTAATGACGATAACACCATTTTTCTCACACAAGAAGAACAAGAGTTATATGAATTACAACAACTACAATTAGATTCTGGTGAGTCTTTTGATTACAAGCAAGGTTATGAGTTTGCAATTAATAAAGTTCATAAGCAATATAACCTTAGGAGCAAGAAAAATGTAGAGCCTTCTACTAAGAAATCTGGCCAAACTAAAACAAAGAAGATAGTAGAGGCTCCTACTACTAAAGTTTTGCAAATCCTCCCTAGGGAAACCTAGTAAAACTCTAGTTTAACTCAGAAGAATTCAAATCCTAATCAGAAAATTTCAAAACCCAAAATTTCACCTAGTCCTAAAATTGTTGACATAACAGATGTTGTTGTTCAAACATCATCAGATCCTCAAAAAAAATTTGTTTTCAAGACAACAAATTCTGTTAAAATAGCAATTTCAGATCCAAAAACATCTACTGCTGATCCAAAATCAGTTGATCCTAAAGCAACCACTGCTAAAATAATTGCTGATTAAACCACAAAATCCACCAAAACTTCCACTACATCTCAAAATATCCCTGAAAAGAAAATTAAAAGTATTGAAACAGTGGAAATACAAACAGAAAATGAAAAACCAACTATAGAAAAAGAAGATAAACCTACCCAAACTACAGTTACAAAAGAAGAAATAATTCAGTTAGGAAAATCACAAGCACCATTCAATATCCAAGCTGAAATTGCTAAACTGAAGATACCAATTCCTTTGACAGAGTTGGTAAAACATGACCTATACAAATCACATATCACTGAGAATTTAAATATGAATTATCGAGAAGATTCAGTTAATTTGAGTGATGATCAACCAAAACTAATCTTTGGTCCTAAAGTTAATGGAAAACACCAAGATGGAGGAATTCCTCCTTTCTACATTAGATTGACTGTTCATGATCAGATATTACATAATACAATGCTAGATTTATGGGCTTCACACAATTTTATGCCAAAAGAAATAATGGAAACCTTGAATTTAGACATCACTAGACCTTATAAAGATCTCTTTTCATTTGATTCCAGTAAAGTGAAATGTTTAGGCTTGATAAAATATTTATGTGTTAAATAGTCATGCATCGAGCTCTGCTAGGGTTTCCGAGCTCATCTCTGCAACTCTGATATTTTTCAGTACTCTGGTGGCTTAGCACACGCCGCCTCCTCTGCGCACTATCCACATGAATCCGGCTCTTGGAGGGGCGGGCTCGACCCCCCCTCCCCCACTCAATGCGACGCCTGACAAAATCGACCCATCGCAGTCTACTACAGGGCAGAAAGATGACCCTCTGTCTTCTCAGGCCGCGAACCCCATTGGGCCTACATCGACAGAAACTGACAAAAAAGATTCTCAGCATGTGAGTTCCAAGGATACAAACGATAAAGCGACCAATACAGCTAAAGGTTCCACGAAAGACAAAGGCAAAGAACATGTGCAAAACGCCTCTTCAAGTCAGACCAGGGCATCATCTGCTACATGCATCCCAAAGTCGACAGAAAGAACAAAAATAGACCTTCCAAGTCATAGAATCAACGAACGAATACAATACATGAGGGATCATGCCCTCATAGGAAAATTTCTAGGCCTTTGGCCCACGGAAAAGGCATTGCAAGGGTGGATTGTTTCCAAATGGAAACCTAAGGGTCAAGTTACCTTGCAACTTGGCCCCAAAGGTTTTTTTACAGCTATTTTCCATTGCCTAGAAGAAAAAACACGCATATTCGATGGTGGTCCGTACTTCTTCAACTCGGCAGGCCTCTACCTTCGAGACTGGGTGGAAAGATTTCATCCTGACAAAGAAGACTTCAACTGGGCCCCGGTCTGGATCCGAATGTATTCCCTTCCTCTGGAATATTGGGACGAGGAGACACTGATGGAAATCGGCAACGGGTTAGGGGTTTTCATCAAAGTTGCTGAGGAGACTAAAAACCGAAGATATACTTCATACGCCAGAATCTGTGTTCACATGCACCTGGCCAAAGCTTTATCTGACTCGGTAAGTCTCTTCCATGACGACTTTGAATGGGTTCAAACTATAGACTATGAACATGTTCCCTTTCGTTGTAGAAAATGCCATGAACATGGCCATCTTTTTAGAGATTGCCCCTTAAATCATCTGGCCAAAGCCACTGTCACGGAGCCTAGTAAGGATGCGGAAGGTTATACTAAGGTCTCCAGCCGAAGAAAGCATGCCAAGAAATCTCCAGTGGTGAATGATTCACCCATCATTCCCGAATCTAAAAACAGCTTCGACTCTCTGTCTGCCTTGCAAAACCAAGAAACCACTCCGGTAATCCCTTCCTCCTCGGATCTCCCTGCCTCTTCAATCATTCCCACTATATCAGATCTTCCCAAGGACTCAGTCCTAGCCCTCTCTCCGGGCTCCACTTCCACTGCCAACCCCAGTATTGAATCAGGCCACAAAGTCATTAACTTGGAATCAGATTCAGATCTAGCTCTTACAGTGCTTCAGCAGTCGAGGAAGGAAGATCAAGCTCAACCCACTCACATGGAGGAAGAACCTGAAAGCATAGATCTGGGAGATCTAGACATTTTAGGCCTAGAAACAGCTTGTCGTCAGAAGGAGTTTAGCACCATCCCTCCGAGACAACTCGAGAGTCTGGAAGTAGTCCTAGCACGAGCGCAGCAACATAAATGTCTAGGTATACAAGCAGGAAGCCCTTGGGACGGAAAGAAAATCATGAAAGAATTAAAAAAAAGGGGACGCAGAACCGATCTACAGAGAACTATAATCATTGGAGAAATGCTTGTCGATTCAGGCAGATTCCCCAAGTTGACCAAGTTTTACAAAACTATCCCTCACCGTTCCTCATGAAGCTCATCTCATGGAACGTGCGAGGGTTCAATAGCCCTGCAAAACAAAGAATCCTAAAAAATATGATTCAGCAAGACAAGCCTGCAATGATTTTTCTTCAAGAAACGAAGTGTAACAGTACAGTCATGGAAAGCATCCTCAATAGAATTTGGGCAGGATGCAGATCAGTCACAGTGGATGCGTCTGGAGCCTCTGGAGGGCTTGCAATCCTTTGGAATCCACAAGTCTTCCACCTAGAGGACTTTCATGCCTCTCATTTTGTTATTCAAGCCACTTTTCACCTTGTGGGGACCAATATCCATGGTCACCTCTCCAACGTGTATTTTCCTCAAGAATTCCAAAATAAAATGGATCTCTTGGAAACTCTATCTGTGCTCAACTCGGTTCGAAGGTTCCCCCTTTGGATCTGCGGTGGGGACTTCAACATGATCTCAGCTTTGGATGAAAGAACCGGTGGCAGGATGAGGCTCGAAGGAGATAGCAATGGCTTCAAGGAGTTCATTCTAAGAAATCACTTAATTGATCTTCAAACCTCCAACGGCATATACACCTGGACCAACAAAAGAAGGGGTTCTCAGCATATAGCTTCCAGGCTAGATCGGTTTCTCATGTCAGATAACGCCATACATATTGGTGGGGCCTTCCACGCCTCTATTATGCCCCAGATGGGATCAGATCATTGGCCTATCATGCTACAATGGACAAGCCCCGGTTCCAGAAGCAACAAGCCCTTTCGTTTTGAAGCTTTCTGGTTCTCTCATCCGAACTTCAAAGAGGTTGTTAAAGAGGCTTGGAACACCTTCAGCCCCCCTGCAGGAGCAAAAATGTATCAATTTCAACAAAAATTAAAACACCTCAAACAAACGCTCAAAGCTTGGAATCGCCACCAGTTTGGTAATATCTTTGAACAACAGAAAATGTTGGAGCAGCAAATGAAAGCATTACAACAAAGCATAATCATTGAGGGCAGAACGGAGGAATTCGCCAATCAAGAGCAGGCACTAGCAGATAAGATTGAAGCCAGGCGACTACAAGAGGAAATTTTATGGAGGCAAAAATCGAGAATTAAATGGTTGAAGGAGGGGGAAAAGAATACCAAATTCTTTCATAGATCTACTATTCAAAGGCATATGCACAATAACATAGCCTTCATCAATAATTCACAAGGAGAACGCCTGGAGCAGCATGAGGAAATAGAGAAAGAACTCAAAGACTACTTTCAGCACACTCTACAGGAGCCTCCAAGATGCAGAACTCAAGCCATTCGATCCATAACGCAGCACATTCCTAAAATAATCTCGGAGGATCAGAACAGAAAATTACTTCAGCCCATCACCAAACAAGAAGTGGACGAGGCAATGGCGCAACTTCAGGATGGTAAAGCCCCTGGTCCTGATGGCTTCACTGCCAATTTCTTTCATAACTTTTGGGACATCATCAAATTTGAAGTTTGGGAGATCGTGGACGAATCTAGGACGATGCATTGGATCCTTCCCTCCTTAAACTCCACTTTCATAGCACTGATTCCTAAAACAGATGAAGCAAATACACCGGATAAGTTCAGACCTATCGCGCTGTGTAATGTAATCTACAAGCTCATTTCCAAGGTCCTCGCCAATAGGTTGAAGCCTCTCCTTCCTAGCCTCATCTCGCCAGAACAGACAGGGTATGTAGAGGGTCGACAAATTTTGGACGGGATCATCCTCTCCCATGAAGTGATCCACTCACTCAAGGCGCTAAAAAAATCAGGTATGATCCTTAAACTTGATCTCTCAAAGGCTTTCGACAAGCTCAGCTGGGACTATATTAACCAAGTTCTGTTAGCTTTTAGATTCAGTGCCATGTGGACTCGTTAGATTATGAATCTTATCACTTCTCCCAGCTTTTCCGTCCTTCTTAACGGTTCCCCTTCTACTCCCTTCCGACCCACAAGAGGCATCCGTCAAGGAGACCCCCTTTCCCCGTTCCTCTTTGTCCTTATGGCGGAAGGTCTCGGTCGTCTTCTCTCTGTAGCCATCTCTTCCCATACTCTCAAAGGCCTCATGCTTCATGGTCATTCTCCTACCTCCCATCAACAGTTTGTTGATGATACCATGCTCTTTGGTCATCCTTCGGTTCATGAAGCCTCTGCTTTCAAATCCCTGCTTGATCTTTTCTCGGAAGCTTCTGGCACTACTATCAATGCCTCCAAGTCTCAGCTTTTTTTCTTCAACACTCCCTCTATAACGCAGAAGAACATTGCCAGAATCCTCGGTTTTCCCATTTCGTCGCTTCCTTCGAAGTATCTTGGAGCCCCCCTCATTGCCTCTGCAGTCAAACATGCTTCATGGCGCTCTCTCCTTGATAAATTAGAACAAAGGTTATCTCTATGGACCTATCGCTCTCTCAATATAGCAAGCAGATTGATCCTAATAAAATCTGTGTTACAAGCTCTGCCCATATACTTATTTTCTATTCTGGCTGCCCCTCAATGGGTGCTAAAAAAAATCCGTAATCTTCAAAGAGGTTTTCTCTGGGGATCTTCTGGACTTAACAAGAAATGGGCTCTGGTAAAATGGACCGAAGTCTGTCGCCCAAAGACAGCAGGAGGTTTGGGCCTGCGCGATCCTCTTCACAGCAACACCATCATGGGAGCAAGGATTTGGTGGAATTGGATCTCCAAACCACATACCCCATGGGCGCGACTTTGGCATGCTAAATATGCAGATGGAAGTCCTAAGGAAGCTCTCATTCGCTTCAGCTCGAATACTCCAGGCTCATTAATATGGAATGCTGCCAAGCAACACAGCTCTTTTATACAGGCTCATAGTTTCTGGGAAATACATTCAGGATCTCTGGCAAGATTTTGGGAAGATTCATGGCAACAATCCCCCAAACTGGCCTCTCTCTTTCACAAACCTAAATGGCAAGCCTATATGCAAGAGACGGGTCAAATTCACGTACAACAATTTTGGAAGCAGCAGCACTCTCAAGGATTCAATATGTGGCGTCCTGCAGAATCTTGGCAAGACAACTGGCAGGAGGAAACATACAATGATCTAGACCAAGAACTCAATCTCAGGAAAATAAGACTCTCAGATCAAAATGACAAAATCAGATGGGGATATACCCCAAGAGGCATGTTTTCCACCAAGGAAGCCTACTGTCTTCTTTACCAACCGGAACAACCCTCTAAAGATCAGATATGGGACCAGATATGGCAACCTCTTATATGGCCTAAAGTCTCTATTTTTCTCTGGTTGCTCAGTAAACACCGCATCCTAACTTGGGATAATTTGCAAAAAAGAGGATTCATTGGTCCATCAAGGTGCCCAAACTGCAATCTTCAGGCAGAAACCATCACTCATCTTTTGGACTCTTGTCCCCTAGCGAATAATCTTTGGAAAAGAATGGAGCAATGCAACAGAAGAACAGGCAGAAGAGTGGGAGATATAGTCAACACCATTATGAATTGGCCCAACAATCCATTCCAATGTCTCTTCCTCAACACTCTTTGGAAGCTTCTCCCAGGATTCATCTACTGGATTCTTTGGAAGGAGCGTAATAGCAGGATCTTCAGGAATCATAGTACTCTGTTCGATACCCTCTGGAATCAACTCAAACAGTACATACAGGAAACTATGGCTCTAAGGAAATGGCAGGATTCGGATATGCCTTCTTCACCACAGGAGCGTCTTATCATGCTAAATTGGAACTTAAACATTTCCACCGTAGCTCAAAGCAGTCCCATTCTCTTCAATAAGGAGTCTCCTCTCAGTTGGTCGTGTCCTTCCCCGCCCTCATACAAACTAAATTTCGATGGGGCGGCCAAGGGAAACCCAGGCCTTGCTGGCTTTGGGGGTATCTTCAGGGACTCAGAGGGCTCTCCTGTGCACATATACCATGGCCCTCTAGGCAGAGCCACTAATAACGAAGCAGAAATGGAAGGCCTATGGATAGGTTTAAGCACTGCTGTCAATGAGAATCTCTTCCCTTTGGATATAGAGGGGGACTCTCAAATTTTAATAGAAGCAGCAATCAGAATGCAATCTGGAACATCAGCTGCCAAGATCGCTTCAAGTTGGAGGTTACTTAGCAGATTAGAATAGATTGAGGAATGGCTCAAAACTCCCAGAAGCATCAACTTCAGACATGTCAAACGCACTGCAAACAAGGTTGCAGACAGACTGGCTAACCAAGGAGCTAATCAGCAGATCCCCTTCTATTCGGGTCCTTTAAACAGTTCTAATGATACACAACTCCAACGATAATGCACACTCTTGGTGCAACAAGATCTTTCGATCCCGGATGCGGGTGTACGAGTCGCATTATGATCTGCTGACAAGGGGGCGGGTGGGCACGTGGTCTACCACCACCGCCACCCCTACGCGCTCCGAGCCCACCTCAAACATGACAGTGTATATAGTTATTGCTGCTTTAATGCAGCTCCTCCTGCCTCGTTTTCTCGACCATTACATTGCAATGGCGTCTATACATCCAGTGTTGTTTGTCCCTCCGTTGAATTCCAGTTGCTCTCAGGTCAGTTTCGAACCTTGGTTGCGCACCAGCAATGGCAAGAGGTGTCGTTTAGGTTGCTGTTCCGAGCTGGCGGAGGGTCTTCACGTCTCTTGTGGTCGGTTCTGCAACTTTCATAGTCCGTTCATTGGTTTTTTACAGTCTCAGAGCTTGCGCTCCTTTCCTTTCTCGATTGCTTGGACAGCTTACCCTTCCATTCTCAATATGCCTCGTCTGAGGCCCAAAATGTCGAGCAGAAGAGGGTCTTCTCGGGGGCAGGCCATTACACCACCTGCATTTCTCTCCTCCGCCACCTCGTCGGAATCTTCGGATACAGAGGTTGGTCGTTCGGTGGTTTCCAGCAGAAGACGAGGTCGAGGGCGTGGCAGACGGCCTTCTACCTCTGCGGCCCATGTTCGCCTTACCTCCACTGAGCACTTCCATTCGGCTCGCTTCAATTATCCTTGTTCCTTCAACCGCCATGATTTCATTGCTTCGGTCTCCATCAAATTCAGGATTAACCCAACAGCCCAAGCTCCGCCCTCTGCTTCAACTGGCATTGTTCCGGATTCTGAAGAAGGTTTACTGTTCTGCCCGCCAGGGGTTAGTCTGCAAAGTTTTCAGGGTATTTCGGCCTCTCAGCCAGAGCTCCAGCAAGCTAGGCCGAGCGAGCCTTCAGGTCAAGCTCCTTCACCCTCTGCAGATGCTGAACTCAGTCCGTATGCTTGCCCTGTGGTGGAAGAAGCGCCCTCGCCCTCCAACGACGCATAATGGTTTCTGCTCTTCAGTTTTGGCTTTCAGGTATTTAGAAGGGGTTCTTCGCCCTTCTTTTTCATAGTTTTGGTCAGTGTTTTAATGTATTTCTCCGTAGTCGACTTGTTGCTCCCTACGCACAGCTTTCCATGCTTTCAGGCGTAAGACACAGCTTTAGCGCATCCTTCTATATGTCTGTAATTTTTGCCCTGGATTATGTCTGTCTTGGTCACACTTGTTGTAGCGAGTCTAGCGCTCCAATCATCATTTTGGTTTTCAGTATCAGCTGTTTCGACAGTAGTACAAGGTCCTGGTCTTTAAAGTTTATCTCAGTCAGTCAACAGTCATGGTCTTTTGATAAGTATGCCTCTTCTCTGGGCTAGCTCGGTGAGGCCTCAGCCTCTTTGTAATTTATTTTTGTACTAATATAGAAGTAGACAGATTTACAAAAAAAAAAAAAAAATATTTATGTGTTACTTTATTTAAATACCCTAGAAAAATCATATTCATGGATATTGTAGTAGCTGACATCCCTCCTAAGTATGGAATGTTGTTATCTCGCTCATGGGGAGCTAAACTGCATGGATCTCTACAACGCACTAGACATTTCTTATGCAACAATATAAGTTTTTGGCCAACCCAAGAAACTTTACATAGAGAAATTAATGAAGTTCATGGTTAGTAGTGTAGAAAGACCTCGAAACTATCCTATTTACTCGACACTAGTACAAAATAGCTAATTAGTTACTAAAAAAATGACTAAAATTTGCATATAAACGAATATTTTTCGATCGGTGACCAATAGTAGCTAATTTACAGTATCTTATAACGCGACCAAATTTTGGTCGTTTTTAGCTTAGTCATTAATTGGTTATCTCAATTTTGTTGTCTAGTTGTATATTTGGTCATTAATTTGGTCATTAATTTAGTCACTGATTTAGCCATTAATTTAGTCGTTGATTTTATCATTAATTTAGTCTTTGATTTGGTCATTTCTTTAATCATTGATTTAATCTTTGATTTAGTCATTAATTGTCACAATTAATGACCAAATATACAAAAAAATATATTACTATATGATCACTCGATAAATCCAATTAATGACCAAATAAATATGACCAAAATGTTGGTTGTGTTATAAGATACTGTAAATTAGCTACTAATAGTCATATATATGCAATTTTTAGTCATCATTTGAAACCAATTAATGACCGAAGAAATATGACTAAATTTTAGTCGTGTTATAAGATACTGTAAATTAGCTACTAGTAGTCATATATATGCAAAATTTAGTCGTCATTTGTAGTCACAAATTTATCATTTGCAGTAGTCATTTACTCATTATATAAATGACTAATTTAGTAGTTTATATTCATTTCGTTTACTTTCATTAATAATCATTATAAATAACTAATTTATTCATATATTCATTTTATTTTTCTTCATCATTAATCAATATAAACTACTAATTTAGTAGTTTTAAATTGATTTTGTGTTAATTATTAATCAACATAAATTAATTTGTATGATTTAAAAAATTTCATACAATGTGCATGTTCATCTAATAGGAAAACACAATGTAACATATTTTAATTACAATACTAAACAATATCAAGTGAAACTATAACTAATCTCAACCACATAAATTATATTATATGAAATGTTAAAGTATTACAATATGCACGATTTTCCATTGGTTGGACTACAATTTACACATGAAATGGTGCTTCATCACTTCAAAACATTATCATTGTGTTTTCAAGGCATTGTAGGTGAATTCACCAACTCTGAAGACTTGACCATCAACCTTTATATGTGTGACTTATGCTGGATATTGGCTCTAAGAGTATCACCAGACCAGTTCTCCTCTCTTTCTTTTGGCATTTGTCACTCCAATGTTATTGCTCCCCTATTTTTTCAATTCATGCTTCTTACTATCAATGCTAAGTTCATTTTCTAAAAATAAAAGAAGATACAATGAGTGTAAAACATGAAAGACAATGAACACTAGAATATAAAATAAATTATACTATAAATAGTTTATATGACATATACCTCAACATCAGCAATGTCAAAGCCATTTTTCCCCATACAAGTAAGAAACTCGAACAAATTTTCTTCATTGGGGTGATAACTGTTACTATAATGTGGCCAGATAACCTGTATAAACAAAGAAAATAAAATATCACCATATATAGAAAAGAACACCTTAGTAACTTAGTATTCAACTTTCAAGGAAAGCTTAAGAACAATCATGTCAACTAAGTTATATGCTAAAAAGCTCGAGTTGTAGATAACTTGTGAAAACAAATAATATGAGGTGTGATGTTTAATCCTTGTCGTTTTATTCAGAACAACATTTCATTTTCTAACGCATGAACTTATTCAAGTATATAAACAACATTTACTCAAATAACAACATGGAAGTAACTTTTTCTGATAGTCATGAAAATATTTTAACACAAAATAGATATAAGGACTCCAATCAATATAGTGTAATACTAATTTCATCTGCAAGATTTGGTTGTGGTTTAAATGGACATGGTACTAAGTATTTTCAATTTCATAGTTAAAAGACAAAAAAAAATCAAAAGAAATGTCCAAAATACAATCAAAAAATAAAGAGAAGATGTCATGGAATGGAAATTGCAATTATAAAAATAAAATAAAAAATAAAAAAATAAAATAAAAAAATTACCTGTCCACCGACGTTGTGTGTAGCATTCCTAAGACATTCGCTTGCACAAAATAACCATGAGGTGAAATCATCAGAACATTAAAAACCACAGGAATTCCCACTAGAAACATTTCCAAAGTCGGTGGCTTAGGTGTCTAAGTGATATCTAACAACGAATGAACCATGTCCAAGACGTGATATGCATCGTCTCCCTATCATTTTTCCAATCACATTTCCTGTAACCTGCCCACAAAAAAGTCAAGTAACAATCAAACAAAGAAATTTAAATTTGTTTTTATCTTTTATATCTATAAAATTTGAATCTAATTTGTTTCATGAACATATTAATTCATATTTAAAGCGTTCCTGACATATGAGAAAGTATCAATCAAATAGGACATCAGAAAAATCGACCTCAATGAGGTCCTCAAACAATTTCTACAATATCAATATTTTTCTTGTTGTGATATATTGGGTGGAAAAAATTACATATCTACAATAGAAAAATGCATATATTACTTATGGTCAAACTTTATATATGGTGTATCCTTAAGCAGTTTTTTAAGATGTTCCGCTGCCTTTACCAAAGTGAATTGTAGTTTGGTTAAACTATGTATCTTTTCATTCAGCATCAATTTCTGCAAGATAAATGTCACACATTATCCTTTCCCATTTCTCAACACGCTACATATGATAAATTGAAAGTCGCATAAAACCAAGAGCAAACCCTTTTCTAACCAAAACAAACAAACAAATAGTGTCTCTAATAAAACTTCATTATATTATTAGAAAATGAAAAGAGAGTGGACCATTTTTGTTGTTTGACTTTGAATATTTTTGTTATGAAAGTGCTCGAGCTTAAAGAACCAAAAAATGTGAGGGAAGTCATAAATGTGAAAAAAATTATGTTGACCTAGTTTGTAGACTTCTTCAAAATGATGTGAATGATGCCATTTTCAGATGTGGTAAATATCATAATAAGAAATGGCATGTATTCTAATAAATTACAATTCAATAACTACCATGGGCCTCCACAGGATATAGGTCCTTAGTATGTTAATATTTTTATGAAAGAGAGATGGCAACAATAAGTATGGGTGGTCCTAGTTTGTATGGTGGATATCTTCAAACCAAGGTCGCCATCTCAATGAACCTCGATTCTGACATGGTAAACTTGGATCTGGAATTCACCCAATTTCATTCCATCATACTTTTTCAAGACTCAAGAGGACATAATGGTCCTTCAGTTTATAATAGGGTTTCTTTTGAGGTTATAAATAAAGCTTATCCAAATCAAATGGATTTTTGGGCTCCAAGAGATATGGATAATTTAAATGATAACAATTATATGTTTTTTTTCCCAAGATTCAAATGTAGGGATACATTTTATGGATTTTACTAATAAATAGAATGAGAGAAATAAACCATGAGGAGAATCTATTGGTCATTGTGATTAGTGAAATACTCGAAGATAATAAGACTATTTAGGTTCAAATCAAAGATGGTGTTGATTCTTGTATCTCCTTAGTTGTTGGTAGTTTTTAAGGTAAGAGCTTCAATTCTTCAAGGGTGGGGTCGTTCAACATAATTGCATCTACCTTGGTCATATCACCCAAAAGAAAAACATAATCAATAAAGAGTAAATATGTCAAGTTTAGGGCAAATCCTATTTGTATAGTTGCCAAGCTTATAGTTAATTTTTACTCTGTTATAACTCTGTTGAGACCACATACTCTACAGTAAAAAATGGCAGAGGAGCCATTAGTCATACCTACCCATGGTCTCTTGTAGACATGATAGAAGAATAGGTTGAGCCATTAATTAGAATTGCACATATATTGAGGAAAGACAATTCATTATCTAATTAACCAATTGCACATTGAACCCTATATGGATGAGTAGCCTAAATAAAGATAGTTTTCTCTATCATATGCATTGGAAAGACAAACTAACATTGCTTGTAAATTTTTGGTTTCATGTTATAAATTCCTTCTTGGGCAACTCCTATTTTGTAATGGATTTGTTTCCCAGGAAGGATGCAAAATTGTTCTAATGACATGGAATCAACTTAGTGGATTTTGACCCTACATGACCAAGGAACTCAGGAGCCTTGGGCACATCAATGGTAGCATCCTCAAATGAAAATAGTACATTGTCCAACCTAGAAACATCAAAATTATATATAGCTATAATTCATAATCGAAAATGACCATAGACTGTATTAGTCCTTAAATAAATTCAAATTTGAATAAGAACAAACATAAAATTTCACATTACCCTTCAGTAAGATGTCCTTAATTTAGAAAGAAAGGCTAAAACTTGCATAAATGTGTAAGTAGATTTCCCATAAGATCAATTTCAACATCTTTCCTGAAAAAAGAATCTAATATCCAAAGCGAAACCATAGTTGAATGGAACAATGGTGCTTTAAGTCATCTACACAAAAAGTTGCCTCCTTCAAATCTCTCACATTGGATGGTATGTCATGCAAAATTAAGAAAAAGTCAGGGAAACTTGTCGACTTCTCTAAAAGACATAATGAAAATGCATAGAAGCTTTGTAAAGGAATCCACCTATAATATTCTTTTATTTCCATTTCAACATTTTTCCTAAGTTAAACCTCAATGAGTTGTGAACTCAAAGTTATTTGAGAAGAATGTTCTTACAATTGAAATTCAGCATTTGCAGTCTTCCCACCTCTGTCACCAGATGAGTATGAATTCTTAAAGCCTCTTATGTCATTATCCAAAACATTTCTTTCCTGGACACATGATTTTTCAAATAAATTCTTTTCTGTAGCATAAGTCCTTGTCAAAATGGCATCTCTCATACTCACTGGCATCCGATTAGAACTGCAACCTGAAATCAGACCTGCACTTGTTCGTATATTACTCAAGATGTGAATGGTGGAATATCTGCTAGAGCACTCTTAGCATATGGAAGAGGCTGAGCCCTCCCTCTTATTCCCTTGCCAAGACCTCCCTTAGGACCAAGAGTCAAGTGACCATCATCAAAAGCTCTATGTGTTGAAGGGCTTGGCATAGAATGATTTTCAAATTGAGCCCTATCCACAATCCAAGCATCTTGACTGGTGAATCCATGGTCATGTGGTCCCATATGGGGTTGTGGCCCTTTAATCCCACCCATATGTGGAAGTGAACCCGTCTGTGCACCTGCCATGTAAGGTGGCATCGCAGGTCCTCTCACACCATGATCAAGTGGTGTCACAAGTCTCCGACTTGAATGTCCCATATTGGTACCTCGAAGAGCAGCCTCCCTGTCCATGTAGTTCTTGCACAACATCCTGATGCACTTCCTCTATTTTATTGGGGCCCTCAACTTTCTTCCTTTGTTGCCATCCATTCCTCCTCGGATCAATCATATCCTTCAACATGAACCTTAGCCTAGAGGGAAGCCCTTGGTTATTGGACAGTTTTGTCATCCTATCAAAGTAAGCATCAATATGTTCCTTGGCCTTTGAATGGTCTCTCATATGACCTATAGTGCTCATCAGTTTGCACAAAGCTTCAACATTTTCCTCCTATGGATGCTTAAATTCACCAGTTAATTTCTTGATGCATGCATGCATAATTCTTTCGGTCAACATACTTTCTTTATAAATCTCACTAATAAACCTTATATTTCCTAGCATTCATTGTCATGTTGCGGCCTTCTTCTCCCGTCTTTCTTCTACTAAAAGGATTTTTTCACAATGCTCTTCTACTTTCTCAGCCTCGGCCTCTTCTCTTTCATGTTTTTCAAATTCTTCCTGACATTTTTTCAAAAGAAATCGCTTGAAAACAACCTTCTCATTATCTTCATAAAATTATGGTATTCCTGCATCAAGCTGAAAACTGAATTTTGCATACATTTCACAAAAATCCAGCTCCATCAAGGCTTTGTCAAATATTTGAGATATTATACCATGAAGACATGATGCAAAGTCAATGTTCTCTTTTTTGACCTGTTCAAAAAGTTTCTCAAAGTTATGGGGCGTTAATTTATTAAGGATGGATTTAATTTGTCTTTGTTTCAACTGATCCTCGTCAGAAACCTTTCCCACTTCATATCGGTTCTGTAATATATGAATTGTGGGAAGAGAAGGATGTGGAGGAGGAATCAAACCCTTGTGTGAACCAGAAGCACGCTACCACCTATCAGCATCAGAATTATTTCTCACTACTCCAACTTGTGGAAGTGGTGCTTGTACATAAGGCCCTCCAGGAAGGATGAAATTCATACTCATTTGTGTTTCACAAGTATTTATTACAAAGCCAGTATTATAAACTTGGCCAATTTGAAACACAACAGAGGAACCACTAAGATCCACATCCATCCACATATCACAACCATTAGTAAGATCATCCACCGGCTTGGCCCATCTATCATCATCCAAACTGGCCATATTTCTCCCACGACGTTCAAGAAGATAATTCCCACTTAGTTGCCTGTCAAGTCCTCTTGCAGTGCTTGCTAATGCATCAGCCTCTCCTACATTACTTGCAAGTGCTTGGGAATTTTTAAGTAATTCAATAATGACAAGAAAAATTTCAAAATGATTTGGTAGCTCTTTGCACTAATCCTTGATTGTCAACAAAAAATCACTGGAGTACTTTCTATCTCTTGAACATTCAGTAACTAAAATAGCTACTTGATTCATAGGAGTTGAAAGCTCGGTTTCATCTTCCCAGTCATCCATTTCTTTCAGGACTTGCTTCTCAGGCTCTTTTGAAGAAGTCTTACTCTTGACAACACCGGTTACTATTTTGGATGGTTATGGAAGGTTCACATCTTCCTCCTGTTGGTCAAGGTTGTCATTGATGTCAATATGACATTAACCGAGATGTCAATATTCTTGAGATGTTTGGTTCAAGATGATGATGTCATGCCATCAATAAAGATGTCAAATCATGAAGAAGTCAAACCACTAATGAAAGAAGCCCTAAGAAGTCTTTGATCTAATGTTGCATGCACTTGATCTAGATCTTAACCCTTGATGTTATGTGATGATATCATACTCTTTGATACTTGATGATGACATATGATGATCATGGTTGGAGATCATTTGAGGGTTGGAAAACTATTTTCTATTTCTCCTAATAATTTTGCACTATAACATATCACTACACCATTATGTGATAACATGGGTGATGCACTCATTGTTGGACATTATCATGATGACGTGGATGTCCTACATGTCCTATGATGATAAAGAAGCCAAATAATGGAGAAGACAAAAAATGGAGAAGCCATACTGTCCTAATCATTTTCTCCACTAAATAATTCAAGGGCAGTCACAAAGAAAAATGTTTTTCACCATCTTAGAGGCAACCTTTAAAAATTTATCCTATACCATCTTGTAGAGTATATTTTTCCCTTTCTAACGAGCCCTTACTTGCCCTGAAACACCAAATTGTTTGGGAGATATTGATTTTTTAAGTTAAGGAAATTAGCTCTGACATTGAGCCGACCTAAGTCGACTTGTGTAGGCTTGACATGTCGTCTAAGAGACGTGTCTCTTAGTCAAATGTCAAACCAGTATAAATAGAAATCCATACTGTTCATTTTATCCATTATTTTCAGTCAAGATTTTAGAGAAGAATCACAGTAGGTGAACTAAGGCCGAGGAGGATAGTTAAGGGTACATTTGGGAAAATATGTTTATACATTTTTCAAACTTGGACTTGCTGATCTAGAATTGCAATAATATATGTGAAAGCTCAAAATATTGAGGACAACAGTCAACCAGAACTCGGATTATCTATGCTACAGAAAAATGTGGAGAAAAAAAAAAGACACACTTCAGATCGTTGGTTTTGGGCATATCTCTTAAATGCGTACAACATTGTGATTGTAAAATCTATGTAAGCCACAAGAAGAGCCACACTAGGCCTGTGTAGGCTACAGGAAGGGATGAAGTATAAGCTTGTGTAAAAAGTCCCTTTTGGGGTTGTAGAAACTAAAGATAAGGGAAAGGATTGTGTCAAAACTCTTTTAGCATCCAAGTACAATGAATTCATAATAGTAGCAAAGATGGTGCTCTAACCATCAATTGAAGAAACATTGACATTGTTGTCATAGAAACTATACTCCCCTAGTGAACCCAACCACGCCTTGACTTCAGTTTGGGTGGAGAATGTCGAGCAATTAAGCCTGGTCATAATCACAACCTAGAAGAAAGAGGTAATTGATGTGACTATCATAGCAAGATACTAGAGCTTATGGTGTATGAAGGTAACCACTGCCCTGATGAGCAAAGATAAGAACCTTTGATCAAGGTATCTAAGAAGACAAAAATTTAGGCCTATAGTTCTTGAAGAGGAAAATGCATCCTATGTCATTATGTTCACTAAATTTGAAATTTAAAACTTGAATTTAGACATACCTTAAAGTTGCAAGCAAACTTTGTCCACCGTTTATACAAACTCGTCATGTCTTGAAGGTATCAACAATGGTCGCTACTTAATGAAAGCCAATGAATGATTATATAAGTCTAACATTACAATTAAATTCAAAGAAAAACATGAACCAAGTGACTTAGATTCTATCTACAAAAAAATATTGTAAGAAACAGAGCAATGAAAGAAGTGCATTGCTTCAAGTTTCAACCGACCTTGGATATTCCTCACATGGAACTTTAGGACTATATTATCGAGGAGGAGTGGATCTTTGGAGGCCATGTCTTACTTGGTCAATTGAATAACCTAACAGACTCTTGAAAGAAAATTAATTTTTAATTTTGAAGACCGACCACACCATTACTCGGTTCTTGTAATCACCCAATTCTTCTTATAAAGCTACAAGGCAATTCCATCTTTCCTAGCATATTTTAAATTTATTGAATGATTTGATTGATAGTGTGAGAAAAGGACCTGAATGTAAAGGAGGAATATCAGCAGAAGGGTAGGAAACAACTTTCTACCACTCTTGCAATCACCCTATAATACTTAGCACGTGATGACATGGGTATCATGCCATGCCTTTTTTCTACACTGGAAAATGGAAATTCAACCAACATATGACAAAATCCTGAGCGCAGATGGAGACAACGGACCAAACTGTAGTTCTAGTTTTCCTAAGAATGAGATTAATAAGAAACTCATTAATGAAGGGAAATCTTGAAGATCCCTTAATATTCAAGAGACCAAAACTCCTATTTGTGATTTTGACTATGGTATAAACTTTGGCACCCATAATTATGTGCATCTCCAATCAGCATTGCCTATTAAACAAAAGAGTGCAAGGTCTGATGTTTTTTCCTTTGATAGTCATCCTACATATGACATGGACTCTAATGAGGAATAAAAGAAGGCTTATCATATCATCAAGCCATTTTGTGAACCATATGAGAGAAAGGTAGAAAGGTCCATTCCATTTTTTGAAGGAATCCTTATTGAAGATGAATAGTCTTGTCATATTGAAAGAACAAACCAATATCTAGGAAAAGAAGAGGACTTATGCAAACCCATAATTGATTAACTACACAGTGAGAAAAATCATTTCCAGGTTTTCCTCTTATTGTTCATAGGTATGATAAATTATCTTCAAAGGAGTTTCTTCTCCTAACTATAAATTATATTCGGGTAGCTTTAATTTCTCATATAAAACAACTCCCTGTCTGCAACAATGATGTTCATGGACAGCATACAATTGTTCCTATGTTTGATCCATAAACGTTGGAACTTACAAAATTGAGGATAACGATGGATCTGTGGCTTGAAGAAGTCAAGTATTAGCACCCCTCAAATTTCCTTGAATGTCTGCCACAACATCATGCTATATTTATCAATACCCTACATGTCCAAGAGTATTCCCATCTTGAATATGGGATCCTAAAGCTCGCTAAAAAGATCCTATCAAAATGCCCTGATCTAAGCCTAATTTATCTGAATGTTTCATTCATGAAGATGGGGTCACAGCAAAATTACTAAGAGAAAGACCTGCAACAAATTTATGGATGATTTTATTATCTATGCTACAGCAAATTGTTGAGAAAAAAAAAGGACACGCTTCAGATCATTGGTTTTGGGCATATCTCTGAAATGTCTACAACATTGTGATTGTCAGATCTGTGTAAGCCACAAGAAGAGCCACACTAGGCCTGTGTAGGCTGCAGGAAGGGATGCAGTATAAGCTTGTGTTAGGCTGCAGTTAAAGGCAAGTTCATGCATGTTTGAGACAGTGTTTAAAGGACTGTTTTGAGCCTTATTTATGAACAAAAAAATTCAGATCTGTAGGAGAGCTTCAGAACTAAGTCCTGTGGAAAATAATCTCATTTGTTATGACAACCTTGTTATGGCATATTTGAGCACATTTCATATCTAAGTTTTTTGGAGCAGGTTGCAACATTTTTGGGAGCAGTCCTTAAGCACACACAGTTACATATTTTTGGGAGCCTTTGTGAAGCAGTCTTTGAGATTGGAGAATAATCATTGACCCTTATTTAAGGAGGCTTATTGAAAATTTTCCAAGTTTTTATAGGCCGCTTACTAAGGCAGGCATCCTTGTGGTATTGTTGAAGATCTATTAAAGACTAGAAGAAGAAAATTTTGGAGGCATTCTTGGAGACCGGATGTATTGCTAAAGCCCTCATGGAGTAACAGTTCCATGCTCAGGATGGAGAACATTTCCAAGATCTTGCTTCTCTCCAATTACATAATTAACAAAATTATTGCTGCAACTTTGTCTAGCATTATTGCTTGTTGATTTAGATTGTTTATTCTTGACATTTCTAATTTTTGAATGGCTAGACCACTGTCACCTCCAAAAATTCCCTTTAGGGGTTGTAGAAACTAAATATAAGGGAAACGATTGTGTCAAAACTCTTTTAGCATCCAAGTACAATGAATTCATAATATTAGCAAAGACGGTGATCTAACCATCAATTGAAGAAACATTGACATTGTTGTCATAGAAACTATACTCCCCTGGTGAACCCAACCACACCCTGACTTCAGCTTGGGTGGAGAATGTCGAGCAATTAAGCCTATTCATAATCACAACCTAGAAGAAAGAGGTAATCGATGTGACTATCATAGCCCTGTATGAAGGTAACCATCGCCCTAATGAGAAAAGACAAGAACCTTTGATCAAGGTATTTAAGAAGACAAAAATTTAGGCCTATAATTCTTGAAGAGGAAAATGCATCCTATGTCATTGTGTTCACTAAATTTGAAATTTAACACTTGAATTTAGACATACCTTAAAGCTGCAAGCAAACTTTGTCAACCGTTTATACAAACTCGTCATGTCTTAAAGGGATTAACAATGGTCGCTACTTAATGCAAGCAAATGAATGATTATATAAGTCTAACATTACAGTTAAATTCAAAGACAAACATGAACCAAGTGACTTAGATTCTATCTACACAAAAATATTTTAAGAAACAGAGCAATGAAAGAAGTGCATTGCTTCAAGTTTCAACAGACCTTGGATATTCCTCACATGGAACTTTAGGACTATATTATCGAGGAGTGGATCTTTGGAGGCCATGTCTTGCTTGGTCAATTGAAGACCCTAACAGACTCTTGAAAGAAAATTATTTTTACTTTTGAAGACCAACCACACCATTACTCGGTTCTTGTAATCATACAATTATTCTTATAAAGATACAAGGCATTTCCATATTTCCTAGCATACGCTAAATTTATTGAATGATCAAGAAATGTTTGACTTATGAAATATGACATTCCAATAATAATAGTTCACTTTACCTAGATTTTAGGAAATGATAAAATATTAATATTTTGAAGTATAACATCATGGGTCACCAGCTGCTTAACTCTCAAGGATCTCACTCCTTTAAAGATATGATTGGACAACAAGGAGAAAATTCCCTCTTTGACATTTCTTCATGGGACAGAGCTTTAGGATTATTGAGAGGGTTGGATTTTTGGGCTCCACCTTCAGACTTGTTCCATTTGGTGGCCTCAATGGAACAAAAATTGCATGGTTGTGCCCTTAAGAACCTATAGGAATCAGACTGTAGCAGGTGGGGTTTAGTTGAGTATCCAGTTAAGCAGAGCTATGCCCAACAACTTTCTCGTTGTTCACTTCCCCACAAAGCCTCAATCTGGAGCAAAATATGGCATTCAGATGCCTTGCCAAAGATTAATATTTTCTATTGGACCCTATATTATGAAAACATATTAACCTCAGAAAATATGAAAAGGAGAGGGATCCAGGGTCCCTCCTAGTGTGCTCTTTGCCTTTAGTTTGGCATCTTCTCATTGCCTATTTTTAGATTTCCATTTCAGTATGGCAGCGTGGTTAGTGGTGGTAAATGGCCTTTAGAGTCGGTTCAAGTAGTAAAATTCACTGAAGCAACTAATTTGGACATGTCATAGTCATTACATAAGGTCCTTTCATTGCAAGGCTCTTTTGAAGGGGGTCTAGTTTGCATTGTCTAAATTAGTATGTTGGAAATCTGGCTGGAAAAAAATCATGCCATCTTCCAAATAGATGATGAGTGAAATGGAGATGGTGGCAATTAAATCTAAAGCACTGCTATCTAAACATCTTAATTCAAAAGGGATGAAATTCTTTCCCGATCAAGATCTAGACAAGTAAGAACTTCAATTGCTAGATAAATTTAATTTTAAATATTCTTGTTCTTCTTCCCGACCCAGGGACCCAGGTAAGTATGTCCACAATCATGTTGGCTGCTTCATATAACTCTAAAATTATTTCATGAGTGGATTCAGACTCAAAAAGCCTTCATTTTTTATTTTGATGGTGCCTTGAAACGAAACCCTGAACTGGCAGGATTCAATGGGGTTCTCATTAGTCTAAGAGGGAAGATAGCATATCCCTATGGTGTTGCATATATCGACATTGGGATATAGGAAACTCGGTCCTCCTCAAGACAGGAGAATTCCCTGTTGTATGTAATAGTTCTCACAATTAATATACAAATGAATTATATCAAAGCTAATCATCTCAATATACTTGATGGCCTTCTTATGTTTAAGGGAAATCTAATCCTAGTTGAACCTTCAATTCATTTACTAGTAATACACAATATTATTACACCAAATTCTACAACATACCTTATCTAGAATATGGTAGACAAAATACACAAGAATGATGCATACAACCCTTGATTATAGCATTGGTGTTTATAACGAGGCATTTCAGCTCAAAAAGCTCCTTTTCCACCCTCAACTAAACTCTTTTCACATGAATATGTCGTTACTGGCAGCCTGAGAGAAGGGAATTTTGACCAAACCAGGTTACATAGTGTTCCAGGTAATTGCCCTGTAATCAATACCATTGAAATGTCATTGGAGAGCACATATATAGAGCAATAAAATGATATCAATGGACCATACAAATAAGGCATTAATTATTATATTTTAAGCACATGCTAAGAGTCCTTCACAACATCTACGCAAGCATTGCTGCTTTCTACAGTAAATATCTACTGGATAACCAAAAAATTGAATAAGAGTCCAAAAGAAATGACAAGTAATATGCATAACTAAAACAAAAAGGCCATAACCCTAAAATAGCAAACCTTTGGAAGGTTTTACACAACATTCTACAAAAATCATTGAATGTCCTTCCTTAGGACTTGATACACATTGAGAAATAGTAGACAAAAAACGATAGCCATGTACCATAACAGGTAGTTTTAATGTATAAAATCTGGCAGAAACATAATCTGGTGAAAGGCATAGGCCTGAAGTAATATGGATGACAAAGGAAATTAACATCTTTAAAGCACATGCTCAGATTCCTATGCAATTTCTAGGGAAGCCTCGCTGCACTCTACATCAATTATCTCCCAAATGACATGAACATGGATAAGATTCCCACAAGATTATGAAAAGTGATATGCATGACCAAACAAGAGTATACCCTTAAAAAGCAAACCTTCAAGCAATCCACAACACTCTACAAACTTTGTTAAATGTCCTACCTTGGTAATTTATATGGATTCATTAACAACCCAAATCAATGGCTTGAAATGGATAAAATGACCAAACAAAGCAACAGGTCCTAAAAGGATAGGTCTTTAGAATCTTCTTGTATGAAAAAAATGTGGCACTTCCACACTAAAACACACATTTAGGAAAAGCCCAAAGAAACAACAAAAAATAGTGTGGGGTGATGAAATGAAAAAAATATTAATGGACTTGCAACTTCTCTACAAAATTTTCCAGATTTCAAATTTATGGAAGTTTTCTGCCTTCAGTGCTGAAGCAAAACAATAAAGAATATTTCACTAATTGCAGATGAGTAAATTATAATAGTATACAACTTTAATAATTAGCTAGACCGTCTACATAATTAGCAAGACGTTTTTATAAGGTAAACCCTCTGGAATGCTTTAGCAACAAGTGGTCATTAGCTCTCCTATAGAATGGTCAAAAGCACTTTGGTTCTGTCCCTGCTTATATATACAGCCTGTTCCTTGTATACTTCTCCTAACAAATTCTTGCCTCAACAATTTGAACATAACATGTCTTATACCTCAAGATTCTTGATATGAAGAGTGCCACTTACTGCCAAGTGTTGTGCCTGAAGATGCCTTTGAGAGATCTCAAGTCTTCCCTTTCCTTTGTCTGAAAATATCATACCATAGGAAATGAAGAAACCTTGACTCACAGTCAATTCCCTTTCAGTTACTTGCCTAGATCTTTAGTCCACTCAAGTATGCTTATTTATAGACTTCTTTCAGCCCTTTGAATAGACCCCTGATCAGACCTCAGAAAGGTTTACATATACTTCAGATTTCCTTCTTCGTGGATCTTTTTGTCACTGATTTGGAGATGTCTCCTTTTTTCCCTTTCCTTCTATCATTGATATATCTTTGATTGCAATATTTGATAATGTCACTGATGTCTTCAGTGTTTGAAATTTCAGATTGTACTCCCCTTAAGATGATTCAAACAAGCTTCTTAAGTTAACACACTGTTATTCAATGACTGAAGTGGTTCAGCAAAACTCTTTTGAAAACTGACTCAAAAACCCTTAGATCAAGCCCTGACCAGGGTGCTTCTTGCCCTTCAACAAAATTTTTCGGATGCCAACAAAATAAGCATCAGGAAAAAAATGAAAAAGCCTCAGATGCCCTTGGATTAGGGTTCAAAATTGTAGTAAAAATTTCCTCAGAAAAATTTCTTGAAAACTTCTGAAAAACCTGTGAAGAACCCTCCCAAAGACAATGTGAAAATTAAATTCAAGTTCACAGAAATGTTACCTTGTATGCGTGGATATATTTTTTCTTCATTGGTCGAAATTTGATCTTAGAGCTACCTTAGGAAGAGGGCCAAACTTACCTCATTAACAGAGCAAAATAGCCTCAGATAAAAATATGTTGAGCAGGTTGAATAGATGCTACAGGTAGCTGCAGATATCCTTGTCAAGGGGGGCTGAAAATAATCATAGAACTATGCCTCAGATGGTGCCCTCAGGCAGGCCTAAATGGGCATCAGGAAACTAGATCCAAGCCTCAGAAAATACCAACGAAAAGTGCCTCAAACAAGTTAGACATATCCTTAGGAAAAGCGAAAAGTCTGCCTCAGAACAAATCAGATTTGGCCTTCTAAATGCCAATGAACAGTCACAAAAGAAGGCTTTCAACACAGACCTAAAAGGCTCCAATGTGTTTGAACTTTAATTGCTTGCAGGCTATGAATATTGTGTGTATACAACATCTAGTTAAAGTCCTAGATCTACTGTTTCCTGTTAGTCACCCATATTTTAAGTTCTATTTTTTGTTCCTTCTGCTCTCTTTTTTTTTTCTGTTTGAGTATCGGTTTAAAATGTTAGTTTGGACATCTCATGACTAAAAAAATCAATAAACATAATTATATTGATGTGGGCTTCTTCTGGAACACTGTGTAGTATCGTTGTGGTGTCTAGTTGTTGTTCCTTCTACTTTTTTATTTTATTTTTCTGTTTGAGTGTCGGTTTAAGATGTTGGTTTGGAAATCTCCTGACTAAAACAATCTATAAACATAATTATATTGATGTGGGCTTATTCTGGAATACTTTTTAGTATTGTTGTGGTTTCTGTGTAGTAACGTTAGCTTGCCTAGCCACCCTGCAAGGTCATATCACTGATGATCCTGCATTTTTCTCTTACATTCTTCTTCATAGATACAATTTAGGGAATGATTCATGGAGGTATATGGGCTCTTAGTCCTTTACCTAAGATGTCCAAATCTCAAAAGTTGTGCACACTAAATGTTTCTAATTTGAAAACTGAATATTAGTAGGTTTGTGATTCTCTTAGTTCTCATTGGCTAATCCTAGGGACTAGAAATGACTACGAGTCTCATTACATTGGAGGTTGGGTTTAGGATCTACGTTATCATAAAAACCGTGATCAGAAGCCAATCGCCTTTATATCTGATTTTCTGAAACTTTATGACTGATATACCTCCTGTTACTAAATTTGAAGAACCCTAACAAGCGGTAAGGATTGTATCCCCATTTTCCTAGGCCATCTTATAATCTGTCACTGTGCTTGTCTATAGGGAGGTCATATGAGACATGAAATTGTGATCATCAGTTTAAAAACACCACTGTGTGTTGCGTGCTAACTACATGTGGGTTGATTTCATGCCCATTTGGGTAAATAGCACGAAAATCATTGTCCTACATCCATTTACCCCCTTCTGACTGTCCAGAAAAAGAGACCAATCACCCTTGAATGTTTTTAGAGTAGTGATTTTTCTCTCTGTAGACCAAGAAGTTCTTGTAATTTATGAGTAAATGATAACGCCACTGACTTGTTTGATTTTGATTGTGTACAAATGGCATAGTGAATACAACCAGTACCCCATCCTCATCTGGTGTAGACTCCATTGCTTCTTTTTCATTGCTAATTGGAAGGGTAGCAACATTATTTCTGGTTCACCTGTTGACACAACTCAAATGACTATGAATCCATTCATGACCTGAAAGCTCTTTCTGGTGCATGAAATTTTCTCTCTAGTTCATGCGCTTAGCATCGATAGATTACTTCTAGACTACGACAAAGTATTTTTGCTATGTAAATTTGGTGTCTGAGAAAAGAAGTAGATGGGCAAGATCTTCAACATTGATTCTTTTTTGTGAAGGCAAGGAATTGCTTGAACTTTGCCTCTATTGAGGTTGGATTTGTTACACAATTTCTAAGCAAAAAGTGAATAACTTGAGTCTCAACTTTGAAAATAAGAGAAGAATAATTTGGTCTTGTAGAAAAATAATTTTCACCCACATTTAACATTATTTGCATCTATAATGGACTCCCAGCCACACACTTTATCTAATGAAACTGTGCTTTTTGTAACACCATTTCTACTATGTGAATGTGTTAGTTAAGGAAAAATACGTATGATTCATCAGCATATTGACATCTGAAAACAAACCAAAAGAAAACGAACAAGGAAATGAGACTTACCTTTCGCAACACTGTGAAATCCTTGCTCTTTCAGGCTAGTTGAGTACCCTACCATATTTTGCATCCAAAAACTGCAATAGATTGTCGTTGGGTGCAAAATCATACACAAGAAAGCACTCGCCTCCACCTATGGAACAACAAAAACCTCTAAACCTCACCACGCGAGAGAGTCTTGAGACCCTTTTGGAATTATAATTCCTCTGTCGTGCAACTCATCTTATTGATGCTTTTGATGACCAAAAAAGACACATCTCTCAATAACCCCCTTGTAAGTAGCATAGTATTTGTTTTCCCTCAACAAAATATTTTCAAAGAAATATTGTGTTGTAGATTCAATCTCCTCAAGCTTAAATCTAAAGCTCTGGAAGCATTCACAACTTGTTCCTTCATCTACCAAAGGATTCCAACCATTTGAGTACTCTAAAATAATCAATAGTGAGAGATTTCCTTCCAAAATCCTTAGTTATTGATACTTACTCAATTTTCGGTTGTCTCGTAAGCACTGCTAATCTTCTGTTTTCTTCTTCAAAATAATGAGAATGTGAAAACAACAATTTGTTAAAATTGGAAACTAGGGCCAAATTATACTTAGATCTGCTTAGTTGATGAAGATGATCTTTCCATTGAATCCTTCTTTTTGAGAGGACCAAAATCGACCTAAAGATCACCAAATTTGGATAAGGAAAAATATTTGTTTATTTAAAAGAAATTCCACAAGACATAACCTTATTAAGGCAGGAAAATTGAAAATTTGAAATTCAAATTTTGCCTCCAAGTGTTAAGATCGGCTTCACCTCTATAAGGAAAAATTGTTATATATATAGGGATCACTCATCTTCATTAGAGATCATCCTAAAAGAGTGCATTTAACTCTTGGGTAATTCTTTCTGAGGCAGCCACAGCTTGGAGAAACAAGGAGGATGTGATGTATTGATCTCCCATAGGTTCGAGTAGGAGCAGGCAGCTAGCCGTAGGTTTGAGGTAAAGTTATGGGTGATGTTTTGTCATGTTTTTGGGTGTGAATCTCTTCAAGAGAAGTTTGCATTCTTTTTGTGGAGCCACAGATCAAGACATTGGTTTAAAGGTGAGTTTTGGGGTTTATTTGTTCACGCTTTTTATTCTAGTTCGGGCCATAGGAATGCTGCTACAATAGCTAGTATGAAAGCATGTGTTGAAGGGACACATGACCTAATCTGAGTCATTTACCCTAGCTACATTCAAGGAGAGAGGGCCGCAATGTAAATAGAGAGTTTAACCCTCATTTTTTAGTATATTCTTATTACTGGTAGCATAGGATTACTGTTGGATGCCTTGAAAATGAACCGCAAGTCTTGGATCATTGTGCGACATCTTGTAAAGGACAGAAAAGGGTACAATTAATTGGAAGAAGGTTACTCAGTGACTATTAGGAACCCTAACCAAGCAACAACCTTCAAGACTGTTTTGAACAGTAATTTAGCAAGTCTATTTTGACTCATATTATTGTACTCTCTCTGCTGAACATTGGATATTGATAATAAGAAGAATTGATCAAGGGTTTTCCCTGGCTTGTGCCATATCTTTTTGTTATTTTGTCTTGGCTTGTCTTCTTCATTTAACATTTATGTTCTTTCTTCAGTTACTGTTAGTAAGATGATAATTCATGTGTGGATTAATAAATGGGGTTATAAGGAACATTGAAGTAACTTTATTATGCAAAGAACATGTTAATCAAAATTAACATGGGATCAGAGCCAAGTGAGGACAAGCCGAAGACTAGAGTGAATGTGATAACAATCACTGAAATAAGTTTGTTGTCAAAGTATCCATGATCTCCTCCCTCTGAAGTTTTAACAAAATGAGGTGGACTATGAGTGCATACTACCTAATTGATTTACAACAGAAGGAAGGATGGATCTCTGGCAATTGCTAAGTTATTCATCTGTAATGATCTTTCAGGGTCGAGATTCCAGGACTGTTTTAGGGCCACTTCATTTGGAAAATATGAAATTTAGATGAATTATGGAACAACGTTAAGGTTTCTCAACACCTATGTCTCAGACCTATCTCTCCTAAAGGTATAAGATTCATGCCATATGTTTCTACTCTACTCTCGGACAATGGTATGCTCCTCCATAATGGTATATACCTCAACTCGCATCTCAACAATATTGACACTTCATCATTGGAAGTTTGTTATCTGTTGAAGAACATCACCTGAATTAGTACTCAAAGTGCCAAACTTTTCCAGTGTATGCTTGAGGTCTTTTCCCAAAATTTTGGAAGAAAAAAAAAACTATTTATTCCTGTTGTGGCCCTTGTACAGTCTTGAATATCTACGTGGAGTCCTAAAGAAAATACGTGGGAGCTTGCAACAGTCACAACCTTGCCGATACTCAACACAACAAGCTCCAAGATGTGCACAAGGTCATGACATTCTTCCAAAGCTATCATATTAAAGTCACAGTTTATATCTTTAGAAATCTCAACTTAATTCAGAGATCATATCTTGAAACTTTTTGGAGCTTACATGCATAGTGCCTTTTCAAAGGTTGTTTATGTTTTTTTTATTTCAATAAATCTTGAAAGATTCTCGTGACCTACTTGCTCTTCATCTATGTTATGCATAACTCTGTGGAAATTCTTGAAAGGTTAAATTCTAAAGAAATTAGTATCACTTGAGTATCATTGTGATATATAATTGGGTTGGTATATCTCGTCTAGAATAATTCAGTTATGAGCTTGAACCTGAGGTAGCAATTTCCTAGGATAATACACTGAGTCTACAAATTTGTAGACATATTGTATGCTCATTCGAAAATTTCTGTGGAGCACTTCAGGCTGAATCTTGAAGAATTATTGTCTGAGGGTTAATGTTCTGGTGATTTTAAAGGACATCCATCCATCCTTCAATAATTGATCTGTGCATCAGATATGAAGCATGCATTTCACTAAGGCAGAGTCTTCAATATTATTTTAGACAAATATGATGTATCTAGTGAACAAAATTGCACAAATTTAAGGCTGAAAATTCAGTGATCAGATCTGAAACTCACTAAGATGAAGCCCCTTCCTCAGAAGCTTATAAGACAGATTTGCAATTCTGTAAGGATGTGAATTTAAGGTATGATAATACATTTACTGAAGAAACATTTAGGGTGATCTTCTAAGCCAATCATTCGTGTCAAATCTAGATTTGATTGAGATTTCCCAAAGTTCAAAATTTTAATATTGATTGTATGTTGATCTGAAGCATATCAAAGGTACTAAATTTACAGTCAATATATATAGTTGAAGTTTGTTTTGAGGTATTTAAGGCTTCTCTTCAAGGTCATCTATATCAAGCGTGTCAAATTCTGAAGTACACCTCTTACAGAAAGAAAATTCAAAGCAAATCACTCTAAGACAGTTTCGATGTGAATCACTTGGCACCTCCATACAGTCATGGATATCAGTAAATTTGAAGTACAACAGTGTATTCATCCTAAGAAGCATCACCAGTAGTAGCATTTGTTGAAATGGGAAAAGTTCTGGTCCAAGTTTGATAACTGTGGTAAAGGTAGAATGGTCCGAGAATTTTATGTTCTAATACAGATTCTAGCGTGTTACTGTTATATGGTGTGTGCCAGTATAGTGACACAATAGGATCATTGAAAATATTGCTAGGATTTTCACTTCAGAGATCAGACTAGCTTGAATTGTGTAATGGCAGAGAAGGTTTGCTTGGATGAGGATGGTGCAAGTCCCTTGGTATCTTCATTCAGTCACTAATACTTATGAAATCAGTAATATGGTTCTATTGATATACTGTTGTTGAGGTATGTGAGTTAAATGGGCAGAACATGTGAGAGAGTTTACTTGTGCATTGCTGAAGTTTGGTAATTGAAAGTTTGTTGATATAGTTGCAACATGATAATGTCTCATCTTAAAGATGAGGAGAAGATTGAAAAAGGTTGAATGTTCAATTGAAGTAAGTCTTCAGAGGGAGCTATGGAATCCCTGGCAGAATGGCTTGTCGTCTCTTCTTGCCTATCTATTTTTTTTAATAGAAATACCATGTCATAAGACGTTGATTTGCAAAAGCCGGATGACTATGACTGAATGACCTTGATTAATACCAGGATGCAGATAGCCCAATGGTTATGTTTTGGGCGAAGTTGCTTTTCTGTTCTTTAGAGGGAGCTATGGTAGGTTTACAGCTATTGATGATGTTTTTCCACAAATAAAGATCCTCTCGATGTGAGAGGGATTGTCTTAACCTTGATGCACTTCTTCCTAAAGCTTAAAATTCTAATAAAATGGACAAGTTGTTGATCTGAATACATACAACTTGTGAAGGCTCTAATGCTCAATAAGATATCCATGTTAACTGTGATCTGTAGTACTCTGCCAAAATTATTGGATTGGCATAATGATAAATGGAAAGAGCACTTCTAGATCCTATATCTCTTGGGATCCACCTTTATTTCATGAATGAATGAAGGACTAAATTTTGGGAGCACCGTTGAGGCTGAATGAATGAAGCAGCTAGCATGGCCTATTATGAAGACATTTGAGTCATGTGAGCATGTGTTGGAATCCGCCGCTTAACATCAGGTTCCACTTTATTTGATATGGTACAGTGGGGAGAAATATAGCTCCAGCATTACAGGATGGATGTACAGGTTACCAACATCCCCTCAAAACCCCTTAGTAAGGACAGATTTAACTTCCTTCATAGAGAGAGGTTGGGTGTCCTGGAAAGACCCTAATATGAGGGTCTTGATTGAACATTGAGCTCTGGGAGCTCCTCAGGGCCTGGGGTACTTCTTTGAGCTATAAATGACCCTAAGGTGAGTGGTTCACCTTCCCTTATAGGTGCACGGTGTACAGGGTGAGTGGTTCACCTTTCCCTGTGACAGCTAACATGTGTGTAGGATAAGTGGTTCACCTTCCCCTACATTTGCGAACACGTGTGTAGGGTGAGTGGTTCACCTTCCCCTAGATATTATGAAATATGCATAAGATTATTAGTTCACCTTCCCCTATGGCATATGAGCAGAATGAGTGGTTCACCTTCTCCCGTGCGTACCCCAGTGAGAGATGCATTCAGGCATCTGGTTGTGAAAATGTCAATGGGACTTGGTTCATCATTTTCCTCACATGTAGGATGCTCATTCCTTATGATTGATGGTTGACATATCGATGGGATGTGGTCCATTATTTCCCCCATGTAGGATCCTTCCTACTATTGTTGGTTTGCATGCATGTAGGACGTGGTTCTTCCTTTCCCTACATGTGATTGTGATGTGTGTTTGTAGAATGTGGTTTCTCCTTTCCCTACATGTAATTATGAGCAAGATGTGATATGGTGTTTCTACATAATCCTACCCATGAAGTCCGAGACTCATTGGAAGTACCTCTCATCTAGCAAATGAGTTGGGAAATGAGGATAGAGACCATAGCACTATTGATGGATGCATTGTGTATTTTCAAACTCTCTATGCTAGGATGCTTGGTGTTTATCTACTTGATCTGGGATCAATTGAGGTTCTACCTCCAAACTGAATTTTCTCAGTGAAGAGTGGCAAGGTCTTGTGAATAAATATTAATCAAATCTTCTTTATTATTCACATCAGTGCTTATTACAGCAGAGAAAAGAAGACATAGATGGTTCATTATGGTTCATAATGGCAGGATGGCATGATGATCTATGACAACAAATTGACTGGCAAGTGGAATTCTCCCTAGTTAAGGAGTGTTAAAATTGGCAACTAAGGCCAAATTCTACTCAGATCTGCTCAGTTGATGGAGATGATCATTCCATTGAATCCCTCTTTTTGAGAGGACTAAAATTGACCTAAAATCACAAAATTTGGATGAGAAAATTATTTATTTATTTCAAAAGAAATTTCACAAGACATAACCTTATTAAGGTAGGAAAACTGAAAATTTGAAATTCAAATTTTGCCTCCAAGTGTTAAGGTCGGCTTCACCTCCATAAGGAAAAATTGTTATATATATAGGGATCCCTCATATTCATTAGAGATCATCCTAAAAGAGTGCATTCAACTCTTGGGTAATTCTTTCTGAGGAAACCACAACATGGAGAAGCAAGGAGGACGTGTTGTATTGATCTCCCATAGGTTCGAGTAGGAGCAGGCACCTAGCCGCAGGTTTGAGGGAAATTCTGCGTGATGTTTCGTCATGGTTTTTGGGTGTGAATCTCTTCAAGAGAAGGTCGCATTATTTGTGTGGAGCCACAGATTAGGACACTGGTTTAAAGGTGAATTTTGGGGTTTATTTGTTCATGCTTTGTATTCTGGTTCAGGCCACAGGAAATGTTGCTATAGCAGCTAGTATGAAAGCATGTGTGAAAGGGACACATGACCTAATCTAAGTCCTTTACCCTAGCTTCATTCAAGAAGAGAGGGACGCAGTGTAAAAAAAGAGTTTAACCCTCGTTTGTGAGCATCTTCTTATTACTGTTAGCATAGGACCATCGTTGGATGCCTTGAACAAGAACCGCAAGTCTCGTAGCATTGTTGGACATCTTGTAAAGGAAAAAAAGGGGTACAGTTCATTGGAAGAAGGTTACTCAGTGATTATTAGGAACCCTAACCATGTAGTAAGCTTTAGGATTGATTTGAACACTAATTTAGCAAGTCTATTTTGACTCATATTATTGTACTCTCTCTCTGTTGAACATTGGATATTGATAATAAGAAGAAATGATCAAGGTTTTTCCCCGTCTTGAGGTTTTTCCCTAGCTTGTGCCATATCTTTGTGTTATTTAGTCTTGGTTTGTCTTCTACAGTTAAAATTTGTGTTCTTTCTTCAGTTTCAGTTATTAAGATGATATTTCATGCGTGGATTAATAAATGGTCTTATAAGGAACATTGAAGTAATTGTATCATGCAAAGAACATGTTAATCGAAATTAACATAATCACACCGACAACAATAGCAATGCTTGAGGTTTTAAAGGTTTTAGATCAATTTTGTCAACTTCTTGAGAAATCTGTAGATTCTAACTGGGTCTCTATATTCCAATTGCCTTGCTACAGTAGATAAGTTATGTCAACAATCTTCCCAGCTTTAATATTTTGATATTTTTACTCAGCTAGTTAAGTTAAATTTAATATTTTAGTTTTTAAGAGTTGAGTTAGGTACTGTAGTGTCCAAGGTTCATCAAATGTATGCTACCTATTTTACCATGCTTTTTTAGTTTCCTTTGTGTGCATTTCCAAATTGTCTGCTAAGGAGTCGTGGAGGGTGTGAAGTTGTTTCACCAAAAACTATGTTGTCGGCCATGCAATTGTCAGCGCATCTACCTGCACTACTACACAATTGTTTCCGGAATATTTGCATGGATGTTGGGGTTCCCATGTTTTGGCCAGGTTGACAAGACCAAAAGATGAGACAACATGGAACCACTTTCAGACCTTAGGATCTAGCCCTCCTAGGTCTAGAGAGGGCTCTCTCTGTATGAGTCAAAGTGTATGTCTTTGAGGCTCTAAGTTATGATTTTAGGCTAGTTATGTAGAAATTTTATGAATAATGATATTTTATCCACCGAGATTATCCTGATCACATATCAATTCGAATTCATATGCAACACATAATCTCTTCCACTCAGATCATCACACATGCGGAAATAAAAAAAGCGATAACACATCAAATCATCATACAATTAACACAGTATGTATGGGGAAAGCCTATAGCTGAAAACCCCATAGCTATTGTGTATATTATAATGGAGAAATCATGTAACAAACTTAGTACAATACTCCTCACAAGTACTCAGTACTTTCTCATAAAGTTACACACAAACTAGCTTGGTTTTGAACAAGTTGTTAGCGCTCAAATCTACCTTAGGCTGAAATAAGGTAAAACTCAAGGCTACATCAAACCACGCTCAGCCTCGTAGCTAGCCCTACGAGGACAGGAGAGGGCTCTCTCCGGGTCTATCTTGGCAAAAGGTTTTCAGAGGGGCTGAGATTACTTATAATGAACAATGAATACTGATTTTAGGCTAGTAAAGAGATAGGAAAGTTTGATTTTGATTTTTTGGGTTTTTGTTGAAAAAATGGGAAAAACAATTTTGGGTCCGGGGATAAGGCCAGATCTTTGCAGAATTTGAGTTGGGGCGAGGTAGGCAGTAGTCTTGATGCTTTTGATCAGGTGTATGGATGGATCAGAACGACAAGGAGCTGAAGAGGGCAAGGGAGAACATGGATCCTCTCCAAACAGGCGAAAACATGTAAAACTAAACAAATTTAAAGGCAGAGCACTGAAAACAATGGATTCAACCTCATTTACTCATTCATTTAGTTTCAGAAGCATAAGAAGGGAATGGAATACATTAAACATGAAAGAACTTACAATAAACTGAGAGAAAACACCATCAAGAACTGAAAGCCACAAGAATCCCAACAGGTGTTGCAAAACCTCTGATCTTTCCTTAGCCAAAATATGAAAAATATGTACAATAGTGTGCCAAAGTCTTCCCAAGAGTCCAACCTATCCAACCTCTGAAAATGATTGAGAAATTCATCTTATAGACCTTCCTAACCCCTTCCCATGCCTCTAGGGGTCGAATTCCTCCTTATACGAGCAGTTCCAACTAATTCTAAACAAGGAGCTAGAATATAGGCATCCAAACAACTTGCCTCTAAAAGGAAGGAAACTGATTCTTACATTTGATTTTTACTTTTTTAGGAGTGAATCATCTAGAATAGGTAAAAGTGAGTCCAAGTTACATGCCAACCATAAAATTACATCAAGATAACTCAAAAATTACATCCACAAGAAAAACTGGTCCAACTGGCCGAAATCCTGAGCTGGAAGGTGAAAAATTGACCAAAAATCTATATGCGTAGCGCGCCTGAGCTATACGCGTAGCGCACCTTTCAGCTTGCTTTTGGGGCACTTCCCAGAGTCCAAATTGAGCTCATGATAGCTCGTTGGAAATCCCTGGATGTTGGCTATCCAACCCAAGTGGAATTTTTAAATTTGGAGCTCATTTTCCCCTTCAAAACTTCATTCTCCTACAAGTACTTCCTGCTGGTGCAAAAGGTGGCAGAAAGGTGGTTTTCATGGTGTTTTTGGGCCTTTTGATCATCCAGAACTTGATGAAATGTGTCAGCCATACTGGAGCATGCGTAACTTACCATTACAAATCCAAAAATATAATTTTTTCCTTCAGCAAGTGTCCCAATCATAAGCGAGCGCGTCGACGCGCTACTCGTATGGCTGAAAAATCTATTTTGAGACCAAAATTTTTCAAAATGACAAAAATTTCTCCAAATTTTCTCAAATTCGGAGCGGAGACCCTCCATCATGTATCATGCCCAGCCAACGAAGCCTCGGCCAAAATCCGGAGTGGATCAGGTGTTTCACGACGCTTCAGTGTCCTCCTGGTGTATGCAGTTCAGTGGTGCAATCTCTGTCTTGGTCATATAATGTATCGATGTCCGCCTCCATGATGTTGAAAAATATGTGTTGGCTTGAATGAGATGAAGAATGAGGATTTGGTGCTTTTGTTTCAAACGCCAAATGTGGGAGGAACTATGGGAAATAGGGCCGTGTGAATAGTGGACTGTGGGAAAATGAGCTATGGGAACAACATGATTCAATTAAGTGAAGAAAATATGCTTGAGTCAAGTGAAATTAAGGATGTGAGTATAGTCACTTGACTGTATGGAATTTTGGAACCTATAACTGATATGAAGGATGGAAAGTGGTAACAAATGGCAAGTTTTAGGGATGGGATATAGGGAAATAGGAGAGGGACGAAGTGATATGAGTGATTTTAAAGGGAATAGGGAAAAGGGAGGCATTGTATGATGATATGACAGTAGTGGGGAAAGGAAAATACAAGTGAGATATGGAATTTTTTGGCACCAAAGTCAAATTCTAAAACTTCAAATTCAAACCCTAAAGAGGCATTTCTTTACAAGAGAGTAGGGTTTGTGTTCTTCAACATTCATACTCTTACAACCGATCTTCAAACAACTCCAAACACTGAACAAAGATAATAGCAAGATGATTTAAACTTACATTAGGCAAAGGAGACTAAGAGAATTGAATTTTCAAGAGCAGTGGCAAAAATTTTGTGTTCTGGCCCAATGCGTAGCGCGCACTTTATATGCGTAGCGCGCTACATAGTGCATTTTGCAGGAGGCTTTTGGAGGCCTTCCCGGTGTCCAAATTGAGCGTGTGATAGCTCGTTGGAAATCTCTTGGAGTCGGAATTCCAACCCAAGTGGAATTGTTCAATTTGGAGTTCATTTACCCTATCATAAATCAAATCTCCCAACACTACTTCCAACAGGTGCATCAATTCTCCTGAGGCAACGGTATTCTTGAAATTTCTCCAAAACCATTATACCTGTGTAAAAAGTGAAGGAGGTTTTTATTCCTTGGAATTTGTTGTACAAAAACCTCTCTCATAATTCAAAAATTCATCTTTTATTGCTCTTAAACATCATTTGAGTGAAACTTATCCCGATGTGTGAAACAAGGGATTTTGTCGAAATGAAGCGAAATGAAGGGGATAAGGGGCTTCTAAATTCTTGGGGAAATTTTTGGAAGTAGGGAGGGATGTTAGGAAGTAGGGGAAAGTGGAATATCAGAGATTGAGTGAGGGGAAGGGGTCCAAAAGGGCAAAACACAGGCCTAGCCTAGAAAATTGCCAAGTTGTGGCAAGAAACTAGGGTTTGTGCAAAAATGAGGAATTTGAGGGATCTCAGTGATGGGAAGTGTTTAATAAGGTAAATTAATGATAGGGGAAGGTGTATTAACATCAGGATACAAGTTTTTCTAATGATTTGACCATCCAAGAGAAATTACCTCCAAAACCCTAGGAGAGGGAAATGGACCTTACCTAGGCACAACTGAAGCATGAAAAAGCTGTAAAATGACCCAATGGAACCTGACATGATGATGAAAACCCTATGAATGATGGTACACTCAGCTGAATGGTGACATGAACCGACATTTGGACAACTTTGATAGGAGTAAAAGCAACCCCTAGACCTAATGCCTAGTGACCAAATTTTGCTTGAAGACTCTTTGAAATGACAAAATTTGACCTTGACACCTTAAAATCACTTTGTAAGAGCATGTTTGATCACTGAAGGAAAGGTGCAAAGGCTGACACTAACACAAGTCACAGGTTCAAAACACACCACTAACTGCCTTGCCTCTATTGCGCAATCATGGCCTGTCTAAATAGAGATCCAAGGTTCGAATCTCCTTGGCTTGACAGCGCAATCATCATGGGAAATTCCTCCAAGTGTGGTGCAAATATCATGCACAACTGATGTCACAACTGATAGCTATCTCAACCCTTTCATCTACCTCTTTCACTGGTCTCCACTGAACTATCCATGCACTGTAGTGAACTGATGTGTTCTTGAGTTGAATAATGAGTTACTAATTAATGAATTAAATAATATTTAATTCACTCCACTCATAACTAATTGATTAGCTAGTTAAACTAATCTCAACTAGTTCAACTAAAATAAACAGAACACAACTCCACTAGCCGTCTCATTAACTCCACCAAACTTCTGCCACTGAAGTCCTAACTGAAGTCAACCATGCATGATGCCATCAAACCCTTGGGAATAGCGTAATTCCTCTGTCATATGCATGAGCCACTTCCAAGGCTCGAACTGAAGTGCTCCAAGAGAGTAAACTGTTGTTTAGAGTCCAAATATTATTAAGGGTAAATAATATTTGACTTCCCTATTTTTAGGATAGGCAGTCTAAAAATAGACATCGACCTATAGGTCAAAAAAATAGAGGTCCATATATTTTTACCAACATGACCAATACTCCAAGAATAACATACTGTAACCCCTGGACCATGCTCCATATGTCTAAAAATAGACATAGTCTAAAAATAGACTTTGCGCCAGAATTTGCCTGCGGGCCCACTTAGTGAAGGCGACTTCATTTCACTAAGCTCCATCATCTTGCTGCATTCTCAACACTCCCTCTCAGCAATATATGGATTATCTACAACCCCTATCCTGCCTCTGTGGAATTCGAACTTGCTCCTGGTGAGCGCCTTCGTCAGGATGTCGGCATCCTGATCCTCCGTGGGAACATATGAAAGCATCATGATTCTCCGCCGAACACAATCTCTGATATGATGGTACCTGATGTCGATGTGTTTGGATCTATCATGAAATACTGGATTAGCCGAGAGTTTAATGCAACTCTGGTTATCACAGTAGATCACTGTAGGCTCCAAATGCAACCTGAACAAACCTGCGAGGATCTTCCTCATCCAAATAGCCTCACATGCAGCCAAGCTTGCTGCCATGTACTCGGCCTCTGCTGAACTGAGTGCCACGGATCTCTGCTTCCTGCTGTACCAGGAAACTGCTGTCGACCCAATGCTGAAAACTCCCCCAGAAGTGCTCTTCCGGTCTGTTGGGCTCCCTGCCCAATCTGCATCAGTGAAACCAGAAAGCTTCACTCCATCCTCCTGTCTGTACCATAGACCATATCCCGATGTGCCTCTGATATAGCGCAATACATGCTTGCCCGGCTTCCAAAAGAGCTTGGTAGGCTTAACCATAGCTTGCGAAAGCTGGTTAACTGCATAGCATATATCGGGTCGAGTATTGACCAGATACATCAACGACCCCACCAACTGTCGATAGACAGTGGCATCCACTACCTCCTCCGAAGTAGCATCTCCCTTCCTCCATCCTCCAGGAAGAGGGGTGTCAACAGGCTTGCAGCCTTGCATGTTGAACCTCTCCAGAATCTCCCGGGCATACTTGCCCTGAGAAACAAACAGTCCTCCACTGCGCTGCCAAATCTCCAATCCCAGAAAATAATGAAGGATGCCCAGGTCCTTCATCTCAAACTCTCGTGCAAGATCATCCTTGCATGAAAGTATCAACTGCTCGTCGCCAGTCAAAATCAGATCATCTACATACAGTACAATGATCAACAGCTTCCCCTCCACCACAATCTGGTACAGGTTTGGATCCGCCTCACTCTTGGAGAATCCAAGCCCGGTGAAGTAGTTGTCTATGCGAGTGTACCAAGCACGAGGTGCTTGCTTCAGCCCGTATAGTGCTCTCTTGAGTCGGCACACATGCGACTCACTGCTGAAGATCTCGAAACCTTCAGGCTGCTCTATGTACACCTCCTCCTCAATGACTCCGTTGAGGAACGCAGTCTTCACATCCATCTGATGGATGTGCCATCCCATCTGCGCTGAGAGAGCAAGGATCGTCCGTATGGAAGAGTACCTTGCGATAGGTGCAAAAGTCTCCTCATAATCGATCCCCTCGATCTGTGAGAAGCCACGGGCGAAAAATCTCGCCTTGTACTTCTCCACACTCCCGTCAGCCGCCTACTTCACTTTGTAGATCCATCGCGAACCCACCACTGATTTCCCTTCCGGTCTTGGGACAATCTCTCATGCACTGTTCCTGACGATCAAATCATATTCTTCGATCATGGCTTCAACCCATGCGGGTTCCTCCACAGCTTCCTCAAAAGAGGATGGCTCCGTCACAACACATTGACTCACAAGATCCATGTATCCAGTGTACTGATCCGGTGACTGCCTCTATCCGTGCTGTGATGTAGGTGGTCCTACAACCTTCTCTGCATCCCGAGCCAGTTGCTCAGCTTCTGTAGTCCGCATGCGCACTCTGATGGTTGGCGCTGCATGGGTGGTTTCTTCCACCTCCTGAACTTCCTCTTGTGGCTGATCCACATCCGAAAGCTCCTCTTTAGGAACTAACAGCTCCTCATCTACATGCAAGTGTAGCTCCCTCTCAAGCGAACACTGCATGGCTTTCTTATCCTGAAACTTGATATCCCGTTGCACAACAGTCTTTCGACTATCTGACAAATACACCTGATAGTTGTGAGGTGTATCAGTGTACCCCAAAAATATTCCAACCTCTGCGGTCGAATCCAGCTTCCTTCTCACATCCTTCGTCACATGCATGTAGCCAGGTGAGCCAAAAATTCTCAGATGAGAAATATCAGGCCTCTTGCCAGAATAAGCCTCCTCCGGTGTACTCATGCCAAGAACCTTGTGAGGACAACGGTTCTGCACATACACTGCTGTATTGCATGCCTCAGCCCACAAGTGAAGGGGTAGGCCCCGATCATGCAACATCGCCCGTGCAGCACCCACGATCGTTCTGTTCTTCCGCTCAGCCACCCCGTTCTGCTGTGGGTTATGGGGTGCGATGAGCTCTCTCCGAATCCCTTCTGCGCTGCAGAACTCCTTGAATTCAGGCGAGATGAATTCACCACCGTTATCACTCCTTAGAGCAATCACCTTCTTCCCCGACTCCTTCTCGACCAGTGCTTTAAACTCACAAAACTTCGCGAATGTATCGCTCTTCTTCTGCATGAAGAAGATCCAGCACTTTTGAGAGAAATCATCAACAAAGATCACATAATACCTGTGCTTTGCTGTCGAAGCAACTGAGAAAGGACCACACACGTCTGTGTGAACTCTCTCAAGGATCGTCATGGCGTGACTATCCTTCTCGTGAAAGGTGGCTTTCACATACTTCCCCAAGGTACACCCCTTGCACTGATCTGACTGCGCAAGAGTGCCCTTAGGAAGCCCAATAGAAATCTGTTGCAGGATCTTCAAAGCTCCATGGTGAAGGTGGCCCAATCTCCTGTGCCACAGTTCGCCCTCATCATCCCGGCTCACCACTTCTCCCGCCTTGCATGCCATTGCTGTGCAGCCATCTACTTGCAACTAATAAAGGTTCTTGGTTCGAACCCCTATCTTCTGGGTCTCTCCAGTAGTCTTACTGCATAGGAAGGATTTTCCTTCGCTGAAGACCACATCATACCCCTTATCTTCCAACATCACCACAGAGATCAAGTTCTTCTTCAATCCAAGTACATGCATGACATCCTTCAATACAAAGGGTTTACCAGACTCCCTCTGAAAGGATATGGTACCGATACCAGTCGCACTGTATCTACCATCATCGCCCATCTCGATTTTCACACCCAGATCTTTGTCCTCCACATCTGAGAAAAAATCTCGATCTCTCGTCATATGAAATGACGCACCGCTGTCCAAGAACCACACCGATCCCGTCACACTTGAAACCAAGCATGCGATAAGTGAAAAGTCAAGCTCGAACTGCGAAGCCAAAGCTTCTCCATCTGCAGATCTTCCCGCTTGCTTGTTTTTCTTCTTCTTTGGACAATTGGTAGCATAATGTCCGTGATCATGGCAGTGAAAACACTTCACTTTCACCATATCCTGCTTCTTGCCCTTTGAACCGGAATGAGAAGGTTTCTTACCCTTCCCCTTCTTTGATTTGGCAACCAAAGCACAATTTTCTTCATCAGCTCCCTTTGATGAAGATCCATCTCAAGTAGTCCTCCTTATCTCCTCCTGCATGAGATCCGCCCAAAGGCGCTCCCATCCCGGTAGCTTCTCCCGACCATTGACACTATCTTGATATGAGTGCCAAGCCTTCGGAAGACCAAGGAGATCTAGGTCGACCATGTCCTCGTCTTCGACAGTAACCCCCACACTTCCCATCTCATCTCTGCATTGAGTGAACTTCGTGAGGTATTTGGCGATACTGACGCCTTTCTCCATCTTGATGTTTCTGAGCTTATCTTTGAGCGCCAGCTTCCTTTGGTCACTCTTACTCTGGAATAGATCCGTCAAAGCTTTCCACATTAAAAATGGAGAATCCTTTCCATGCAAGCTGGATACAATATGATCCTTGACGCCCTTCAACAGGATCCTTCGACATTTCGCCATATTCTTTTGCCATGCTTCGACTTCAGCAGGATCAGTGGGCTTTTGGACATCCGTATCTACGAACTCCTTAAGACCATTATCTTCTAATATTGCCTCCATGCGATCCTTCCATGCAACATAATTCGAACTGCCTTCAAGAGCATATTCGAGTCGCAAACCGTTGAAAGACATTTTTTTCAACACCGGCACCAAGAAAACAAAACTGCTGCAAAATTCGAATTCCACTTCAAAGCTCAACCGCTCTAGATCTGTGAGAACAAATTATTTCTAGAACAGAGATTGACTGCAAGGGGCATTTACTGGATATATCACCTTTCAAAGGAAAGGATGGATCCAGAGGCTACCTGGCCCGCATGCATACTCTGTCTACCGAAATAAGTTTGTAATCACTGTGATGATCAATCTCTGCTCTGATAATTAATATAGCTCCGATACCATGTAGAAATTTGCTGAATAATGATATTTTATCCACCGAGATTATCCTGATCACATATCAATTCGAATTCATATGCAACACATAATCTCTTCCACTCAAATCATCACACATGCGGAAATAAAACAAGCGATAGCACATCAAATCATCATACACATTAACACAGTATGTATGGGGAAAGCTTATAGCTGAAAACCCCGCAGCTATTGTGTATATTATAATGGAGAAATCATGTAACAAACTCAGTACAATACTCCTCACAAGTACTCGGTACTTTCTCATGAAGTTACACACAATCTAGCTCAGTTTTGAACAGGTTACTGGTTCAAAACTCACCGCCAATTGCCTTGCCTCTATTGCGCAATCCAGGCCTGTCTATATAGAGATCCAAGGTTCAAATCTCCTTGGATTGACAGCACAATCATCATGGGAAATTCCTCCAAGTGTGGTGCAAATCTCATGCACAACTGATGTCGCCACTGATAGCTAACTCCACCCTTTCATCTACCTCTTTCACTGGTCTCCACTGAACTGATCATGCACTGTAGTGAACCGATGTGTTCTTGAGTTGAATAATGAGTTACTAATTAATGAATTAAATAATATTTAATTCACTCCACTCATAACTAATTGATTAGCTAGTTAAACTAATCTCAACCAGCTCAACTAAAATAAACAGAACACAACTCCACTAGCTGTCTCATTAACTCCACCAAACTTCTGCCACTGAAGTCCTAACTGAAGTCAACCATGCATGATGCCATCAAACCCTTGGGAATAGCGTAATTCCTCTGTCAGATACATGAGCCACTTCCAAGGCTCGAACTGAAGTGCTCCAAGAGAGTAAACTGAAGTTTATAGTCTAAATATTATTAAGGGTAAATAATATTTGACTTCCCTATTTTAAGGAGAGGCAATCTAAAAATAGACTTCGACCTATAGGTCCAAAAAATAGAGTCCCATCTATTTTTACCAACATGACCAATACTCCAAGAATAACATACTGCAATCCCCAGACCATGCTCCATATGTCTAAAAATAGACATAGTCTAAAAATAGATTTTGCGCCAAAATTTGCCTGCGGGCCCACTTAGTGAAGGCGACTTCATTTCACTAAGCTCCATCATCTTGCTGCATTTTCAACAAGTTATAGGCACGAGGTTCGCTTATTTGATTGTTTAATTTTGGTTGTTGGGAATCAGGAAAGAAGGGTCCAGTATGAGACAAGGATGAGCAAAGAGGAAGTTTAGGCAAAGGTAGATAACTCAGAGAACATCAGGGCCATTGGGCAATGGAGTCAAGAAAGGATTTACTTGTGTTCAATGTGAAAGCTTTCAGTTGGGATAGTTATCTAGAGCATTTGGATATTAAAATATGATTGATGGAATGGAACATTAAGGACTGAAAATGAGTGAGAGGGAAAGAAGGAAAGACAACCAAATTTCTATCTATAGATCAGGTCAGAGGTCATTTAACTCCAGACCTGCTTGGACATACTCAGAGAAATCTCTCAAAGGGGAACAAAGGGGTTGCTTATAGATCATACCAGAGGTCATTTAACTCCAGGTCTGCTTTAGCAACTCCAAGGAAAAACAAGGATAAGTTTAATAGAAGGGATCTTAGAAAGGTTTGATTGAGATGGAAAGATCCTAGTGAGGCAGAGACAGGGTTCTAGACCTCCCAGTGTTCTCAACTCATCCAACTAAATCCTAACAAGAACATCTAAACATAGATTTCATTAATTCATACATCAGAGAGCAGGCACTAACATCCACTACACTAGTTAAACCAATTGAAATCAATATTCAGATACACATATAAGCAGAAAACATAAAAGGTTGGGAGAGCAGCAACATAAGGTACCTATCGAGGGTAAACCTTATGCCAAACTTCTGATGCGAGCCAGTAGAAATGGAATGAAATGAAACCAAACACAGAGATAGGAAAACATCACCAGTTGATTTAGATCAGGATCCAAAGGAATGTGCGTGTCATATTAAAAACAACACCAATCAGGTACATCATTTCTCATAGCTGCAACATTCAGTCTGAATACATCAAATCTCAGCCTATCTTACAATATTACACAGAGAACTTGTCTCAAGAGGAAAATGCTTGCATTTCTCTGATATCTCATCAACAACCATTACAATATTCCCTCATGAGCTTTATAGCTGAGGAGAAAAGGAAGAGGTAGGTGAAGCAATAAATGCACTATTAACATTTCTGAGAAGAAAGAGGGCCGAGGCCCATTCTGCTTAAATGCTGAGTATCTAATCTCTGTCACCTTTTTATGAAAGGGTGATATTATCCAGATATGACTTTGATGTATTTCGGCTGTGGTACTCCTGGGGATTTTAATCAGAAATAAAACAAACAGCTAGGAAGTCTGCCACATAAATGCTCTGATAGTTTTTAACTGTTGTTTAGGTAGAAATTCCTTCAGGGACATGGTGCATAATGAAAGTTGTATGGGTGCCTTGCCCTTTATGAAGAAAAACATTTTGCTAGTGAATAAACCCTGATGTTATCTTTTTCTTGTGCTCCGTACCTTTTGATCGATCCTCGGGGTCTTCAAAATGGTGCTTTGCCTTTTAAACCACTGATTTAAAACTTAAGATCTTCGCTGGTGTGTTCTAATCCCTTTTCCTTGTACTGAAACACTCTGTCGCTCCATTCTTGCTTCTGGCAGGTAAGCTCGAGCTTTTAATGGCACAGGAAGGTTTTTAAAGTTTGGATTCTGCCTTTCTTTAATGTAAGTCCTATCTTCACCTTCCCGGGTCTTTGCTCATAAATTCTGCCACTGTAACTGATCTTCTTTGGATTTCGTTGTCCTTGTAGCAGAGATGTGCATCATGGCGGCCATTCTTCTTCAAATAATCCTGCAAAATGAAAGCTGGTTACGACAACAGACATGGGGATGATGGACACGACGGGGACGATGGGAATGACTGTACAAAACCATGCCATGGTGGAATAATGGTGAATTGTGGTGGAAGGATGCAGCGCGAAGTGGAAATCGAGATGGATGGCGGACTGCAGCAATAGACATTTTAAACCAAATAACCTTAAAAATCCCAACTTTGAACGTTATATGCAACGGAACGAACGGGTGTACGGTGGGCACACGTGGAGGTGACGTGGCGGGACCGGGGGCAATGGAAAAGTCAACGAAGGGCAGACAAACCTAGACTGTTGATCGCAATGTATTTGGACGGCGATGGTGCGATCTAGGGAATACACGGGAACGACGCAGATGTTGAAGATTGAATGACCACCGTCCGATCAACTGAGATCAATGGCTGAGGCTGAGCCCGATGACCATATGGAAAAAGGCACCTTTGGAGCTAGCGGGCGGTTCCAGCGCGAGGTTTCATGGAGGAACGGGGTGCGGGGCTATGGCCGAAGGGGGCTAGGGCTCAATATGCAAAATATATGATTTTTGCACATTTTTAATGCATTTTAGGGCCATCAAAGGCTAATGATAGGGGAATAAGGGGGTTTGGGCACAAACAAAGGGCGTAGGAGTGGTTTTAGGAGGGTAAAGGTATAACTTAGGAAGGTACGAAGGGAATTTGGGCAGATAGAAGAAAGGTCAAAAAGGGGGTGTTTGCAGGGGTACGTGGGGCAGAAATTTATAATTAGAGAGACTTTTGAGAAATGAATCATCAGAGGGGATTTGTATTAGGCATAACACAAAGAGACTTCAAGGAGGATGGGTTTTCAGGGGAAAATCATTCCTTGAAGGCTCCAAAACAAACTAGCCCCCAACTTGCTTGTCAAGAATTTCATGAGGGGGCTAACAGTGGCTCCACATGGGGATGGCTTCTTCTTGAAGGAGTCAAGAAACCAGAAGTGATATTTGGAGTAGGCCAGATGCCTGCTGCTTGGCACATCCCCTTCTTTCTTTGATTTTTAGCTGCCACAATATGAAAATGTTACATCAGCAGAAACATTTTTCCCAATCAAGCTACCTACCCACACTACAATCTTAGCATTTTTTCTTCTTTTGGGGTGCATTTGAGCTAGCAGACCCTTTACATTTTATTTTACCACAGAAAAAAAAACCTATTCTACATCTACCCTTATTACCCCATGAGACCAGATTAAACAGTTGGCCTCATATGCTTCTCTACCTAATCTAATATCTGTTGGGATTAAACTGTCCAACAGATTTCTTCTCCTACATTCTAAGACAAGAAATTGAAAAATAGCCAAGCCAGGATTAGACTGTCTGAATTGCTGGAGTGAAGACTTGTAGAAAACTGTAAACAAAACTGTGAAGGCATGAAATCTGCAGTTTTGAAACATCCTTCTTTCTCTGTGACTCAAGTTTTGAGCATATTAGAGTCACTTCTTCTTCTTTGACTCAGCTCTGATTTTAGGCATGTTAGAGCTGATTCTTCCTTTTCCTTTTCTGGTCTAGATTTTGAGCATGTTAGGACCAGCTATCTTTCTTTCTTTGGCTCAGGTTTTGATCATATTAGAGCCAATCTTATGCACTTTTCAGAGGTCCATGTTTTGAGCATGTTTGAACCTCTACCTTCTCTATTTTTTGGAAACATTTTCTCTATTTTCTTCAAAGTAAAACTACAATGGTATGTACAATGGAAATGGAACTGGAAATGAAAATTAGCAGAAGTAGTGTTTGAGCATCCTGCCATTGACAGGACCCCCAAACAGCTCTGCACCATCAAGTTTTTGTAAGAAAAATGCATTAGGACCCATAGTGGCCTGGATGATGTATGGACCTTGCCACAAACTGTCAAACTTTCCATGTTTACCTTTGTCCTCTCTTCTTGAATCCCATTTAAGGACCTTGTCACCAACTTTGAAATCAGCGGCTTTGGTTCTTTTGTCAAATAGCCTTTTAATGTTTTCCTGAACTCTGACAGCTCGGTTATATACCTCCTCCCTTGTTTGTTGAAGATGGATTGTCTGATTTATTCTTCTTATCATGATGTCTTCCTCTGATTGGATCTCCTGGACAAGTTTGATTACTGGAACTCCAAGGCTAGTAGGAAAAACTACTTCTGTTCCATAAACAAGCTGGAATGGTGATATGCCAATAGATTTCTTTGTGGTGAGCCTGTCAACCCACAAAGCATGTATCAACTTTTTATGCCATGACTTTTTTCTCTCTTCCAGCAGCTTCTTAATGATTGTGACCAGGCTTTTGTTAGATGATTCAGCCAATCCATTACCCTGGGGGTAATAGGCAGTTGAATGACCAAGTGCTATTCCATACCTGTGACAGAAATCAACCATTTTCTTGGTTCCGAAGGCAGCAGCATTTTCAGTGATTATTTTCCTTGGACAGCCAAACCGAGATAGGATGAAGTCTTCTAGGAACCTAATGATGACAGAATCAGTGGCATTCTTAGTGGTTATGTCTTCTATCCATTTAGTGAAGTAATCTGTGGTATTCAGGATCCACTTGTGTTGCCCAGAAGAAGAGCGGTGAATCTCTCCAATAAAGTCTAGGCCCCATTGCATGAAGGGACCTTCTACAGTGATGGGTTGTAATGGGAGGGGGAGAAGATTTCTTCTACCTTCAAAGATCTGGCATTTGTGGTAGGCAAGTATCATTTTATGGACATCATTGAAGAGTGTAGGCCAATAGTAACCAGCCCTGAGTATCTTATTTGCAGTGGCTTTCCAACTCAGGTGGCCTCCACACTCCCCAACATGGAATTCCTGTTTAATTCTTTCAGCTTCAGTTTCAGACAAGCATTTCAATAATAGGCCATTTGGATTTTTCCAATATAGATTCTCATTCAAAATGCAGTAATTTATAGCTTTGAGTTTTATGAATCTGGCCTTGGTTTTGGACAGTTCTGGAGGGGCATTGAGGTTGGTGAGCACGTAAAGGATATCAATATACCAAGGAGAGTTTTGAAACTGCTTCTCAACAGTTGGATGGGGCAATCCTTCCTGCTCATCTAAGGCATTTATCATGTTAATTTCAAGGGCCCGCAAGTTTGATTTAGCCATTAACTGGGCCAAGCCTTGACCTTTGATCAGCTTGGTGGGTTTTATTTCAAGGTCATATTCCAAGATTGTAGCAATCCATTTGCCCCTCTTCCCATCAGGGTCCTGGGACAAGATATCTTTGACCACTATATTCGGCACATAAGCAATGGTGTGAGAATGCAGAATGTACACCCTAAAGTCTTTTAAGGCCTTAATCAGGGCATAGGCCTTATTTTCCATAATTTTGTACTTTAAGGGTGCATCTCTTAGGGCCTTGATGAAAAAGGCAATTGGCTGTTCATTACCTTCTGAATTTTTCTGTAGTAAGACTGCAGCCACGGTATGCTAGGAGGCAAATGAAAAGATTAGAAAATCTTTCGAGAAATCTGGGCTAATCATAACAAGAGCTTGAGTGAGTGCAATTTTTACGGATTCGAAAGATTTTTTAGCTCCAACAGTCCATTTAACTCCTACACCTTTCTTCAGCATGTTAGTCATAGTCCTAAGGTGTTCAGCTAGATTGGGAATAAATCTCCTCAGGAAAGTGATCTTCCCAATGAAGGACTGTAGTTCTTTGATGTTTCTCGGGTGTGTGATTTGAAGTATCCCTTCAACTCTCTGTGGGTCTATCCTAACCCCTTTCTAATATATAATGTGGCCCAGAAGTTTGCCTTCTTGCAGCCCAAAAACAGTTTTCTTAGGATTTAATGATAGATCATACCTTCTACATTTTTCAAAAACTTTCCTCATATGTTTCAGGTGTTCTTATTCGGTTTTGGAAAAGACAGTCAAGTCATCCAAGTAGATAACTATGAAGTGTCCTATCTCATCTGAGAAAGGTATATCCATCACTCTCTGGAAGGTTGCTCCAGCATTCATCAACCCAAAAGGCATCTTCACATACATAAAAGTGCCCCATGGGGTGGTAAAGATTGTTTTGAGTTGATCTTCTGGGAGTACTAAGACCTGATTGTATCCAGAAAAACCATCAAGCAGAAATATTCTCTTAGAGCCTACTACCTTTTGTAAGATATGTTCCATTCTAGGCAAGGGTTAGTTTTATTTTAATGGGGCCCTATTAAGATTTTTTAAGTCTATGCATAGTCTGATCTCCCCTGTTTTCTTTCTTACAGCCACTAAGTTTGATACCCAATCAGAGAACCTCACAGGGACAATTATACCTGCGTCATACATCTTTTTAATCTCTTTTCCAACAGCAGGCAATTGTTTTGGATTTATTCTCCGAAGTTTTTGTCTAAAAGGCTTCTGATTCTCTTTCAGGGGTATCTTGTGTTGTATGATGTTGGTTTCATATGCCTTTCAGTCTTTATAGTTCCATGCAAACACATCAATGAATTCCCTAAACAAGTCAATGTATTTCTTCTTCATGTTTGCAGGTATAGACTTAGCCAGTTTGATCATCTTGGGTTTATCTTCAATGCCTATGTTTCATTCTTCTACATCCGAGTCTGCATGTTCTATAGTGGGATTTTTGGCTACGTCATCAAAGTCAAAAAGGTCCTCTAAGGGTGCTAGGCCTCTGGGAATATTCTTATCTTTGGCTTGCAGCACCTCTATTTCTTCACCATCTGCGTTTTCACATTTTATGGTTGAGTTTCCAGTTTCCTCGGAAAAAGAATTTATTTCTATGTTACAAGGCGTGGTTTCTCCATCAGAGGATTCCTCGCTAAAGCAGTTGTCTTCAGATTTAGAATCTGAACCAGAAAATTCAAACTCATCTTTGCCCGTTAAGAAATCCTCAATCTGTTTTTCACCTTCAAAGACCTGCCAATATTTTTCGTTGTCTAGCACTGCAGGTCAGAATTTGGTTTGAATGATGATTTGTTGGTCAGCTGGAGTCTCAGGGTATGAACTAGCTAGACAAGCTAATCCATTTGCAATGACATTTTGACTCCTGGGAACAAATACCAATTCATATTCCATGAATGTTTTCAATATATCCATGGAATCGTTCCTATATGCTCTTAATCGGGGATGTTTCGCTGCATATTCACCATTCACTTGTTTGATTACTAACTCAGAGTCTCCCCATACAGCTATCCTGTGGGCTCCTAATTTTTTCAACATATTTAAACCAAGGATAAGAGCCTCGTATTCTGAAATATTATTGGTGCATTTGAAATGCAGATTCACAACATGGCTTTCTGCATGATCATTTTCTCTGTTACGTAGCCACACCCCTGCTCCAGCATTGTTTCTAGTACAGGACCCATTGAAATTCATTTCCCACAGGGGTTCTCCATTATGTTGCGTTGGAGAGTCTGTACTAGGTTGTGGGTTCTCTTTTTCTTCACGTGGTGTATCGGTCTGAGGGGTGTGACTAATGGGCTACCTGCATTGTGTTTCTGGTTCATTCTGAGTTTCGTTTTCATTATCCTGCCCATGGTTTTCTTCATCGTATTATTCTAGGGTAGCCATTATGCTGAAATCCATGGGGTCTGTATTTTTTCTTGAATCTCTGCGTTGTGATTCTGGCTCTCCTAAGGATTGGTCATTATAAAGAATGAAAGAATCCAGGTCTATGTGCACAGAGTATAATGGTGAATTTTAAGGCTTCTCGGGGCTACTAACTAGGAATTTAATCTGGGACTCTCTATACAGTCTTCTAAGTTAGCCAAATATAGGGATAGTAGCATATGAGCCATTCTTCTGCATTGTTCCTTGCAGCTTGGCTCCCCATGATCTAGATAATAACATGCCATATTTGGGTGGCACATCTACCACCACAACATCCATGACCATACATTTGGCAGGAATCTAGGTCAAGCTCACACATAAATCTTTGATTAGTTCTAGGCATTTTACTCTGCTAGAGTCAAATGAATATAAGTCTTCGTAGGGTCTGGTGATTTCTAGGCCTAACCTTTCCATCACTACCTTAGGCATTAGATTGTGTGATTCTCCAGAGTCATGCATGGCATTATGAAGGATCTTGTCATGAATGTTGAGACTGACATAGAAAGGTGGAACCACCCCTTCCTGAAACCTTCCCTCAAACTTTGGACCAAACAAGAGGGCAAGTTGATCATCATTCAAATTCACAGTGTCGTTATTTTCCCCTAAGTTTAACGCTTTCAAAATTTGGACCTTATATACATCCTGAGTGGCCAACTCAGATAATGGTACAGGGATTTTGATTTTGGCAATCTCACTTTCCAGATTGAAAGTAGATTGGACCTTTGTAACGCTCAATTCTGTTTTATTTTCCACTGTCTTAGTGGCTATATCAGCTTGTGATTTCTCATTATGTACAGGGTTAGGAACAATTGTATCAGGAGTACTAACTGAAGTGATAGTACTTCTAGTTGGTTGGCTTTGTTTTTCAATGTCTTGGTTGTCTTTTTCCTTGTTTTTCCCAGAACTTTTAGTTGTTGATTTGCTATTTCCAACATATGCTTTAGAAGTTTTATCAGGTATTTTCTTGATGGTAATCCCATGAGTCTCAGTTTTGGAATTTTCTTGGTTCTTTTTGCTCCTGAGTTCATATTGTTCTCTGACCTGCATCATGGCATTTTCAAATCCTAATCTGTAATCTTCATTTTCTAACCATTCCTCATCCCAGTATGACGGTGGGGGTTGATCTTCTCCTGAATCACAGTTAAGGACTGAGTCTTCTATTTCAAACATGTTTATTTCATTCCCTTCATATTCTTCTATGATTCCCTCATCTTCATCAAGAAAGTTTTCTTGGAATGGGGGAATTACTTTTTGGTCTGACTCTCTTTGTCTGTTGGGAGTGGAATTTTTGTTCCTCCTAAAGTTCTGGTTTTGGTTCTGATTGCTAACTGTGACAACCATTTTTTCTATCATTTGCTGCAGCTTATCCATGTTTTTAGATAATCTATCATAATTTGGGTTTGAAGTGGAAGCTACAGTGTCATCCCTATATGTTACCCTCTTCTCAGATCTCAGTCTTCCTCTTTTCTCAATCAAGTTTTCCTCTATGTTCACTGCTCCTTTCTACATGTCCTCCAATGTGGTGTACTCTTTATCCCTAAGCTCATAGGCCATGTCAGCATCAAACCCATCAGGGTATTTTGCTAGGGCCATACCTTGTGGAGGTTTCATATGTGGAGGGAGGGCATTGTAAATACTGTTAAATCTTGTTGTGTAATCATGGACACTCTTCCCTACATTCCTTTTTAGGCTCATGTATTCAGCTAGGAGTTGGCGAGGATTTGCCCTAGTTTCCCATTTGTCTATGAAGGTTTTATATAATGTGGGGAGATCTTGGATACTGCCAGCGGGTAAGATTTTGAACTATTTCTTTACATCACCCCCTAAACTTTGGGAAAAGATTCTCATTTTGATCGTTTCATCATCAATTTCCATGTAGTCAAAAGAATCCTCCATCTTATCTACATGTTGCTGAGCTGTGATGGATTCTTTAGCATTGAAGTGCGGGATTTTTTATTGATAATCATTGGGTAAGGGTAACAAGGGCTGAGGTAAGACCAGAGGTGCATACCAAGCTGCCATGATGATATTCTGATTAGGTAAAGGGTTAACTTGAGCAGCTGGTATATGGATGACAGGGATATTAGGACCAACAGGAGTTTGTTGAGCAGATTTAGGGTGGGAGAGCCCCAAGTTTTGAATGAAGTGGATATCAGGTGGTGTAGATGGAGGGGTTCCTATGTCCCTAACGTGTTGACCACTATGAGATGGTGAACTGTGAAGCTCGAGGTCTGGCTGGTTGAATGACCTAGTTCTTGGTAAACTGTTTGGAGGGTCTAGGTCAGGGAGGAAAGGCAGAATCCAAACTTTAAAAACCTTTCTGAGAAGAAAGAGGGCCGAGGCCCATTCTGCTTAAATGCTGAGTATCTAATCTTTGTCACCTTTTTATGAAAGGGTGATCTTCTCCAGATATGACTTTGATGTATTTCGGCTGTGGTACTCCTGGGGATTTGAATCAAAAATAAAACAAACAGCTAGGAAGTCTGCCACATAAATGCTCTGATAGTTTTGAACTGTCGTTTAGGTAGAAATTCCTTCAGGGACACGGTGCATAATGAAAGTTGTATGGGTGCCCTGCCCTTTATGAAGAAAAACATTCTGCTGGTGAATAAACCTTGATGTTACCTTTTGCTTGTGCTCAGTACCTTTCAATCGATCCTTGGGGTCTTCAAACTGGTGCTTTGCCTTTTAAACCACTGATTTAAAACTTAAGATCTTCGCTGGTGTGTTCTAATCCCTTTTCCTTGTACTAAAACACTCTGTCACTCCATTCTTGCTTCTGGCAGGTAAGCTCGAGCTTTTAATGGCACAGGAAGGTTTTTAAAGTTTGGATTCTGCCTTTCTTTAATGTAAGTCCTATCTTCACCTTCCCGGGTCTTTGCTCATAAATTCTGCCACTGTAACTGATCTTCTTTGGATTTCTTTGTCCTTGTAGTAGAGATGTGCATCATGGCGGCCATTCTTCTTCAAATAATCCTGCAAAAGGAAAGCTGGTTATGACAACAGACATGGGGATGACGGACGCGACGGGGACGATGGGAATGACTGTAAAAAACCATGCCATGGTGGAATAATGGTGAATTGTGGTGGAAGGATGCAGCGTGAAGTGGAAATCGAGATGGATGGTGGACTGTAGCAATAGACATTTTTAAACCAAATAACCTTAAAAATACCAACTTTGAACGTTATATGAAATGGAACGAACGGGTGTACGGTGGGCACACGTGGAGGTGACGTGGCGGGAACGGGGGCAATGGAAAATTCAACGACGGGCAGACAAATGTGGACCGTCAATCACAATGTATTTGGATGGCGATGATGCGATCTAGGGAATACACGGGAACGACGTGGATGTTGAAGATTGAATGACCATCGTCCAATCAACTGAGATCAATGGTTGAGGCTGAGCCCGATGAACATATGGAAAAGGCACCTTTGGAGCTAGCGGGCAGTTCCAGCGCGAGGTTTCATGGAGGAACGGGGTGCGGGGCTATGGCCGAAGGGGGCTAGGGCTCAATATGAAAAATATATGATTTTTGCACATTTTTAATGCATTTTAGGGCCATCAAAGGCTAACGATAGGGGAATAAGGGGGTTTGGGCACAAAAAAATGGCGTAGGAGTGGTTTTAGGAGGGTAAAGGTATAACTTAGGAAGGTTCGAAGGGAATTTGGGCAGATAGAAGAAAGGTCAAAAAGGGGGTGTTTGCAGGGGTACGTGGGGCATAAATTTATAATCAGAGAGGCTTTTGAGAAATGAATCATCAGAGGAGATTTTTATTAGGCATAACACAAAGAGACTTCAAGGAGGATGGGTTTTCAGGGGAAATTCATTCCTTGAAGGCTCCAAAACAAACTAGCCCCCAGCTTGCTTGTCAAGAATTTCATAGGGGGGCTAACAGTGGAGAAAGAAGCTACTCAGTGTAAAACTAACTGTGTGACCCCCTTTTTTAGTCATTTCATTTATTGGAAGGGGCGAGATACCCTAATGCTTAAAATGAGATTGAATGGCTTTCATTACATTTCCATCTAAAGGAAAAGCTTATGTGTCAACCTTGTATTGAAATGAGGAAAGCCAGTCTCTTTTCTCCCTCGTCAAAGAGAGATATTCTTTTGTCAAAAACATGAAGTTTTTTCTTTAGTTCATTTCTAACCCTCGATATCTTTCCGCTTTCCTCTCTTAAAATTAGGTGCCACTGATGGGACCACTGGTTCTATCCCTTCGTAATCAATAATAGATAGGTTGTTGAGTGAGTGATTCCCAATTCATTGATATGTTCTCGATTTGATTCCCCATCAAGCAACCCCCTGCGACAATTGATGACCTTTGCTCCCTTCATCATGAATCCAGCAACCCCATGTGGCTATCGATGGCCTTTATTGTTTGAGGCGTAATTTTGTTTGAGTCCCTCGAGCGAATACTTATGCTCTATCGCTCTTGACAATGGGTTGAAACAACTCGGTTCATGCCGAGCCAATCCCTAATAGAAGTGATAAGTGATTTTCCAATTTATTAACATATAGAATTGTTTTTATCTATATTTTAACTTTTTCTGAAATGAATATTTATTCAGTTTCTTTGAATTTATTTTGTAAATCGCTATCAGCTCTTCATGAAATCTCAACTTTGTTTGTTTAAATTTATGGCTTAATTGACTTGTTCAACAATCCATTACATTTTTTCAGGTTTTTACTCTCAAAAATACATATAATTAGTTTGTTTGAGGATGCTTCAGATAGAAATTTGATATATTTGGTTTTAAATTTTGAGAGTCTTATTTTTGTCTGAAATTTACTATAATAATGACATTAAATTGATTGTTCAACTCATTTTTGAGGTTGATACATTCTTACTTAGATTAATTCTTCACTGTAGAACTTGACATGCAAGCGATTTTCATTTGTCCAAATTCCTAGGGATTTTCCCCATTTGTCTATAATAATTGATCTTTATCGAGGAGCTACACCTTTTAATCACGATGATAGGAGGATCACCCCTCATCCCTGTGAGAGATGGATATCATGATCTTTTAAAATCATTATTGGGTAGTATAATTTTTACTTGTGTTTTATAATTATACGCTACAGCTTTACGAGGCAACTTCACCTTGTGCTTTTGTCTTTTTACAAGGTAATACCATTGCCACACGTTGTACTTTTGTCTTGCAGAAGAAAATTTGAGTTTGTTAGTTTATTTGGAGGAGACCTGAAGAGCTAATTTTACAACCTTTAAAGCTCCCACATAATTTTTATCCTAATAAGAGTTATTTTTAATTTAGATGGTTTACCTGTCTTTTAATAGTGCCCATCCATGACAGAAATCATTACTTCTCATTTAATGGCGGGGAGTAGGAGAACCCATCCATTGCAGAAATTTTATGGGGAGGCTTTGACATTTGTTATGGATGTTTCGTTTAGTGGCCTAAGTATTGCAATCATAAAGATGTATATCTATTTTTTACCTTATGCAATTTTTGGTGCATTGGATAACTTTTAGTGAATTGCCAATTATTTTTTCAGATAGGGATATGAGATAGGCATATAACGTGGCACCTTTCAAGTAATTTGTGTCTATTATTATAAGAAATTATGGAAGGAAAATACTTGAGTTGGAGCTTTCATGCATTTCACGTGTTCATTGAGTGCTCCATTCATTACCATACTTGGATAATCCACCTCACTTACTGGTACAACCTTTGAATGAACCCATGTCTAGCAATGATTTGCGTTAATGAATAGGTAAGGGCTCAAAATCCAATTCATTCATATACTCTCAAGAATTATAAATGAAAATGCCTCAAAAGCAGGCCATCATCTGGCAAAAAGTCCCCTAGAAGTCAGTCATATCCTTGCTGCAACTTGTTCAGAAGTAAAACAAGATGACCTCATGGTGTCAACTATGGAGGATGAAGACAACGCTCCTTTTAGAGTAGAAAAATGACACTTGAATCATGATAACCAGTGTGAATATATCAAATCTCATCGTTGCCAATGCAACTCTGGAGGGTTTATCGAGTATATAGAGTTTTTTCTATTGCACATGTGAAGGATGGGCAATTATTAGGTACATAGTGTTGGTTTTGCGGCTTTTGGCATTGTTTTCTATGCGCCCCTACACGGTTACTAGCACGGGGAGAATAAAAAAAATTGATTTCCGATACATAGTGTTGGTTGTGTGGCTTTGGGCATTGTTATCTATGCACCCCTACGTGGTTACTAGCACGAGGAGAATAAAATAAATTGATTTCTGATACATAGTGTTGGTTGTGTGGCTTTTGGCATTGTTATCTATGCACCCCTATGAATTTACTAGCATGGGGATAGTAAAACAAATTGACTTCCATTACTCTAGAGAGAAGGAAGTTGCGAGAATTGGAAGGCAAGGGAGATTTGGAAGGTCCAAACAAAATAGCTGGTTGTAGACTGAGCATTAACCCGAAGCTAGAATGTGGCTAGTGGGAAAGTGACCTTTATCTTCCTCTCCACCCATCCCATATTCTCGGAGGGAAAGTAACATTCTTTCCCAGTTCAGCTATTAAAGAAAAAGCTTACTGCCGAACTCAACCCTTACTTAAAATAGGCCTCATCACCGAAGTGGGGGATCCATACACCATACTTAATATTTCCCATTATTAGAAGGACATCCTTCAGGCAGACTCACATTAAAATAGGCCTTGGTGAAGTAGGTAGGATCCTTTCATACTAGACTCGAGTTAGGAAACAGGACCCAAGGTAGTCTTCATTAAGGCACATTTTTTGTGAAACAGGTCGTGACACTGGACAGTCATTCTTATTAATGATATAACAACAAGCTTAACTCTGACAGGCCAAGCACACCCCACCCCATCATGAAAATTGTCGATTGCTGCACCAAAAGAATGCATGGACCAGCCAAATAGCAAGCAACATGAGGTAAGGATATCAATCATTGAATAATGATAAATGGAAGCTCATACTAATGAATCTTACTTGTTGATTAAATAGAACAGGTGTGTGTTGGTTTATTTTTTCTTGATCGTCTATTTCAATATTGTCTAATTGTATTCATGCCCTGATAATTGTGCTCATGCCCAGAGTATTAAATTGGCACAATTGTGTTCATGCCCAGAGTATTAAATTGTGCTAGTTCAACCATATGTCCTCCATTTAAAATCAAATATATATTTTGTAACTTCTATGTAATATTTTTTAAACTTATAATTTAATATTTTTTATCATGGAATTGTTGAAATTTCCAAAAATAGAAAATATGTATACTCAAATATATTCATATTTTAAAAACTGTGATAATCAATGTGATTTGGATTCCATTTTTTGCCCATTTTCACTTAGCCACAATTAATCTTTCCATTTTTGGAGGTGTGAACCATTTTGCAGACTATAATGATTTTTTAATAAGGGCTTATACATGGGTACAAAAAACATTTAAATGATAGTACATACCTAAAATCAATTTTTGCTTCAGATGATCTGTGCTCCACATGATTCAAAAGCTTCAAAGTAAGCTGCTACAGGGACTGAAGAATTCGATGTCACTGAGTCCATGTTGGATGCAGCAGTATGGGAACAGCTTAGCGCTTCCTTATCCGAGAATACATCTTCTACAAGAATATGTCCTCTACGGTAAGCAAAGGTCAAGATAGTAGAAGGCTCTAGCTTGTGGAAAACTAATTAGGAAGCATTCATGACCTTCACAACAAGCAATAATGAGCAATACAAAGAGATAGACCATCACAACCAAGATATCCATAGCCTACAACAACAAAAATAAATGAGGTAGTATAAGTCAATCAATGGCAGTAGATGCAGATGGTAAGCAATGCCAATAACTGAATACAATCAAGCGGTGACAGTAGATGCAGATAGCCACAGTTTTGTCTTGATGAGTGGTCAAGCGGTGCCAGTGCATCAGTTTTGTCTTGACGGGTGGTCAAGAAATGCCTGTGCATGCAAATATTTGGTTCTACTTCATTATTTTGCCTCATTCACATTAATTCTTTGACCTAATGCTACTGTTATTACTAGTTTCGTCACTAGTTAGAGAAGCCACATCAATGTAGAACGATCCATTCATCAATGCCTCCAAGCGCCAAGGCTGCTATGAGAGAAATTCTAAGGGCATGGATGGCATTGATCAAAAGTTATGAGTGGCTTTCCAAGACAAAGTTAGAACATGAATACCTAATAAGCATGGAATTAGGTTTGAGCCCAAAGTTTCACCAGCTTCAAACAACTTCAAACAGAAAATCCACTTAAGGAGTGTCTTGTTCTTCTACTTTGTTGCTAGGAACAACTTACATATCTGATTTTTCATTTCTCTTAACATAAAAAGATGCAAAAATTTGGCATATTACAATAATTGTGTGCAGAAGTATGGCATGTCATCATAATTGGCTGCAAAAGCTTTGGAAACCTAAGAAAGGCAAGACATTTTCCAGGTTAATGCTCTTGAAATTATTTTCATATATCTAGGTTTTTGCAGATGGATATCTTAAAAACAAATTCAACAACAATAACATGGAAATTGTCTTGCCTTCTTGGGGGGTTGGGGTGCTCGACAATTTTTCCTCCGATAGTGTAAAATAATTTCGCTATGATGAATTGGTACATTATGAGGAAAATTTACTTTATAACTCCAGCTCAGGGATTCAAAATATAAAACTTGGTACATTATGATTAAGAAATTTATCTAAACATAACCAGCTATATAACTTCTAAGCTAATCAAAACTGACTATTATGTTGGGCAAAATTCAGATTGCGTAACATAACAGACTACTGATTCAAAAAGTTATTGAAATTTAGACGGGCATCTATCCAGGCCAGTTCAAAATGGGATTTGAACCGACATTCAAAAAGCAACAAAATTGGGTTCTTGCATACTTACTTGTTCCAGAGGGATTTTTCAGTCGGTGTAGAAATTTGAATAATAGATAACTTATTCACCGAGATTATCCTGATCACACACTATTTGAGCTTCATGCATAATACATAACCTCTTCTACTATTGATCATAAATTTGCGGAATCATAAACAATCGCAAGCGCACATTAAAACCATAAACAATCACACATATAAACACAGTATGTAATGGGAAAGCTTAAAGCTGAAAACCCCCAACTATCTATAAATTATAATGATAGAGAACATGTAACAATACATAGCACAAAGCCCCTCACAAGCTCTCAGCACTATCTCACATGCTACACACTACACAAGCTCAGATCAAGCAAGTCACATGCTCAAATATCCTCCACCTGTTAGCCAGCCTCTACTGCGCAATCCAATATGGATAATCATGAGATCCAAGTTTGAATCCCACCAAGATGTACTGCGCAACCCTCATTGGCTTCTACATCAATGTGTGTGCAAATCTCATGCACCAATATAGTCACAACTGATAGTCAACCTGCTCTTTCACCTACCTCCATCACTGATCTCCACTGAAACTGTCCATGCACTGAAGTTAACTGATGTGTTCATTAGTTGATTTATGAGTTAATAATTAGTGAATTAATTAATAATTAATTCACACCACTCATCACTAGTGTATTAATCAGTTAGACTAAATACAACTAGTTTAACTAAGTCAAACTGAACACAACTACATCAACTCCTCAATCAACTCCACCAAACTCACTCACATGAGTTCTAACCGAAGTCATCATGCAATAGCTCCACTTAGACCCTAGGAATAGCGTAATTCCTTCTGTCAGCTGCATGTGCCACATCCAGGCATCAAACTGAAGTGCTCCAAGAGGATAAGATAATGTTTATAGTCCAAATATTATTAAGAGCTAATAATATTCGACATATCTATTTTTAGACTGGAAATCTAAAATAGATTCCGCCCATTATGTCTAAAAATAGAAGTCCATCTATTTTTCCAACTTGACCATCCCTCCACAAATAGCATCCTACAACTCATAGAATCATGATCGACATGTCTAAAAATAGACATAGTCTAAAAATAGACTTTGCGCCAAAAATACCCTGCGGGCCCACTTAGTGAAGGCAACTTCTTTCCACTAAGCTCTGTCATCTTGTTGCATTCTCAACACTCCCTCTCAACAAGATACGGATTATCTGCAACCCATATCCTTCCCCTGTGGTATTCTAATTTTCTCCTGGTGAGCGCCTTCGTCAAGATATCAGCATCCTGATCCTTCGTAGGAATGTATGAAAGTAACATGATCCTCCGCTGCACACAATCTCTGATATGATGATACCAATCCGTGAAGCCATGCCGCCTCAACTCATCCTCCTGTCTGTACCATGATCCATATCCCGATGTGCCTCTGAGATATATGCCTCTGAGATATCTCAATACATGCATGCCTGCCTTCCAGAAGAGCTTGGTTGGCTTAACCATAGCTTGTGAAAGTTGGTTCATAGCATAGCATATATCGGGTCGTGTATTGACCAGATACATAAGCGACCCCACCAACTGTCGATAAACAATGGCATCCACTACTTCCGCTGAAGTAACATCCTCCTTCCTCCAACCACCAGGAAGAGGAGTATCAACAGGCTTGCAGCCATGCACGTTGAACTTCTCCAGTATCTCTCGGGCATACTTACCCTGAGAAACAAACAGTCCATCACTGCGCTGCCAAATTTCCAATCCCAGGAAATAATGAAGGAGGCCCAAGTCCTTCATCTCAAACTCCTTTGCAAGATCCTCCTTGCATGAGAGTATCAACAACTCATCACCTGTCAAAATAAAATCATCTACATAAAGTACAATGATCAGCAACTTACCCTCCACCACACTCTGGTATAGGTTAGGTTCCACCTCACTCTTAGAGAATCCAAGTCCGGTGAAATAACTATCTATCTGTGTGTACCGAGCACGAGGTGCTTATTTCAACCCATATAGCGCTCTCTTGAGCTTGCACACATGCGACTCGCTGCTGAAGATCTCGAAACCTTCGGGCTGCTCTATGTACACCTCCTCCTCAATGAATCCATTAAGGAACGCAGTCTTCACATCCATCTGATGAATGTGCCACCCCATCTGCGCTGAGAGAGCTAGGATCGTCCGTATGGAAGAATACCTTGCGACAGGTGCAAAGGTCTCTTCATAATTGATCCCCTCTATCTGTAAAAAGCCTCAGGCAACAAATCTTGCCTTATACTTCTCCACACTCCCGTCAGCTGCCTGCTTCACTTTTTAGATCCATCTTGAACCCACCATTGATTTCCCTTCCAGTCTCGGGACAATCTCCCATGCACTGTTTCTGACAATCGAATCATACTCTTCCACAATGGCATCTACCCATGCGGAGTCCTCCACATCTTCTTCGAAAGAGGATGGCTCTATCACGATACACTTGCTCATAAGAGCCATGTATCTAGTATATCGGTCAGGTGACTTTCTCTGTCTGCGATGTGATTCAGGTGCTCCTACAACCTTCTTTGCATCTTGAGCCAGTCGCTCAGCTTCTGTAGTGCGCTTCCGCCCTTTGATGGTTGGCGCTGCATGAGTGGTCTCTTCCACTTCATGAACTTCCTCTTGTGGCTGATCGTCATCCTGAAGCTCATCCTTAGGAACTAATAGCTCCTCATCTGCATGCAAGTGTGGCTCCCTCTCAAGCGAACACTTCATGGCTTTCTCCTCCTAAAATTTGATATCCCGTCGCACAACAGTCTTGCGACTGTCAGGAAAATACACACGATAGTTGTGGGGCGTATCAGTGTACCCCACAAATATCCCAACCTTTGCGGTCAACTCCAGCTTCTTCCTGGCATCCTTTGTCACATGAATGTAAACAGGTGAACCAAAAATTCTCAAATGGGAAATATCAGGCCTCTTACCAGAAAACGCCTCCTCAGGTGTACTCATGCCAAGTATCCTGTGAGGACAATGGTTCTGCACATATACTACAGTATTGCATGCCTCCACCCACAAGTGAATGGGTAGGCCCTAATCATGCAACATCGCCCGTGCAGCACCCACGATCGTTCTGTTCTTCCGCTCAGCAACCCCGTTCTGCTGTGGGTTATGAGGTGCTATGAGCTCTCTTCGAATCCCTTCTGCGCTGCAAAAGTCTTTGAATTCACCAGAGATGAATTCACCACCATTGTCACTCCTTAGAGCCTTTGTTGAAGATTGCAACAAGAAATAGTGAAGGAGGCATCCTGAAACATCCATTCTTGATCCTAGTTGGAAAATGATCACCTAAACTAGGTGGGGCCCACACAGGTGATTTTTGTCACAAAGTCTATTTTTAGACTATGTCTATTTTTAGACATGTCGATCATATTCTATGAGTTGTGGGATGCTATTTGTGGATGGTTGGTCAAGTTGGAAAAATAGATGGACTTCTATTTTTAGACATATTGGGCGGAATCTATTTTTAGATTTCTAGTCTAAAAATAGATATGTCGAATATTATTAGCTCTTAATAATATTTGGACTCTAAAACTTATCTTATTCTCTTGGAGCACTTCAGTTAAGTGCACAGATGTGGCACAGGAGCTGACAGAAGGAATTACGCTATTCCTAAGGGTTAAGTGGAGCTATTTCATGGAGACTTCAGTTAGAACTCATGTGAGAGAGTTTGGTGGAGTTGATTGAGGCAGTTAATGGAGTTGTGTTCAGTTTAACGAATCTAAACATAGTTGAGCTAGTTGTATATAGTCTAACTGATTGATACAATTAATGAGAGTGGTGTGAATTAATTATTAATTAATTCACTAATTATAAACTCATTAATCAACTAAAGAATACATCATTTAACTTTAGTGCATGGACAATTTCAGTGGAGACCAGTGCAGAGATAGGTGAAAGGGAAAGTGTGACTATCAGTTGTAACTATAAGTGATGCATGGTTTGCATCCAAAACTCAGTAGAGATGCCTATAAAGACTACGTGAGCAAGGCTGGGGTAATTAAATTCTCATCAAGAGGCATTCTTCAGCAGGGATTGCGCAGTAGAGGCAGGCTAAAGGCTGGCAAAGATCGGTGCATGGGATTTGCAAGATCGGGCCTGATTAGTGTGTAGCAAGTGGAGATTATACTAAGAGCTTGTGAGGAGCTTTGTATGATGATTGTTACATGATCTCTATGACATATATAATATACAGATAGTTGGGGGTTTTCAGCTTTAAGCTTTCCCATTACATACTGTCTTCATATGTGTGAATTTTTATGGTTTTAATGTGTGCATGCAATTGATTTTATTTCCGCATGTGATGATCAATGGTAGAAGAGATTCTGTATTATGCATGAAGCTAAAATAGTGTGTGATCAGGAGAATCTCGGTGGATAACATATTAGTTATTCAAATTTATACAACCCCGCAATCGTTCTGTTCTTCCGCTCAGCAACCCCGTTCTGCTGTGGGTTATGAGGTGCTATGAGCTCTCTTCGAATCCCTTCTGCACTGCAAAAGTCTTTGAATTCACCAGAGATGAATTCACCACCATTGTCACTCCTTAGAGCCTTCACCTGCTTCCCCGATTCTTTCTCCACCAACGCCTTGAACTCACATAACTTTGAGTATGTCTCGCTCTTCTTCTGCATGAAGAAGATCCAGCACTTCTGAGAAAAATCATCAACAAAGATCACATAGTACCTGTGCTTTGATGTCGAAGCTACTGAGGAAGGTCCACACACGTCTGTGTGAATTCTCTCAAGGATTGTCGTGGCGCGACTATCCTTCTCGTGAAAGGTGGCTTTCACAAATTTTCCCAAGGTACACCCCTTGCACTGATCTGACTGCGCAAGAGTGCCTTTAGGAAGACCAATAGAAATCTACTGTAGTATCTTCAAAGCTCCATGGTGAAGGTGGCCCATTCTCCGGTGCCACAGCTCGCCATCATCTCGGCTCACCACTCCTTCTGCCTTGCATGCCATTATTGTGCAGCCATCTACCTACAATTGATAAAGGTTCTTAACTCGAACCCCTATCCTACGGGTCTCACTAGTTGCCTTACTGCGCAGGAAAGCCTTTCCTTCGCTAAAGACAACATCATATCCCTTGTCTTCTAACATCGCCACAGAGATAAGATTCTTCTCCAATCCTGGAACATGCATCACTTCCTTCAATACGAAGGGTTTACCAGACTCCCTCTCAAAGGAAATAGTACCGATACCAGTCGCACTGTATCTACCATCATTTCCCATCTCGATGTGCACTCCAAGATCTTTCTCATCCATATCAGTAAAAAAATCTCGGTCTCCAGTCATGTGAAAAGATGCACCACTGTCCAGAAACCATACTGATCCCGCCACACTTGAGACCAAGCATGCCATCAGCAAAAAATCCAGCTCAAACTGTGAGGCTAAGGCCTCTCTAGCTGCAGATCCAGCAGCCTGCTTATTTTTCTTCTTCTGCGGAGAATTTTTGGCATAATGTCCGTGTTGGTGACAGTGAAAGCACTTCACCTTGGACATGTCCTGCTTCTTGCCTTTCGCACCGGAATGAGAAGCTTTCTTCCTCTTCCCCTTATTTGCTTTGGCAGCCAAAGCGCAATTCTCTTCATCAGATGCCTTTGATGAAGATCCGTCCCTGGTACTTCGCCTTATCTCCTCTTGCACAAGATCCGACCAAAGTCGCTCCCATCTTGGCAATTTATCCCAACCATTGACAGAGTCCTGATAGGAATGCCAACTCTTTGGAAGCCCAAGGAGAGCCAAGCTCACCAAGTCCTTGTCATCTACAGTCACCCCCACACTTCCCAGCTCATCCCTGCATTGGATGAACTTCGTGAGGTACTTGGGCATACTGTCTCCTTTCTCCATCTTTATGTTTCTGAGTTTATCCTTGAGCGCCAACTTCCTCTGGTCGCTCTTGCTTTGGAATAAATATGTCAAGGCTTTCCACATCAAATATGGAGAAGCCTTACCATGCAGGCTGGACACTATGTGATCCTTCACGCCCTCCAACAAAATCCTTCGACACTTTGCTGTCTTCTTTTTCCAAGCCTCAATTACGGCAGCATCGCTAGAAGTAGGCTTTGGGACTTCAACATCTATGAACTCCTTCAACCCATTGTCATCTAACACCGCCTCCATCCTGTCCTTCCATGCAATATAATTCGAGCTGCCCTCAAGGGCATACTCCAATCACAATCCGTTTAAAGACATCTCAACTTTGACACCAAGAAAACATTGCTGCAAATTCGATTTCCACCAGCACAAAACCCAACCGTTTCAATGTTCTGTAATTGCTCCAATGATCAATATCGCTCTGATACCATGTAGAAATTTGAATAATAGATAACTTATTCACCGAGATTATCATTATCACACACTATTTGAGCTTCATGCATAATACATAACCTCTTCTACTATTGATCATCAATTTGCGGAATCATAAACAATCGCATGCGCACATTAAAACCATAAACAATCACACATATAAACACAGTATGTAATGGGAAATCTTAAAGCTGAAAACCCCCAACTATTTGTATATTATAATGATAGAGAACATGTAACAATACATAACACAAAGCCCCTCACAAGCTCTCAGCACTATCTCACATGCTACACACTACACAAGCTCAGATCAAGCAAGTCACATGCTCAAATCTCCTCCACCTATTAGCCAGCCTCTACTGCGCAATCCAATATGGATAATCATAAGATCCAAGTTCGAATCCCACCAAGATGTACTATGCAATCCTCATTGGCTTCTCAATCAATGTGTGTACAAATCTCATGCACCAGTATAGTCACAACTGATAGTCAACCTGCTCTTTCACCTACCTCCATCACTGATCTCCACTGAAACTATCCATGCACTTGAGTTAACTGATGTGTTCATGCAACAGTGAATTAATTATTAATTAATTCACACCACTCATCACTAGTGTATTTTCCAGTTAGACTAAATACAACTAGTTCAACTAAGTCAAACCGAACACAACTCCACCAACTGTCTCATCAACTCCACCAAACTCTGCCACATGAGTTCTAACTAAAGTCAACCATGCAATAGCTCAAATAACCCTAGGAATAGCGTAATTCCTTCTGTCAGCTGTTGGGAAAAATACTGAGAGGGGGGGGGGGGTGAATCAGTATTTATGGCATACTCAAATATTTTTACTTTTTCTTTCTCTAAAACCCATACGCTACTTCACTGAGCCCAACTCGCGTATACACGCGGATATCATTCATAAAACTCGCGTATACACAAAGATCTTATTATGCATTTATTTCTTTACTTAGGTCTATGCATCATTCATTCATCAGATGTTTAGTTAACAGTAAGCATGTGCAGTAATAACAGAATAAACCATCACACATAAGCAACACACATGAACACCAGGATTTTAGGTGGAAACCCAAGTCGGGAGAAAACCACCACTACCGTTGTCTCAGCCTTCAATTTTTTATTATAGAGAAAACTTCTTACAACCATGTATTGGCGCAGACTCATACCAGCACGCAGACACCCACCTGCAGAAGGCTACAACCTTCTCTCGTTTACCAGCCTCTCTTGGAAGGGAGCTACAACCCCCTACTCTCGTTTACCAGCCTCTCCTGGAAGGGAGCTACGACCCCCTGCTCTCTTTTACCAGCCTCACCTGGAAGGGAGCTACAACCCCCTAACTGAAGGCTTCAACCTTCAGCACCTTTGTGGACCACGTTTCATCAATTTTCATACTGGATCCAACCCACACAATTAAGCTCAAGGAACATTCATCAAACCAACAACTTGCTCTATAGCAGTATAATCAATATTCGAACAACCCAGATCATCATTGACAGATAGAAATAAAACAGCAGAACAGATCAGACATTTCACACCACATACTTCAACAAACCCTAAATTACATACGCGCTTTTTCTTAACTGAACCTGCATATATACGCGCTTTCACAAATACCAACCCGTGTATACATCTGCACACATTTCAGAGTTGACTTCAATTCCCATACGCGCTTTCTCTGAATACAACCCGCGTATATACGTGCTTCCTCTGTTACAAACTAGCGTATAGATCTTTAGACATTTTATGGCAGCACAATTCTTCAGAACAGATGCATAGCTCATATTTTACTCTTCACTTCAGAAACATGTTCGCCTCATCTCAGATCTAAACAATCCATAAACAAATCTAGAAAATACAAATACATTTCAGATCTAGATACCCTTCTTCATCATTCTCTTCATAGGTGCATTATGAATTCAGATCTATCATTCAACTGTTACCCTTTCCATTCAGACATACTTCAGAGTGAAGTATCCAATCAAACCCAGACTCATGCACCCCCTTTGCACAATGAAATTCTTCTCCTTAAATAGATCTAGCCTTTGACAATACCATGAGCCAAAACCACACAACTCCCGATGGTATTACTGGACGGGATCACATAGACAATCCAACACTCAATACAATGGGTCAATACCATGGTAGTAACCCCTGGTTTTATTCTTTTAGAGTGCAATTGAGCATACGCGACTTGGCACGTACTTTTCCGCGTGCATACACTACTTCTCCTAAACAAACCCGCATATGCTTTGTGTCACACACTTTTCATCATTGTTCTGGCCCTTACTGATATTTATTTCTCTGGTACTTCTGAGCTACTTGTAGAACATCAGATTTACATCATTAATAAACTCATCAAGCATCAAGAACAACTTCATTAAGTAGGTTGCCATCATCTTCATCAAGTGGGTTGCCATCAAGGACAAAACTCTGCATCATATTGCCAACATCACCGCATGTGCCACATCTGTGCACTTAACTGAGTGCTCCAAGAGAATAAGATAATGTTTATATTCCAAATATTATTAAGAGCTAATAATATTCGACATATCTATTTTTAGACTGGCAATCTAAAAATAGATTCCGCCCAGTATGTCTAAAAATAGAAGTCCATCTATTTTTCCAACTTGACTATCCCTCCACAAATAGCATCCTGCAACTCATAGAATTATGATCGACATGTCTAAAAATAAACATAGTCTAAAAATAGACTTTGCGCCAAAAATACCCTGCGGACCCACTTAGTGAAGGCGACTTCTTTCCACTAAGCTCTGTCATCTTGTTGCGTTCTCAACAGTCGGCACGGTAATTGGGCTCTTTGGCAGGAATTGATGGAATGAAATCCAGCAGTGGTCCTGATGGAACTGCTCCATTTTGTGCCTGATTCCTGCCAGGGCTTTCCGTTACAAATCCACTGGAAAGCGGTGCGTCTTCTTCTCGAGAATTTTTTCCTGCATTTGAATCAAGAAATAAGAAATATTGGAACTGGATGTAAACAAAATCTGCACTTCGGGGCAATCCGACTTGATTATAAATTTGTGATAATCGAATCCTGCTACCTCTTCGTCCATGGTTTATGGATTGTTGTTAGGGAAAATGGGGGTCGTCTTCCCTCTAAATTTGGTGGAAGAAGCTCCAAGGTAGTCTTGGACTGTGGCGGTCGCCGAGGAGAATATGGAGGAAAATTTGACAGTAAGAGCACTCCAGGAATTTGCTGCAGTGTGCTCTTTCTTTGTATATCTTCTTCCCACGTAGTGTGATCTCTTTTGCATATTTTCTTCCCGGTCAATGTGCCCTCTTCTTTGTGTTTGTATAGTTTCTTCCCGCGCATTGTGCTCTTTCATGTGCGCTGGAATTGAGTGGGTGTACGGAGCTGTAATGAGAGTGTTTTTGAGAAGTTTAGTGTAAAAGCTATGTCTCATTGGTACATTGCTACTTGGGTTTAAATATTTATTTTATATTTTTAAATATATATTTTAATTTTTCATTGTAAAAAAATTTATATATAAAAAAGATAAATATTTTTAAATTTATAGTTGTGATGAATTAATAAGTTAAGATAATGGTAGGTATCTTGGGTTTACATATTTAATTTATATTTTTAAATATATAATTTAATTTTTTTTTAATTATATATAAAAAAGATAAGTATTTCTAAATTTATAATTGTGATGAATTAAAAGATTAAAATAATAGTAGGTATTTTGGGTTTAAATATTTAGTCTATATTTTTAAATATATAATTTAATTTTTTACTGTAAAAAAAAAAATTATATATAAAAAAGATAAGTATTTCTAAATTTATAATTGTGATAAATTAATAAGTTAAAATAATGATAGTTTGAATTGTGATCTAATGTGGGTGTGTATAAGACATTTCAAGAGAAAGTAATATTTATTTATAACTCTCTTGGTGTCATAAAGATGACAAATTCTTTCAACCTATAATATTTTAGAAGTTGTCCAATGTTTTATTAGTCTCTACAAAGGGAGGGCTCTTGTAATCAATTTGTATGTTGACAACTATTAGTTTAGTATTGACTTGCAATGTTCGACTTTGAAAAATAAATATTTATTTTTCAATATTATTAGGAAAATTTTCAAACATTCGATTGGACAGTAATTTTTCCTTATTACAACATTTAGAGAAGATAATGTTATGTGGATTCACTCACATATTTTATGCCATAATTTATGGATATGGTTGTAATATAACTATTGTGTTATTTTTAGATATTTTTGTAGTGATTTTTCAATCTTAAGCTTTGAAGTAAGTAAATAACATATTTACCATCATTTACTTCCCATCATTTAAGTAAGTCTATGCATAAAAAATGGATAGGAATAAGATGTAACTAAACATATTTACTAAGACTTATAAATACTTGTGTAGGGGTAAAATTGTAAATGTGTAGACTTACTAGTGGTTGCTACCCACCAAAATTTATTCAAGTCCATGTGTTTGAGGAGCATACAAAGCACATCGCAACATTGGACCGAATGCATTATTTACAATGCCAAGTCTGGAAGAGACTAGTAGTGGTTTGGTGAGGCCAAAATGATCAACTCACTCATGAGAAAGTAAAAAATATGGACACTTGGTTGGCGCACTTTGCAGGGCACGTTCAATGTGACTTTTGTCCTCCACCGCCTCTAGGAACAGCCCTGGACAACTCTGCATCCATCACGTCGTAGGACTAGTATGTTATTTGGTGTTCTTTATGTTTTATATGTGTTTAGGTGCCTCTAGCCCAACCGTTTATGGAGAATGTCCCTAGTCACTCTTTTGTATTTTTGTCATCTGGTGCAAATTTGGGTCAACAAACCTGGTCGGGGTGAGACCACCTATTTTGTAAGCTGCATTATGTACTTCTTTTTTCCTACATGAATAGAACATTGACTTACAAAAAAACAAAGGTTCATATAACATTAAAAAAATTAATTAAGGTTCATACCTAAATTAATAAAGGTTCATACTTATTTACTAAATAGGTCTATAAATGTATATTTTAGGTTTATCTATTTAGTATTTATCTAATGCAAATATGACGATTTAATACTAGATTTAAATGAGCTCACACTTTTAACATAAGTCAATGAAGTTTAAAAATTAAACTAATTTATGGCCAAATATTACACATAAATATAAATATTAATTTGGGTATCTAAATATTATCTTTACTAAAATTATAATGAAGGCATTAGTGTAAAGTAGATAGATGATACATGCAATTATGTTAATTGTAGATGAATCCATTTGTAGTGTTAAAATTTAGAGACAAAGGGGTATTCAGAATTTTAACACTATAAATTCATAGACCCCTTTGTCTCTAAATTTCAACACTACAAATGGATTCAAAGACCCCTGTAGTGAAATGTAACACTTCAGTATCAAAATTGCAATTTTCTATTTATAGAGTGACACCACTAAAAATTACTCACATAAATGACTAATTCATATACTTGTTGTACTTGTTATTTGGTTGTGTTTTTATTCTTGGACTATAATATTCATTTACATTAATCATTATTAATTTTGTCACTTATTATCTAGTCATATATTTTAATCCTAGATTAAATTAGTCATTTAAGTTAGTCACTTTTAGTTTAGTCACTTATTATCTAGTCATATATTTTATCCCTAAATTAAATTAGCCATTTAAATTAGTCGCTTTTAGTTTATTCACTTATTATCTAGTCGTATATTTTATTCCTAGACTAAATTAGTTTATTTAGTTCCTGATGCATTGAAAATTGCTCAAATTTAAAAGTAATCACTTGTAATAATTGCGGTAATTAATAGTCAATTTTGCATTAATTTCATAATTTTTTACCAGTGCTCTACAACTACTGATATGGACTCCTTCATTTTATGTAATTTTGAAATTGGCATTGAGAACTACACTGAACTAAAATAGAAAAAGAAAGTACGAGACAGTGACAACATTTTTCATGAATTAATGTGGCACCTAGATTTTGATGGATCAGTTAAAAAATTAGGAGCAGGAGCAGGAGTTTGGATATATAACGTGGAAAAAAATCATGCAAAAGGTCATGTGTTTAGATTAAATTTTAAATGTACAAACAACATGGCTAAATATGCAGCCCTAATTTTAGGACTGCAGATTGTTAGAAATTTAGGAGCCAAAAAAGTGTTAATTATGGGAGACTATGAGTTAATTGTGAAATAGATAAGAGGAGAATATTTTGTATATAATCCAAGATTAAGCCAATATAGAGAAACAATTTTAGATCTGATTAGTGAACTGCTTGAATGTGACTTTGCTGCAATTCCTAGAAAACATAACATATAGGCACACAGTTTAGAAAATTTTGCTAACACCTGCAATCTGCCTTTTCAACCAATCATAAATATACAACAGAGGTTAAACACATGCCTACAATACCAGATAATCTAAAATATTGGCAAATATTTTCTCAGGATGAACAAATTTATCATTTCATGAATACTGAAGGAGAATTTCAGAATTGTAACATAGACACAGATTGTAAAATAGATCAAACCATAGATAGTGAAATTGATATAAATGCTATATATGTAAATAACTTAGATTTTACTAAACCCGCTAAATTTAATCAAGTAGAAATAAATAATTTAGAAAAACTAGAGATTGAATAATTAGCATATGATGATTCTAACATTTTAAACCTTAGGAACAACTATTTACCTAAGGGATTATCCCCTTTAGAAGATCTTTTAGGTTCTAATGATGTTGCAAGAAAACCAAAGATGGAACCATTAAGATCTGATATTGAAGAATCCAATATAGGAACAGAATTAAAGCCTAAGATGATAAAACTTTCAAAAGCCTTACCTCAAGAAGAAAAAGTGATATACATAGCTCTGTTTAAGGAATTTCAGGATGTATTTGCATGGAGATATGAGGACTTAAAATCTTATGACACTAGCATAATACAACACAAAATACCCATAAAAGAAGATCAAAAAAATTTCAAACAGAAGCTTAGAAGAATCAATCCAGTTTTGATGCCTTTAATTGAAAATAGGTTAAGAGAATGTATGAAGCCTAGATAATTTCACCAATCAGATATTCTGATTGGGTTTCAAACCCAGTTCCCACTAGGAAGAAGACAGGGGAGATCAGATTGTGTTGATTTACGAAATTTAAATAAAGTGTCTTTAAAAGATAACTACCCTCTCCCCAAGATGGATCACAATTTACAGAGGGTGGTTGGTTCTTCCAGGATTTCATTACTTGATGGATTCTCTGGATATAACCAGATTTTAGCTCAACCAAAAGACCAACCTAAGATTGCTTTTACTACTCCATGCGGTAATTTCATGTATGTGAAAATGCCTTTTGTATTAATGAATGTAGGAGCCACTTTTCAAAGAGCTATGGATATAGCTTTTGCTAAATAAATTCATGATTTCCTTGTGATATATCTATATGGTATTACTGTATTTTCAAATACTGACAATTAACATCTAGATCATCTCATACGAGTATTTATCAAATCCAGGAAATTTGGCATTTCTTTAAATCCTAAAAAGACTCTATTTGGACTGGAAGAAGGTAAATTTTTAGGACATATCATATCTAAAGAGGGAATTAGGATAGACCCAGCTATAATAGAGGCCATTATGAATATTAGTCATCCTTGGAATATTAAAGAGTTGCAAGCTTTCTTAGGTAAAACCAATTTTCTCGGAAGATTCATTTCAAACTTAGCTGAAATCATTAGAGAACTCAATAACATGTTAAAAAAAGACTCAGTGCTTAAATGAACTCTGGAGGCCAAACAATTATTTGAATCAATCAAACAAGCCTTAACAAAAACACCAATCCTAATAAGTCCTAATTTTAAAAAAGATTTCATTATTTTTTCATTTTCTTCAGAACATACTATTACTGCAATCTTACTGCGGAAAAATGATCAAGGCTATGAGAAGCCCATTGCTTTTTTCAGCAAATCACTTAGAGATGCCACTTTAAAGTATAACATAATGGAATATTAGGCATTACCTTTAGTGAAGGCTATCAAAGGCTTTAAAGTGTACATCCTTTATTCACATATCATTACTCATGTTCCAAATTCAGTGGTGAAGGACATTCTGACTCAGAATGGGACTGATGGTAAAAGAAGAAAATGGATTGCCACCATTTTGGAATATGACATAGAAATTAAGCCCACCAAACTCATTAGAGGTCAAGGTCTAGCCAAAATCATGGCTGAATCAAATTTTCATGCTTTAGATATAAATTTGATTGCCCAATTAGATGATGAGGAAGAGATGGCGACTCTAGAGATCATTGAAGCCTTTTCAGACTCACCATGGTATGCATATATTATATTTGTATTACTAAATTTACAATCTCCTTCTGGATTGTCAAGAAATAAAGCTATATTTTTAAAGTTAAATGTAATGAATTTTTGTATCATAGACAGTGCATTGTTTTGGAAAGATCATGGTGGCATTTTATTGAATTGTTTTATTAAAGAAGAAGCTGACAAAGTTTTGGAAGAGTTTCATGTAGGTGGTTGTGGAGGAATTTTTTACTCAAATTCAACTACAAATAAAATCTTGAGAGCTGGTTTTTACTAGCCTACACTGTTTGCAGATGTGAAAAAGTATGTGACCTCCTGTCACAAGTGCCAAATCTTTGAAGGAAAGAAAAAGTTGCTACCTTTACCCCTTAAACCCATCTCCACAAAAATGCCTTTTCAGCAATGAGGTCTTGACTTCATTAGTGAAATTCACCCTCCATCCTCAGCCCAACACAAGTGGATTTTGACAACCACAGACTATTTAACTAAATGGATAGAAGCCATACCTTCCAGGAAATCCAATGATACTATCATAATATCATTTTTAGAAAAAAACATACTCTCAAGATTTGGATGCCCCCAAAAGATCATCACTGATAATGCAGCTGCATTCAAGTCCAAAAAGATGATAGACTTATATAATAAATACCACATTAACCTTGGCCATTCCACTGCTTATTACCCCCAAGGTAATGGTCTAGCTAAATCCTCCAATAAAATCCTTGTGAATATCATCAAGAAACTACTAGAAGACAATAAGAAAACCTAGAACAAAAGGTTAGCGAATGCATTATGAGAAAATAGACTTACCACAAAGAAATCTATTGGTACATCCCCTTACCAGCTTGTTTATGGGATGGATGTTTTTTTTCCATATTCTTTAGGAGAACCAGTAATGAAGATAATTCAAGAACTGCAAGTTGAAACCAATGATATCCAGAGAAGGATAAATCAAACAATAAATTTGTAGCAAACCAGGGAAGATGTCTATCTCAAGTCTTAAGTTGTTCAATAAAAGATTAAAAATATATTTGATGAGAAGACTAAGGAAGATTATTTTTATATAGGTGAAAAAGTTCTTAAGTGGGATTCCAGGAAAGAAGAGAAAGGTGAACATGGGAAATTTGATTTCTTATGGAAAGGCCCTTATGTCATTTATGGTTACAGAGGTAAAAATGCATTCTTTTTGAAGGAATTGGATGGATTAGATCTGCCATGTGGACCTATCAATGGTATAATGTTGAAGCATTACTATTCCGCAGAATAACAGTATTTCACTTTGTTTACTTTACTCATTGTACATAACATTGCATATTTTAGATTGGATTGGATGTTTGTCTAGCAAAATTGAAGCCCGGAGAAAAGGCCCTAAGCTTTGAAAGACAAAATATCATAAGTATGAATAATGCAAAGCTCAGAAAACAGTTCCTAGGCCATCACAATCAAATTCAAAGGCTACTAGTCTCAAATTTCTTGACATTTCACCACGTAATTCCATCTCCATGTGGAGCCACTGTTAGGGTCCTATAATAGTAGGATTCATAATTTTGAATTGACTTTGACTTGTCTTATAATATGTACATACTTTTCTTTCTGAATTTTTTTTTCTCATATTAGAAAAATAAAAAATGTAAAGAGGGTAAAAGTCATAAAAGAAAAATCAAAGGACTTGAAAGAAAAAATATCAAAAAGGATATGAAAATGGACCCCAAACAAAAAGAGATAAAAAAAAACATGAAAGTGATGCAAATCCAAATGGCACTACTATTTACTTTTACTGCAAAATAAAAATCATGTGCAGCTTGTTAAAATGCCACAAACCATGAAGGTTAAACAGCTTAATATTAACCTCTCATGCTTTGAATTTTATGTTGTTAGATAGAGAATAAAGATCTAGCCAAACAGTTTATCCTGGCAGATCACTAGTTAGGTAGAGAATAATAAGGAGCTCAACAGTTTAATCTGAGCCATTGGAAGAAATAATGATAGAATTAGTTAGTTTGTTGTTTTAAAAGAAAAATGGATAAGGGTTTGCAAGCTCAAATGCACCCATGTAAATGAAGAAAAAATGTTAGGGTAGCATATGGGTAGGTACAAGCAGTTTTTACAATCACAGATAAGCATAAAATTGGTCATTTCATTTACTAACTTCCTTCAAAAATTATCCCCTTGTAAAAATACTTCATCCCCTCCATTTCCATCCGTTCCCCTTCATTTTTCCCTTTTTCCCATTATCATCCATTTTTCCTTTGCAAAAAATACCTTTTCCTAAGTTAAAAACACATTTTACTTAAGAAAAGTAAAAGCCCTTTAACTAATTTCCCTTTACTCAAAAAATACCCAAAAAACCCAAAAAATAATTTTTATCCTAAGTTAAATGATTTAAATATTTTTCAGGTCCCACAGTGAAGGAATTCACTCCCGACACAAGTTTTTACATTATACTTAGTTTAAACACACATCCTGCAAATACATTTCTTTATTAAGCATTAACTTATGTATTAACTCCTTATATATACCTTTTAGCCTGTATTAATATAATTCATTTATAATATATCCCAACCCATATTTTTATTTTAACCTATGTTTTATTTCCCCCACATGTTATATAATCCCGCCATCCCATAGGTTAAATTATTAAACCATGTTAATTATTCTGGTCCCAATATATATATTCCCCACCAATTATAATATCACACTTACCCGCATCCCATTGGTTAAATATAAATAACCTTCGCCTATCATAATACACTCTCGACTTTGTATTAAACCTTATTTTAAATACATATTAACCCAAATGCATAATCTAATACCTGGCCCTATGCCATCTGACCTTGCAACACTATCACATCATCCTAGTCATTCGCCTTTCACCCGCTAGATCCAACCATCGTTATTCCTTGTCGCACATTCCTTAGCCCAATAATTAACACACCCCAAGCCTTGCGATAAGTGTGATTTGCGGGGATACCCTCCCTGCTACGTGTCTTAATCATATTGGATCGCCCTAATCAAACTAATTCCACTAACCAATTATGGAGATTGCGAAAACCATTGAGCAATTTTCCTCCCCTACGCTTAAACTACTTGCCCGTTTGAATTGACCGCCCATTCAATGCATTCATTGTTGAATTAAAATGCTTATAAACCACCCATTTGCAATATTTTTACTCTCTATTACGGTTTCACGTAGATAGAAGCATTGTAGACCGAAACAAATGTTGCCGACTCTGTTTTAAAGCCAAATTGAAACATAATTTACTAATTCTGCTGCTACAAACATTGCATAAGTTATCCAAGATCTTATAAAGACTAGCAGAATCTCAGGAAACCTTATGCAACCCCAGAAACCCTCCTGCAGAGAAAAACTTTAGTTTTCACAGGTATTCTTCAGAAGAACAAACTCATTCATCAATCTAAATAAGTAATACATTTAATCGAATCATTTAGGAGCCTTTAAACCTAAATAAAATCCTATTTCCTTCCAAAAATCATTTTTCTGCAAACCCTAAGCGTCTTTTCACATATTCTGAATCCTTGGACTAATTTTAAACACAGATTTTGATTAATTCAAACCATATACAGACCTGAAAAAGCCTTATGTGACCTTCAACCCTTTCCTACATACCCTTGGCATCCTCTTTTGCATAAAATTGATGTCTTGAGATTATTTTTATCAGAGAGAGTGCATTATAAGCCCTAGATATCATTTGCAGAAGATGTAAGGTCTTAATATTGTATTTTTTACAAAGATTAGAGTTTAATTAAATTGAGCAAGTTTATACCTTTGTAGGAAAAAGATAAAACCCCTGTTATATCCAAAATCCTTCTGCAAATTGTTATAACTTTCAAAGGTAATCCTACAGGCCTAAATCAACGTTATAAGGTCAAAAGAGTATTAAAATTGATAAATCAAGCAAATTAATGGCTTCCAAAAACATTTTAGTTGTCAATCCTCTACAACCCCCTATTTTAGATGTAGAGCACATTCCCCTAACTGATACAAACTTCAATATTACTGATACAGTGATAGAAATTAACCTTATTGAGCTCCACTGCTGGAGCCAAGAAAAATCCCTAGATCAGGCTAATGAAGTGTTCATATGGGAGTCAAATTTTCCAAAATATGTTGTTCCTCATTCTTACCAATGCCAAGAAGTAATCAGACTCTGTCAATCATGCTACTCTGATGATCAAAGAGCCATAGTGAACTCTGAAAAGAAGTTTTTCTTACCATTATAGTTGAATCTATCAACCAAATGCTTCAGATACAACCCAAGCCTGATGAGATCCCTTTATCCATTGAAGCCCTCACTCAGCTATATTTGAATCTAGACTTCCCCAAAAGGTTCCATATTTTCCAGACCTTCATGCCTTCTTATGTAGAAATTCCCAAGCTAAATCCTCCATATTATTCTGCAAAATTTTCTGAAATGACAAGACATATCATTTCCATGTTGCCTTTCATTATTGGCTACTTTAAATATGAACATGTTGATGTTGCAGTGTTAGGTTTTCTATCTAATTTCACACCTGGTCAGCCTCCTGCTCCCATTTTTAACTTTTCCCAATATCTTGTTGACAGTATTCATGAGAAATTGGTCAAAATGCCTTCTGAAGTTGTTTTCAAGTATTCTACATTCATATTTCACATGTTCTTATACTTTCAATCTTAAAAATTCAATATAAATCTTCAGAAGCTTGATGTGGAAGGAAATACACAATCAGACATCTTTTGGACTTCCTTGATAAGGAAAGATTCAAATGAGTTCACCTATACATATTTTACGGATTCCTTCATTCATCCCATAGTCAATTTACTGAACAACAGTATATAGCCCAGAGTAAGTGAAGAGATTAAAAAAAATTTGAATATGTCAGAGCATAAAAGGACAGGTGACTGGTATTTGTACCAAAATCACACTGAAATAAGAGTATATGGATCAAGTCTGGTTCCATATAAACTGCCTAAATACCTCCCTATGAGGTTATTTTCCCTTGAATACATAGGGCAGATTATTAATTCAAATTCAGTTAATTTCTTAATAGCAAATAAGAAAGCACAGTTCAAGTTGAAGAACCAAGTTGGCCCTTTTATCTGTAACAATAGAGATGCAGGTCCAGAGGCTGAAATTTTTTTACAGGAGTTTAAATTCAGCAAAAATTTCCTATGGTATTATGATCCTCTTGGAGTTATTAGTAAAATAAGAGTTAAATGAAAATTAGCTCCATATGTACATGAAAATAATCCAAAGATTGTGAAATTCTCAAACCAATCTGAATGGTTAGAGAACACATTGGTAGAGGCAGGGAAGCAAAGTGATATTAGTCAAACTTTTCAAACTCTATCCCAAGAAGACAGAAATGTAAAAAGAAATAGAGAGGAAGGATCCTATACTGTAGAAACTACAACAGAGACAAAGTTTAAATTGAGATACAGTAAAAATCCAAAGCTAAAACCTGCTAATAAAGAAGTAGAAACAATATATGTAATTGATACAGAAATAGTAGAAAAAGACAATGCACCTCCGACAATAATTAAAGAAGAACAACAGCCTACTACTTTAAAGACTCAGCTAATTCAGAAAAAATACAGTATAGAAGTTTCTTCATCTAAAAAACTAGCAGAAAAAAACATGGATATCAAAGAAAGATACAAAGAAATCAAAGCCAGAAATTAAGAACTTAAGACAGAAATATATTCTCGCTATCTGAAACAAAATCCTAGCATCCAGAATAGGCTACTTTCAGCCTTTGACTACAAGAATAAAAAGATGCAAATTTCATTTCTTCAACCTACAGTTCAGACTCCTAAGTTATCCTCATATTACGAAAAGATATATTTTGAAGTCCCAGTCCAAGATATTCATCCTCTGGATCAAATTGAGTTTCATAAGCAAGAAAGGGAGATGATTTATTCTACTGTTGGTTTTCGGATATGAACATAATTCAACCCTTTTCTCCACATAAATTATCAACCCAAGGAAGTTAGTTATTTCAAGACTAACGGAAAAGTATATGTGGATACAAGCACATGGTCTGCTTTAGATCATAGGTTTAATCTATAACACACAGATCACTGTAACAGCAATGAAATGAACTACAAAAATCAAATGGCATCCGCAGCAATTAAATGTAACTGTAACAGCAGTAAAGAAATCACACTAAAACACAACACTGCAAGGAAAAAGGAAAAATCCAGCACCTGATCAGAAGGGTGGGCCCAACTATCTAATCAGGCTTGCGGTAAACTCACGAATTACAAGAGAAACAACAAGTTGTAGTGCATCCAATTAATGATAAAAGAGATTCATTACAAGATCTGTATGTCAAAGGGCTTCACCTCGATTCACAACCCGCAGGCTTCTTTATACAGTTGTCCTAAAACCCCCGATTCCTCTCAGCAACTCCATAGTTACAAAAATACATCTTGTTACAACGGAAACCTAGTTGCCCAGCAAGAAACTGTGAAAAGGCCTAAAATAGCATTGATACAAACAAGTCGGTTACGCTGTAACAACAAATAAGGAAAATGCTGGAGATGATGGGTTGTACCTCGACTCGCGGCCGCAATGCTCCTGTTTTAGCCAAATATGAAGAAATATCAGAGTTAATATGTAAAAAGGTAAAACCTCCATGAAAAATACTTCATTAATCAAATATCCCATGAAAGATAGTAAAAAGGGTTTTACCTCATGAGTTTAAGAATAATAATGGTAGAAAGAGATAGAAATATAGGGTAAAATGGGAGAGGAAAGTATACAAATCTGGTACCCAACATCTCCCCCCAAATGATCTATCTGCATGTCCTCATGCAGCTTGTCGTCTCCTCAGATCCGGATTGGACCAACTGTGATTGGCATGAATATGTGTGAGGTCATATTCTACAGCCATTTCTACTCCTGGTGGTTTATATCCTTTTTTCAAAACAACATCCGTCCACCAGTCTGGATCAACATTATATGCAGGAGTATATCGCTCGGCTAGCAACCAGAGAGGGGGAAATTTAAACCTTAAGCCCATCCATATGAACCCACAGGTATAAATGCATGCCACGTAACATGGCATTCTCTCTAAAACCTGTGCAAAGTTGGGTGCTCCAAATGGTTCTCTTTCCCTGACGGCTGAGGATGACAACATCCATCTTTTCTGACAACTTTCCAGTGCTTCCTTGTGAAACATCGTAATCTGGCCGACACATAGGTCAGCGCACCATTTATGGGTTGTCATCATGTGTTATTTATGGCTCTTAATCTGTAAAAATGTATGATGCTTGTTATAAATGTTTGAGGATTGACCATGCTCTCTTCTCATCATTAATGACATTTCGGCTTGATTTTCTTCAAATCTATCCCAGGCCTTTCTCTATTTAATATGATTTATGGTATAGGAGGTGAAAGCCCTTAAATGGATGTCCCCCACAGATGGAATAGGGTTAAAGGACTGATCATGCCTTAAGTAATACCCATGCATGTAGAGTTCACACATTAAGTGTTGTCCTATGATATCATGAATTTTTAAAATACAGAGAAATTGAATGGGGTCCTAAATTTCGTACCAAATATCCTTATTATAATTTCAAGACAAAAGAAAATAAATTGTTCATGAAGAAAAAAGGCATAGCTATGTGCAAGAGGTCTGCATGCCATTACCTATTGTGCCAGGCAGAACATCTGCTCCTTGTCTGTCTTCAGCAAACACGCTTGTTCTTCCAACTCCTCTATCTGGCATTCTGTTTGGCCTGCTTCAACCATGCCTTGTATAACTGATCCATGTAACCTATGACGAATCTGGCGGCCTGTTCTCCAACCCTAGCTCTTTCCTTCTTATGGTCTCTTGCAGCAAACTGCCACTTCTGAATTTTAGTGGCCAATACAAATTCTCACCCTTCAAACAGCTCTTCGATCAACTAGTCTAGGTAGCTGCAATGGAGACTTTGATCTTTGGCTTTATTTCCCTCCAATTGTAGATGTTTACCTTCCTTTTCAATCGTGAAACTTTCTTCTTTAAATCCTGAACCCCCCTTTTTAGTTTCATGGTTTCACTGATCTGCAGCTGATACTTCTTCTTGAGAGGTAACCTTCTTTTCTCACACTGTTCAACCCATTCCTATTTAACAATGAATTCAGTTACTGGGCCTGTAACAGGTTCATAAGGCGATGGCACACTGTCGATATTCTCCATGTATTCTTTTTCCAAACCCTTCTGGCCAGGCTCCCTATCTCCAGGGGTTTCTTCCTTTATGTTCCGTCTGGGAACTTCTTTCGTTTGGTCAACAATTTCATTGGCCACTCTGTGTTCTGGTGTTTCCAGAGGAACTTTGTCTTATGCGCAAACCTCTAAATGTTTTGGTTCGATGGTGGCTGGGCCGATATTGGCCGTGTCAACAAACTTAAGCACTGGGGGAACAACTACTTCCTCTGTTAATCATTTGGGCGAGCGAAATCCCCTCGCCCCTCTAGGCATCATGGACTGGAATGGAGAGCGAGGGACAGACTTATCATCCTCAAATCTGGCTTGAACTGGAACTTCACACATTATTACCTTAACCAGGGTCGATGCTGGTTCTTGTGGAGAAGCATCTATCCCGCAGCTTGTTTCCCTTATGTCCTCTCATTCTTTGTTCACCATTTCTCCTTCTAGTGTCGATGTCGGTTCTTGTGTGATAGTATCGACCTCCTGGTTCATTTCTTTTCTACCTTCTTGTTCCTCATGAATTGCCTCTTTTTCCACAGTTGGTACCAGTTCTTGAAGAGAAACATTGATTTCATAGGTCGACTCCTCCAGTCTTATCCGAATTTGGGGTGGTTCTTATGTAACACCCCTACCTGTATCAACATCCATATCTATTTGGGCAGGTGATTTTTTTTCTTGCAAAACAACATCACTTGCCATTTCTCTAGTGTCCGTAATTTCACTCCTTTGTTCTTCTTTGACAAAATTCGATGAATGTAAAATAGTATCGACTTCCTTCATGATGTTCATAATTTCTTCCTCTATGGGCTCTTCAAGCGAGGTTGGTTCTTGTGTGGTAGCCTTGAGTGTGCAGATATTTAACTCCTTCATTCTCATCTCTTCAGGTTCCTCCTCATCAATCATCATCTCTTCTTCTCGGGTTCCTCTTGATCAACTTCCATTTCCATCTCCTCGGGTTCCTCTTGGTCATTTCCCTCCAAATGTTCTGCTTCTGCCAAACCAGCCGGAGAGACTAGTTCTTCTTCTCTAGTGGAAATAATGGCTACCACCTCTTCTTCTGAGGACCCACATAATTCCGCCCAAGAGACCCGAAACCTATTTATTGCATGCATAACCAATAATCGCACCAAACCATGATTGGAAAGCACTGTCGGCATTCAGTGCAAATGTTGAGCAGCCTGTGCCATATGCTGCAGTTGTTTCAAGAGGAAGAAGGGAATGTTTAGGGCATGCACCTGATTCTGCGGAAATCGGAGGCACGTTAGAATTTTAAAGTGATACTTGAACAGAGTTGAGCCCTGGACCTCGCAGGAATGTATTTTATTACAAATCCTACAACTTCATTCTAAGGATACGGTACCGTTCGGTGCTCGTATCCTCTTCCCATTTGAACGACACTTTCTCATGCTTGTAAGAACAATTCGGGAGATTTCATAAGAGAAAATTTCTGAGAAAACCATTGCTACCCCTATTGTCTCAGCCCGCTAACCTCTGTGATTTCCTCTTCTATGATAGGAACTTCCAAACCTCTAACCCATGAATAATTCTCCTCTGAATTGAGTGTGAATTCCATTGCGATTCCTCCATCAAACCCCTGCAATCTGTCAAAGTAGGTATCCTACCCTGCGTCGACAAAAACTTGCCAAACCTCTAGATTGTTGCGAACTGAAACTGTGTTTTCAAGTTCATGCCACACAGCCAGCCCACCCATACTGTGGAGACTTGTAGCAACACTTCCTGTAACAGTATACCGTTGGCCAAGGTGGTGGGTACCAAATTCGGAGGAACATCATGGTGAAAATGGAAAGGTGGTAATAGTAAATACGGTCGGTAACTCTTGAAAACCGAGAAAAATCACGAAAGAATATGGTAAGTGTGGTGAAATAGAAATAATAATTGTTCGTATAGGGTGGACGAGACATCTTACAGATCCTGATACGATTTAAATGATGATACCACATATTGATGGGAATCGTAAGGTGTAACATGAGAGGATTTTCATACTTAATTTATGAGGCAATTATTATGCCGTCCTTGACACGACGACACCCCCCCCCTAACTTCAATTTTTTTCGTCCGCGGCATTAAAATTTTCACATGGGATATTTAATTAAATCAGTAAAAGTCACATGGAGGCGTACTTGATAGCCTACCTAGACAATGTGACGGTTGGTAGGATGACGGCGCAGTAATGATGTGGATGGAATAACATCATCAGAGTAACAGCATCGAAGTAATAGTGTCAGTGTAACAGCATCAATGTAACAACATCAGAATAACAGCATTGGAGTAACATCATCGAAGTAACACATCGGTGTAACAGCATTGGAGTAACAACATCAGAGTAATATCATTGGAGTAACATCATCGGTTAATAGCATCGGTGTAACAACATCGAAGTAATAGCAAGGCGAGTAGCAGCATCCAGAGTAACAGCATCTGGTGTAACAACATTTGAGGTAACAGCAATGCAAGTAACAACATCCGGAGTAACAACAATGCAAGTAACAACATCTGGTGTAACAGCATCATGAGTAGAAGCAACCGAGTAACAATACCATGGGTAGCAGCAACTGAGTAACAGCACCATGAGTAGCAGCAACTGAGTAACAACAGCATGAGTAGCAGAAACTGATGCTTTGGGAAATTTTTCTTTGATTTTTACTCCTTAGTAGTGGCTCCTGCAAAAATACAACAAAATAAAACATAATTCTTTATTCTTTATTTTATATATATATATATATATATATATGTATATTACAAAAAGGGTTTAGAGGAAGAATTCTCTGCATTGATGACCTTCAAACCAGATTTCTCAAAGAGGTGTTTAATAAAGGCATCCTTAGAGGTTGGGCGGTGGTACAATCTCAGGCGATGTCCACTGACTATAAATGAAGCACGTGTATCATCAATTGTGACTAGCCTGATTGTTCCATTATCAAATACAACGTCCAACTCGTAAGGTCCCATCCAACGAGTGAAAATCTTTCCTTTAAAATCCTTAAAGCAGGAGTCATAAATTAGTGCCCAATTTCCACTTTGAAACACCTTATTTTTAATAAACTTAACATGCCATTTCATTTTCTGTTGTTGAATAGCAGTATTTCTCTGGACAACCATTGAATGGATTTCATCTAGTTCATTGAGTTGGGCTAGTCGGTGTTTCTGGGCATCTGACAGATCCAAACCAACTTCAAGAGTTGTTCTGAGCGTATTGATTTCAAATTATATTGGAAAGAACGATGATTTCCCATAAACCAACTTGAATGGTGAAAAGCCGGTTGTATTTCAACATGTTGTTCTGTATGCCCAGAGAGCTTCTGGCCGCTTCTGAGCCCAATCTCGATGATGTTAAGCCACGTTTTTTGTCAAGACGTTTTCCAATGTCTTGTTCGTGCTTTCGACTTGTCCATTCGCATAGGGGTGGTATGGAGATGTCACTTTGTGCTTGACCCCATATTTCTGCATGAGCTTTGCTATCTTGTGTGATGTGAATTGTACCCCTCCATTTGAAACAATCTCTCTTGGAGTACCATAACTAGAAAAAGTTTCTTCAAATAGAAAATCTGAGACCGCTTGTTCTGTTGCTTTTGCAATAGCTTTGGCTTCTACCCACTTAGTCACGTAATCAGTACAGACCAAGATGTGGAATTTTTGCTGGGAGGGTGGGTTAAAGTGTCCAACGAAGTCAATAGCCGATTTCTCAAAAGGCTCAAGGACTACCTGTTCCTGTAAAGGCATTTCATCAACTCGACCAGGCTGCCCCATACGTTGGCAACTATCACATCTCCTAACATAATTCTAAGCATCACGAAAAATGGAAGGCCAGTAATATCCCATTTGTAGCACCTTATGGCATGTTCTTTTGTTCGCAAAATTCCCTCCACAAGGGCCATCATGGGCAGCTTTCAATACCTCATAAATATCATCTTCAGACACACAGCGCCGAATCTGCTTATCTTCTCCTTTATGAAAAAGGTACCCTGCCATCCAAGAATATCAGGCACTATGATGAATAATCTTCTTTTGTTCCCTGTATGACAAATGAGGAGGCACTTTACCTGTAGCAATATAGCTAGAAATATCTGCATACCACAGAGGTTTAGTAGAAACTGCAAAAAGATGTTCATCGGGAAAACGGTCTTCTATAGGTGTGCATTCATCATTGTTATCCATTCTATATAGGAAATAAGCTACTAGATTATCTTTTCCTGGCTTATCTACTATTGTAATATCAAATTCTTGAAGCAATAGTAACCATCTCGTAATATGGCCAGGAGTGATAGGTTTATTCACCATATACCTGATTGCTACGTGATCAGTATGGACAATAGTAGAATACCTGGTGATGTAGTGTCGTAACTTATTGACAGTGTAAATGGAAGCTAAGAATTCTTTTTTTGTCACCGTATAGTTTCGTTCAGCAGGAATTAAATTCTTGCTGACATAGTAGATTTCATACGGTGTTTTGTCTACAAGTTGTCCTAAAACAACCCCTACTGCTGTCTGAGAAGCATTAGTATGTATGTGAAACGGTAATTCCCAATCAAGTCCTAAGAGTATTGGAGCCATACACACCAACCCCTTAATTTTCGTGAAAGTTGTCTCACAATCTTCAGCCCACAAGAATTCTTCATCTTTTGTTAGCAATTGAAATAGTGGATGTGCTATTTTACAAAAAATTTCTATAAAGTGCCTGTAATAACCAGCACAACCAATAAAGCTACGTACCTGTGTGGGTGTTTTGGGTACCAGGAAGTGTAATATTACCTCTACTTTAGCCGGATCAACTTGAATTCCAGTGGCTGAGAGAAACTGTCCCAATACTACTCCGTCTTCCCTCATCATACAACATTTGATTGTACTCAAAGATACATGGGTTTGTTTACATCTTTTGAGTACTTTCTCTAAATTTTCCAATACTTCCTCAAATGAGTTTCCATATGGAGTAAAATCATCCATATATATTTCAACTCTATCATCGACGAAATCAGAAAATATTCCTAGGATTTCCCTCTGGAAGGTAGCAGGAGCATTACGCAGACCAAATGGGAGGACCTTGTATGAAAAGGTTCCCCAAGGGCATGTAAAATTTGTTTTATCTTGGTCTTTCGGGGCTATCTAGATCTGGTTATATCCATTGAATCCATCTAGGAAGGAAAATAATTTCTTCCCAGCCAAGGAATCCAAGACCTCGTCAATGAATGGCAAAGGAAAATGGTCTTTTTGAGTTTCCTTATTTAGTTCCCTGTAATCTACACAGATCCACTATTTACCATTCTTTTTGGGAACAATATCTAGCGGGGATACCCATTGGCTATTTGAGAGGGGATAAATGAATCCTACATCCAAAAAAAAATTTCATTCTTCTTTAACAATGTTTTTGAGAGCAATATTCATCCTCCGTTGAGGTTGTCTTACAGGGTGGAAATATTCCTTAATATAAATATGATGAGTGCATAGGCTAGCAGGGATACCCTTCATGTCAGTATAATCCAGGCAAAAGCTTTCTAATGATCTTGAAGGACTTTCAAAATCTGTTTGGTCTGAGATTCAGATAGGTTTGGGTTTATATTAAGTGTCTTCCCTGGTCCAATCTCAATTGGAGTACCATCGTGGAATGAGGTTACAGGAATGTCCTCAATGCCATCTTCTGGTTCAATGTTTTCTTGTGTCTCACAGCTCATAGAAGATTCTAGAATATGTCGAGTTGAATCAGAAAGAGAACTGGAATCATTAATAAAAGAGTTAATGGCATCATCTTCAGTTTCTATTTTAAATTGAAGGGCCTTCCCAATAGTGAGAACTCGTCTAACATCTTCGTTTTCAGGTTTAGGCTCTTCCACAGGTAGAGGTTTCTGACTGGGTAATGATTTTTCAGATGGGCTTGGTTCTACAGAAGGATAAAGCTTGATATTCTTTGTAACTATCCCATTTGATATGATCATGTGCCCAGATCGGCATCCTATGTAGGCATCTGCAGTTGCAAGCCAGGGTCTTCCTAGGATCAACGGGTGACCACCTACTGAAGATCGAGTCTGTAATATAAGGAGGTCCACATGGTAATGCCATGAGTCTACTGAAATGATCCCATCCTCTAATTTCCCTACTGGTTTAATTGTGGATCTATTTGCAAGTTCTAGGATAGTAGGGGTTGGTTTAATGTTTGCAAGTCCTAATGTGTTCATTGTTTCAACATTAATAATTTTAATGGTCGCTCCCAAATCCACCAACACATTTGGGATTTCCACCCCATTAATCTGTACTGTTAAAATCGGGTTCCTTGGGTCTTTGTATTTTACAGGCATGATTTTTCCTAACATGATATCAGATAGTTTGCCCACTACATGAATGGTTAATGGATCCTTATGTTTCCTCCCTGGTTTCTTTGAGCAATATTCTTTCAAATTTTTTACGTATATAGGTACATCCCTCATAGCTTGTAACAGGGGTATTTTAACAAATATATTCTGCAGTTCCCCTAGGAATTCAAATTTTGCTTGAGGGTTTGGCTTACTCAAGGTCAATATTTCAGGGTATGGAGGAGAAGTTAAATGACCTTGACTAGGAACAGCTTGGGGAAGCATTTGATTTATTATGTTTTGATTTGAATTCTCCCTCACTATTCTTTTTTCTGGTTCTGTGTCTTCACAGTTAAATTCTTTTGTAATAATGGGTGAAGTACTTGCATTTACTACCCGGCTAGACCATAGATTTATTTCATTAAGCCCTGTGGTAGAAATTTTGTAGGATGGAAAGTTCATATTATATGTTTGTTGGACCACTTTATTGTTCAGATTTGGGTTAGGCTGGATAGGAAGCTGGAGTCTAATGGCTAGGTTTCCTGGGGTTACATTGGAAGGCAACTGAAGTTGATGTTGAGGCATAGGTTGAGTAAAATGTCCAGTAGGAGAGGGTCCCCCCAGGTTTGATTCCATGAAGGATTCAGACTGGCTTGAGGAACCCATTGTTTCCAAGGGGGATACTAATATTGAGACCACATCATTGAAAATGGTGCAAATTGGGGACCCATATTGAAATTGTTAAAGTACTGATATGGGTCCAGAAACATAGCTAAATTCAGAGCTGGTGGTCGAGGTTTCCATGGTTTCTTCTGCCCCATGAAGTACAACTAGTCCACCATGCTTTCTTCACTTTCTCCTTGGAAAACTTCTTTCATCTTGAGCAAGGAAGGACACGAATTGGTCGCGTGACCCTGTTCACAGATCGTGTAGGCTTCCACCATGTTCAGCGGGCATTCCTTCAAAGGGTTCTTCTTTCTGCACTGAGGGCAGAATATAGCCATAGTTTTTTCCAACTCCATATACTTCTGTTTTTCTTGTAGAATGTCCATCTGGGCTGATAGTGTGCTCCGAATATCGGTTCTTAGATTGTCCAATAGATTTCCAATTTCTTCTTTTGTGACCCCTCCACCAGAAGTCTTTGATGACCGAATCCCTTGTCCACTTCTTGCAGCTCCTTGTGAACACTTGATACAGTAATCACAGATAGTTTCGAAGTTTCCTTTCAAAATATTCCCTTTCAGAAGTTGCAAAGAGTCTTCCCTAAGTGCTCGGAGAAGAATGATCTTCAGAATGTCTTTGTCCAGGTCACTATGTCCAGACCTCTGCAATATGTATTTAAATCATTCTACATAGTCATCCATATTTTCATCCTCTTTCTGTGAAAATTTAAAGGTTTCTTCCTTAATTTCATGAGACTTACAATAATCTTGGTACTTCTCCAAGAAATCTTCTTTCATTCCTTCCCATGAGGTAATCGTACTCCCTCCTAGACCCATAAACCATCTCAAGGTTGTCCCCTTTAGGGTAGCAGGAAATATATTCAATTTCTGAGCATCAACAATATAATCATATCTGCGGCAAACAATATTAAACTCAAAAAGGAATGTATTAGGGTCTTCAGAAGAGAGCCCATGAAAACTAGGCAGGGTTGTTAAAGGGATGGGTCTCATTGGTGCATCACCTATGACGTTTCCTATGGGAAAATCAATGGAGGAACTTATAGGTGCCATAAATACCCTCTAATACTCACTTGGAATCTCGATTGGTTCCGCAGCTGGTATTTGGAGTGACTCAACCATAGAAGGTTGCACCACGCTACCCTGATCCCTTGGTGACTCAAAATATTTCAAAAATTCCTTTACCAGATCAGAATCATTTGGTTCAGCAATAGGAATTTTTACAGTGCTGCCTTGGTCTCTTGGAGATGAAAACCCTTTTTGAGGTTCTTCTTCCCAGTTAGAACCACTCATTTCTTCTGATCCCCTACTTGCCACTTCTTCCCCTTCTGCTGCTGATAAGGATGCCTCCTCTGTTGATACCTTATTGGTTAAATATTCTATCGTATAAAGAACACCTTCGGGTACCGTGGATGGCACCGGTTTCTCTATAGACTTCCCTTCAGACTTCGTCTAGATTCTTACCAAAACAGCAGCACTGGACGATGCCTCAAATCTAGATTTTTCAATAATTTCCTGAATCTATGTCTTCCTTCCAGATCCTTCCCCTTCTTTGGGGGTCTTCCTCTACCCTTCTTATTCAGATCTTTGTTCATACATATTGTGAATAGGGTACATCAAAAGGAATCAACAATCGCTCAGGACTCGGAGTAGGACAGATAACTTCCTCCCCAGGACGAGAGAGGGGATTCAAACAGAAAAAATAAAAAGAAAAAGAAAAAAAATCAAAGTTCAAGACCTGAAGCAGATTAATAACATACCCTCCCTAGGATGAGAAGTTGGCCCCTAAAAGAAAACAACAGGAAATAAAAGCGGAAAAACTGGAACTACGCCCAGGACTTAGGACAAGTTTACAAAATACCTTTCCCAAGACGAGGGATTAGTTTTTAAGGAGAGAAAAAAAAACAGAAAAAAAAGTATAAAGAAAAAAAAACAACATGCTATGATCAAGGCTTGGAGCAGGGTAATAAATTCCCTCCCCAAGGCGAGAGATCAATTCTATAGAAAACAAAATAAAATAAAATAAACAGGAAATAAATAAAACAAAAAGAAGAACAAAGCACTTACGCTTAGGAGTTGAACCTGGGCAATAAATTCCCTCCTAAAGACGAGAGATTGACCCTGAGATCTGTTGCAGATCATTTTCTTGCACCTGTTAGCCTTCCCCGGCAATAGCACCAAAATGTTGGTGTCCAGATAAGAACAGAATTCAACCCTTTTCTCCACATAAATTATCAACCCGAGGGTGTTAGTTATTTCAAGACTAACGGCAAATTATATGCAGATACAAGCACATGGTCTATTGTAGATCATAGGTTTAATCTATAACACACAGATCATTGTAACAACAATGAAATGAACCGCAGAAATTAAAGGGCATCCACAACAATTAAACGTAACTATAACATCAGTAAAGAAATCACACTAAAACACAACACTGCAAGGAAAAAGGAAAAACGCAGCACCTGATCAGAAGAGTGGGCCCAACTCTCTGATTAGAGTTGTGGTAAACTCACGAATTATAGGAGAAACAACAAGTTGTTGTGCATTCAATTAATGATAAAAGAGATTTAGTACAAGATATGTATGTCAAAGGGCTTCACCTTAATTCACAGCCCACAAGCCTCTTTATAAAATTGTTCTGAAACCCCCGATTCCTCTCAGCAACTCCATAGTTACAAAAATACATCTTGTTACAATGGCAACCTACTTGCCCAGCAAGAAACCGTGAAAAGGCCTAAAATAGCGTTGATACAAACAAGTATGTTACGCTGTAATAGAAAATAAGGAAAGCGCTAGAGATAATGGGTTCTTCCTTGACTTGCGGCCGCAATGCTCTTGTTTTAGCAAAATCTGAAAAAATATCAGAGTTAATATGTAAAAAGGTAAAACCTCCATGACAAATACTTCATTAATCAAATATCCAATGAAAGATAGGAAAAATGGTTTTACCTCATGCATTTAAGAATAATAATGGTAGAAAGAGATAGAAAGATACGGTAAAATGGGAGAGGAAAGTATACAAATCTGGTACCCAACATCTACAATGACCACCAAGGCCATGAGTGCACAGAAATTGCAAAACACCCTGGTAAATGTCAAAGATCGGCTCAAATTGGAGAAATCATCTTCAGAGGCAAAGGACACTAGAATTAAATCCTTGGAAAAGCTAGTAATTGAAGTAGGATATAATCCTCAAAATGTAAGAGTTGCAGAAGAAATTATCAAGAAGAAAAATGCAAGCATTGCTACATTAAAGAAGCAACTAAAACTACCCCCCATAGAACATCCTCAAGCCAACGAAGTCTTACATGATACCAATAAGAAAGATGAGATGATGAATCTCATTTTACAGCTGACAGCTCAGATAAAAGAAATGGAAATTGAAATGGACGAGTTGGTCCAAGAGAAAGAAGCCAAGAAAGCAGAGGAAGTTCCTGCCATTGTCATTCCTGTAGTCACAACAGTTGTACCTTCTACTTCGGTAGAATCACTAGCTCCTAATGTCCCAATGGCCACAACACTTCTAGTTACTTCATCTACAACTTCTGCAACAGGATATTCAACAACAATAGCACAGCATTCAGATGAAGCAAGAAAACTAGTAAAGGTTATGCAAGATATGTCTATTCAAACCAACAAGATAAACAAACTAAAAATACTCCATCCCCTCCATTTCCATTCTCTCCCCTTCATTTTTCCCTTTTCCCCATTATCATCCATTTTTCCTTTTCAAAAAATACCTTTTCCTAAGTTAAAAACACATTTTACTGAAGAAAAGTAAAAGCCCTTTAACTAATTTCCCTTTACTCAAAAAACACCCAAAAAATAGTTTTTATCCTAAATTTAATGATATAAATATTTTTGAGTCCCACAGTGAAGGAATACACTCCCGACATAAGTTTTTACATTATACTTAGTTTAAACGCACATCCCGCAAATACATTTCTTTATTAAACATTAACTTTTGTATTAACTCCTTATATATACCTTTTAGCCCGTATTAATATAATTCATTTATAATATATCCCAACCCATATTTTTATTTTAATCTATGTTTTATTTCCTCCACATGTTACATAATCCCGCCATCCCATAGGTTAAATTATTAAACCATGCTAATTATTCTGGTCCCACTATATAGAGTCTCTGCCAGTTATAATATCACACTTACCCGCACCTCATTTGTTAAATATAAAAAACCTTCGCCTATCATAATACACTCCCGACTATGTATTAAACCTTAGTTTAAATACATATTAATCCAAATGCATAGTCTAATACTTGGCCCCATGTCATCTGACCTTGCAACTCTATCACATCATCCTAGTCGTTCGCCTTTCACCCACCAAATCTGACCATCATTATTCTTTGTCGCACATTACTTAGCCCGATAATTAACACACCCCAGACCTTGCGATAAGTGTGGTTTATGGGGATATCCTCCCTGCTACGTGTCTTAATCATATTGGATCACACCAATCAAAATAATTACACTAACCACCTCTAAAGATTGCGAAAACCACTGAGCAGTTTTCCTCCCCCGCGCCTAAACCACTCACCTGTTTGAATTGACCGCACATTCAATGCATTCACTATGGAATGAAAAGCCTTATAAACCACCCATTTGCACTCTTTTTACTTTTCTGTTACCGTTTTCACGTATATAGAATCATTTTAGACCGAAACAAATGTTGTCGGCTTCGTTTTAAAGCCAAATTGAAACAGAATTTACTAATTCTACCGCTAGAAACATTGCAATAGTTATCCAAGAGCTTATAAAGACCAGCAGAACCTCAAGAAACCTTACACAACCCTAGAAACCCTCCTGCATAGAAAAACTTCAGTTTTACCAGGTATTCTTCAGAAGAACAAACCCATTCATCAATCTAAAGAACTAATGCATTTAATTGAATCATTTAGGAGCCTTTAAACCGAAAGAAAATCCTATTGCCTTCCAAAAATCGTTTTTTCTACAAACCCTGAGTGTCTTTTCACAGATTCTAAAGCCTTGGACTATTTTTAAACATGTAGTTTGATTAATTCAAGCCATCTACAGACCTAAAAAATCCTTCTGTGACCTTCAACCCTTTCCTACATACCCTAGGCATCCTTTTTGGCATAAAATTGATGTCTTGAGATTACTTTTATCACAGGGAGTACATTATAAGCCCTAGATATCATTTGCAGAAGCTCTAAGGTCTTAATATTGTCTTTTTTTACAGAGATTACAGTTTAAGTAAATTGAGCAAGTTTATACCTTTGTAGAAAAAAGATAGAACCCCTGTTATATCCAAAATCCTTCTGCAAATTATTATAACTTTCAAAGGTAAACCTACAGGCCTAAATCGGTGTTCTAAGGTCAAAAGAGTATTAAACTTGATAAATCAAGCAAATTAATGGCTTCCAAAAAAAAATTAGTTGTCAATCCTCTACAACCCGCTATTGTAGATGTAGAGCACATTCCCCTAGGTGATACAGACTAAAAGATTACTGATACAGTGATAGAAATCAACCTTCTTGAGCTCCACTGCTGGAGCCAAGAAAAATCCCTATATTAGGCTAATGAAGTGTTCATGTGGGAGTCGAACTTTCCAAAATATGTTGTTCCTCATACTTACCAATGCCAAGAAGTAATCAGACTCTGCCAATCATGCTACTCTCCTGATCAAATAGCCATAGTGAACTCTAAAAAAATATGTTTTGTTTACCATTACAACTGAATCTATCAACCAAATTCTTTAGATACAGCCCAAGCCTAATGAGATCCCTTTATCCATTGAAGCACTCACTCAGATATATTTGAATTTGGACTTCCCCAAAAGGTTCCAGATTTTCCAGACCTTCATGCCTTCTTATGTAGAAATTCCCAAGCTGAATCCTCTATATTCTTCTGCAAATTGTTTTGAAAGGACAAGACATATCACTTCCATGTTGTCTTTCTTTCTTTGCTACTTTACAGATGAACATTTTGATGTTGCAATGTTAGGTTTTCTATCTACTTTCACACCTGTTCAGCCTCCTGCTCCCATTTTTAACTTTTCCCAATATCTTGCTGACAGTATTCATGAGAAATTTGTCAAAATGCCTTTTGAAGGTGTTTTCAAGTACTATGCATTCCTATTTCACATGTTCTTATACTTTGAATATGAAAAATTCAATATAAATCTTCAGAAGCTTGATGTGGAAGGAAATCCACAATCATTCATATTTCGGACTTCGTTGATAAGGAAAGATTCAAATGAGTTCACCTATACATATTTTACAGATTCCTTCATCCTTCCCATAGTAAATTTACTGAACAGTAGTATAAAGCCTAGAGTAAGTGAAGAGATTAAAAAGGTTTTGCAGATGTCAGAGCATAACAGGACAGGTGACTGGTATTTTTACCAAAATCACACTGAAATAAGAGTATATGGATCAAGTTTGGTTCCATATAAACTGCCTAAACACCTCCCTATGAGGTTATTTTCCCTTGAATACATAGGGCATATTCTTAATTCCGATTTAGTTAATTTCTTAATAGCAAAGAGGAAAACACAGTTCGTGTTGAAGAACCAGGTTGGCACTTTTATCTATAACAATAGAGATGCAGGTCCAGAGGTTGAAAAATGTTTACAGGAGTTTAAATTCAGCAAAAGTTTCCTGTGGTATTATGATCCTCTTGGAGTTATTAGTAAAATGAGAGTTAAATGAAAATTAACTCCATATGTACATGAAAAGAAGCCAGAGATTGAGAAATTCTCAAACCAATATGAACGGTTAGGGAACACATTAGTAGAGGCAGGGAAGCAAAGTTATACTAGTCAAACTTTTCAAACTCCAACCCAAGAAGACATAAATGTAAAAATAAACATAGAGGAAGGATCCTTTATTGCAGAAACTACAATAGAGACCAAGTTTAAATTGAGATACAGTAAAAAGCCAAAGCTAAAGCCTGCTAATAAAGAAGTAGAAATAGTAGAGGTAATTGATACATAAATAGCAGAAAAAGACAACGCACCTCCTACAATAATTGAAGAATAACAATAGCCTACTACTTCAAAGACTCAGCTAATTTAGAAACAACACAGTATAGAAGTTTCTTCATCTAAAAAAATAGTAGAAAAGGACATCGATATCAAAGAAATATACAAAGAAATCAAAGCTAGAAATGAAGAAATTAAGACAGAAATATATTCTCAGTATTTGAAACAAACTCTTGGCATCCAGAATATGCTACTTTAGGTCTTTGACTACAAGAATAAAAAGATACAGATGTCATTTCTTCAACCTACAATTCAGACTCCTAAGTCATCCTCAGATTACAAAAAGATATATTTTGAAGTCCCAGTCCAGGATATTCATCCTCTGGATCAAATTGAGTTTTTTAAGCACGTAGGGGAGATGATTTATTCTAAAATGATCACTAAGGCCATGAGTGCACAAAAACTGCAAAACACCCTGGTAAATCTCAGAGATGAGCTCAAATTGGAGAAAGCATCTTCACAGGAAAAGGACACTAGAATTAAATCCTTGGAAGAGCTAGTAATTAAAGTAGGATGTGATCCTCAAAATGTAAAAGTTGCAGAAGAATTGATCAAGAAGAAAAATGCATACATTGTTGCATTAAAGAAGCAACTAAAGCTGCCCCCTACAGAACATCCTCAAGCCAAGGAACTCTTACAGGATACCAATTAGAAAGATGAGATGATGAATCTCATTTTACAGTTGACAACTCATATAAAAGAAATGGAAATTGAAATGGACAATTTGGTCCAGGAGAAAGAATCCAACAAAGAAGAGGAAGTTCCTACCACCGTCATCCTTGTAGTCGCAACAACTGTACCTTATACTTTGGCATAATCACTGGCTCCTAATGTCCGAATGCCCACAACACTTCCAGTTACTTCATCTACAACTTATGCAACAGAATCTTCAACAACAACAACACAGCATTCAGATGAAGCAAGAAAACTAGTAAAGGCTATGCAAGATATGTCTATTCAAACCAATGAGATAAACAGACTAAAAGAACAAGTCAAAATTCTTGAAGATGTAAAGAAAATTTCTCAAATAAATGCTAAAAATGAAGAACAAAAAGCCAACAGATTGAATGAGCAACTAAAAAAGTTAGAAAAAGAACTAACACTAAAGGAACCAATGGCACATGTCAAGCAGCAGTTATGGTCCAATATCACTGAAGCAGTCAATGATATTTGGCCATCAATCCAGGTCATATATGAGTAGAAAGACTTAGTAAAATTAGCAAGAGAAGCAATCCAAAATATCAAAGAAGAGCTTGGTAAGGAACCTAAAGAAGCTCTTGAAATCATGAAGTTTCTTAATTCCAAAAATAGACAAGAGCTTGAATAAATTGGAATTAATTATAGAACAGAAACCATCCTGGAAGTTAGGAAGGTAGTCTCTAAGAAAAAATCGATGATACAGTTAGAAGAGAAATTCTAGAACATAGATATTTCTATCACAAGGTTCATGATCAAATTTGATGTTCTAAGGCAAAAAGGCCTTCCCAATCCTCTAGTTATTAATGATAGATTAATGAAGCAAGATGATTATGATAAAAAGATAAGAGATTTTGCTAGGGAGCAAGTGAACAATTCAACCTTGCTGGGAATCCCAAGAGGGAAGCTGCTTCTACAAGAATTTTGAGAATTTTTTTTACTTACAGCATGAAGTAAAACACTTATTTGTGAACAAGCCAACATTCTCAAATATATTGAAGCTAATGAAAACTTTAGGAGGATTATGAAGATAAAAATTCCAGAGGCAAAATTCTGGGAAAAATTAACTGATTTACTATGAAATCAGATTTCAGTAAGAACAGAGCATTAAAATATTAAAACAGCATTTACAATTTTGCAGTGAAAGAGTAACAGTCAAAGTCAAAGAAGAATTACAAAGCAGAGATGAACTTGCCAGTGTGAAAGAAACCTCGCTGTCTAGTTGCAGCTTCATTGAACAACAAAGAGATAAAGCAGTAAAATAATCAAGACAACAAACCATTTATTTCAATAAAAAAGGGATAGCTAGTATTAGTTAGAAAGTTGTCACTATCTTCTTGCATGAAGATATTTCTTTTCCATGAATAATTCCTAAGTTTATTCTAGGATATTTTGGATGAGTTTTTGTATAAATACTTATCATTTACAAGTATTGAGTGTGGATGAATTGTTGAACATTTCTATAGTTTGTACTATTCTAAACCTAAGGGTTTTTGTACCAATTTCAAGTCAGTGGACTGGTTTAAAGCAATAAAGCATCATATTACAGGATTCCTGTGTAGGGCTGCTACAGTGAAGTATTTTCACTTGTTTCTTTGACAATTTCTTATGTTTTCCATCAATACTTGAATGTGTTCTAAATCTAAATGATAAATCAAAAAAATTTATTTCAAAATATGTTAAAAGCACTTTTTTTTGAATGATTATCATTTATATGTTTTCCACTGATATCCAGATTAGGGAACCCTTAATTGCTCCCTAGTTTTGATTAACCTCTTCCTTTTCACTCATAATCCAGATTTGAGAACCCTTAATTTCTCTTTTACCTCGATTAAAACCATTTTCACCATCAGCCTTGAAGATCTGAAGTAACTCAACTATCTTGCCCTGTAAACATTTCCCTTTAGAACTTGATCCTGATCTGACTTCTTGACACATTGACTCCATTAACCCAATGTAATACATGCCTACTTCTATCCATCTGAGTAAGTGATTTCACCACCAAATCAACTCAAAATCCAAAACCAATTTACCCTACATAACTAGCCTAATATAAAATACAATCAAGAAATATAAATTATATAGAGAGATCCCTCTTTGAGCATTAGGAAGGCTAGATCCTAAGGGTTAAAAGTAGGTTTTTGGTTACCTCTAATATTCTTTAAACTAAAAATCTCACAAATTTTAAGAATTATTGGAGTGATAACATGACCCATGCATAAAATGATGTTACTATATGTGAAAAAATGAACAACAACTGCTTTAAATTTTCTATAATTAAAAGGCTCTCGATTCTTAACACTGTTGGTGGATTCCTGTCATCTTTGCTTAGCTGCTAACAAGGCATCTTCTCTAATATCCTAAAATTATTCTCTCCTAGATTGTACAATATCCTTGTGGAGTGGTCCCAACTTGGATATAACCCCTTCCTGTTTCAAAAATATTTTGTGTTGAGTGAAGAGATGCAGAGGTTTAGTGGGTTCCCCTTTGACCCAGAGGTCTAGACCATGTTCTCTTTTCTTAAAAACATTATAAGATTTAGCCCACTTGATTTGATTATCAGAAAAAGAGATGACTGCTTGAAACTGGATGTCTCCTATAAAGTGACTTGGGTTACTGTCTCTTTCATCCTCTAAAAAGAAGTTGTGCAGATATATTTCACACAAGATACGTTGAACTTTCTCATTCTATTCCCCACAACACTAGACAAATTCTATAGTAGTCTTAAACTCAGTGGGTTTTGCTACTCTAATGGAATTTACTTTTAATAACATATATCTTTCTAATAAGAACATATAATAATTAGTAGCAGGTGATCTAAAAGACAGGACATCTGAGTAAATTGAGCAAATAGTGTTTGTTTGCTTTGTGGCTTCTTCAAGCTGAGCTTGTGCTTTCTTTACCTTCTCCTGTTCACTTCTGAAGTTGGAAAAAGTCTCATCTTAAGTTGCATAAATTTTCTTGAGTTTTTCCAGTAGTTCCTAATGCACTTGTAGTGGTACCACTTCCTTATTATAGTTAACCAATTCCTGTTGGGTCTGTGTCAATGTCTCTTGAAGTCTTGAAATAATAACTTCTTTTACTAGAGGAGTATAAAAAGGTGTTTCATCTGTCTGAGTTTCCTCTGTCTGTGTTTCCAATTCTGTCTGATTTCCCACTATTTGTGTTTCTAATTCTGTTTAGGTTTTATCAGTGTGTGTCTCTAATTTTGTCTGAGTCTCAGCAACGTCTGTTTCTTTCTTAGGCTTCCAAGCCTTATCTGCGTCTTTTAACCATTTCCTTAATTTCTTGACTGTTCTTTTCAACTTTTTGTACTTCTTGCACAATTTCCTCAACTTGGCCCTTGCTGACTTACTTTTATTTGTAGGGCTTCCAGTAGAAGAGGGCATAGTACCCTTTTCAGGAACTGGGGGAGGTGTACCAATTTCTACATCATAATCTGGTAAAACAATATTTTCTTCAGGCACTGAAGGAGTTGTGCCTATATCAATATTTTGATCCAATGCGATGACATTTTGTTCAGGCGCCATGGAATTGTGCCTACATTAGTTTTCTGGTCAAATAGGATGGTTTTTTCTTCAGGCACCATGGGAATTGTGCCTATATCAATACTCTGTTCTAATGGGATGGTGTCACCTGACTGGTTTTTGGACTCAGGATTTCTTTCTGCAAATTTTTCTTCCTCCGAATATTCACCACCATGGGGTGTTGAATCCCGTGAATTTTTCATTTCCTCTTCAGATAGTAAAATCTCAGTGTGAAAAGAACTTCCATCAAAAGCAGTATGGTCTAGAGGAAAATTATGTCCCTCGGAATTTCTAGAGGGGTTTCTTTCTTTGTGAAATGCACTCAAGCTTTCCAACACTCTGGCCATTTCCTCCTCATATCCTTATAGATTTCCTTCTTCTGTGTTTAGAGGAGGTGTATGAAAAGGTCATGCCTCGTCAGCCAAGGTTGAAGTGTTTTGTTGTGAAATTAATCATTCAAATCATCTTTGTTGCACCGTACCGGCTGAGGTCAAGGGATGGTTCCTTTTTCCTCTATCTTTCCTTGGAATTAATATTTCCCTTCTTGGCTAGTCAATTTCTCTATTGTTTGGGTTTTATTCTAATGGGGTTAGGACAGGGTTTACAAAATTGTCCCAAGTTAACTAATGCTCATTTAATCCATGAGTGACAATTAGTTTTATATAACCATGATGGTTGGTAATTGTGTGTTGATTTTTAGCCCTCCTAACTTGACTAGATATGTCATGCAACAAATAATTCAAGAAAAAATAAAATTAACTGAAATTTTTACCATGTCATGGCGACTGTCACATGTAATATACTTCTGAATGGTGATTGCCGGCTCCTACCATAGTTCCTTCAAAGTTGCAGGGTGAATCCCTTTTCCTTTGCGTAATAAATTCTCGTCTGGATCTTGGAACACTACAACTTCTTCATGTAACAGAACATGCTTGTCATTCCACTCTTTTCCTTCTGCCAGAAATCCAGAAACCTCAGCTATTACAGTTTCTGATACTACTATGTTTTCTGCCTTTCACAGTTGTGTGACCATTTTGCAGGAATTCTGATGCTATCTCAGTGTGGAATCCCTGCAATTTTTCCAAATATGAGAACCAACCAGCATTCTGCAATATAGCACGAGCCTATTCTATAATATTGAGTAATGTGGGCTTGTTGCTAATAAATATTCCACCCATGACTGATGTGTCTCAGAGGTTGAATTCTACTTCTGCATGCACTACTCATGACTTTATAATTTTAGAACAACACAAATGATGAATGAAAATAATTTGAAACTATTAAAAAAGGGTATAAATGCAATTATATTTGTTTTTTCCAATCGGCAGGTTTCAGCGGATTTTGATTATTAGTTCACATGCTTGCTCACCATGTATACCTATGTACACCTTTACCCCTCAAATGAGAGAAGGCCATCCATGCCCTTAGAGCACAGAAAAAGAGAAAGATGTTGAGGATCATTTAATGCATTAGAATAATAATCAGAGTGATGTATAATGCAGAAGAAATCAATCAAATCATAAGGATGGCGGGGAAATGATTAAAAGGTAAAAACGAAGAAATAATTATTATGAAAATGTTTTTTTCTTTGATGGAAAATTGTGACAGAACATGATATGTAAAGAGTGGTAACAGCTGTTGGAATTAAGTGATCAGACATAATTAAGTGAATTCATATATAGTTTTACCATGAAAACTGGTTTTTATAAAGATAACACTTATTCAAATGACAAGTTCTCCTTTGGGAATGTGTTTGTAAGAATAAGTGAAAACTGATTAGATATTTAACATGAAACTCCAATGCCACAAGCAGAGCCACTGCTGCCAGCAGGCATCCATAACCTTGACAGTGTTGCTTTTTACCCCAAAAAAGAGCCAGAATCCTCTATTTAGTGTTTATATAATTTCATTATTCTCATAGTGATACCATTGTGCTGGCATGGTAACCAGATAAGAACAGTTCCATTCACTAGGTTCTAAAAAAGTAAACAGGTCGGCTAGTGATGAGACCTCTTATCCTTCAGGCATTTTTTTGTTTGGCTAGAAGGTCATTACCCTAGTGTGGTGGCCATAATGGGAATGCTACTTGTTATATGCTTATGATCATGGTAGGTTGGCTCATGATGAGACCCCCTATCCTCTCTTGAAAATTTGCATAGTATTTTCATATTTTCATAATTTTGACTCATAAATAAAGGGAGGCTCATTAACTCCTTAAGAGTTAGGGATGGTGTGAATATACTATATCTGCTACACACTTGTGCCCTAGCCGACGCCCAGCCTCTGCAAATCTGATCACGCCCTTCAGCAAGCTTACATGGCTACCCTGGAGCTGGATCCAGGGCCGCCCTTCCCTTCAGCAGCAACTGCTACCTCGAACAGCCAGCAGCTAGATGAAGATTCTATTATTTTCGCTTCTCTCATAGGATCTCTGGGACCCCAACGAACCAGACCAGCAACCTCCAAGTTTGTTAAAAATATGGAATCCATTCCAGAAATCTCCTTACCTCCATCGGTACCAAGGAAAGCTGCAATTGCTCTGGCAGAGAAAGGACTCGTGGGCCAGTTCACAGGACTATGGCCATCACCCAAAATAGTGCAGAAATGGGTTGAGAGGAACTGGATCCAGTTTATCCAAGCGAAAATTTCCATAAAATTTTGTGGCCAGGGATATTATACCTTTCATTTTGAGACCAAAAGTGATCGAGATCTTATATTTCGAAGCGGACCTTACTTCATGGATACAAGAGGCTTGTATCTAAACCGATGGAATCCAAAATTTGATCCAGAACTAGATGTTACCAATGTAGTACCAGTATGGGTAAGGCTGCTGCACCTCCCTTTACACTATTGTAGCGATCATTCGGTTCGTGCAATAGGAAATGGAGTGGGAAAATACATCGACAGAAGCGAACCCAAAGACAACATGCGTGCATGCGCAAGAATTTGTGTGGAGGTGGATCTAGGAAAGGGCCTCCCGGAAGCGGTAAAAATCAAGGTGGACAACTGGATCCACATACAACAGCTGGACTACGAAAAATCCCCTTCAAATGTAAGGTATGTCATGAATACGGTCATTTCGCCAATAGATGTAGTAAAAGAGAAGAACCTGAAAAAAACACTAAAGAAACATCAGATCCAAAATGGGAACAAGTGAAAAAGAGAAAAACTACATCCAAACATGTCACAGGCTCACAACCTCCTCCCCCACCAGGATCTACTATCCCCTCCCAAAAAACCTCCCTTGTGGGAACAAACCCTTTTGATATCCTCACTTCAGCCCTTATCCCTTCTGAACCGATCACCACCTCCTCCCCCAATCACCTCACATCTCCCATTCCCACCCCTCCTGGATCCCCTCTTCAGGCGAACAAGACTCTCCTCCAAAATCCGGATCAAATTCTAACTAGAAACCAATCAAAATAAACCCCTCAAAACATTGATAATATCAAAAAAGTGGGAAGGAGATCAAATAAATAAATAAGAGATGAAGAAGCAGTCAAATATATCTCATTGGGAACACAACAGGGACTGGACAATTTTCTTGAAAAAGGACCAAAGAATAAAGACAAAGCACAACATGAAAACAAAGGACGGGGTCCTACAACAACCCAAAAAAATAAATTATGATAGTTGTCTCTTGGAATTGTAGAGGGTTGGCTCACCCCTCCAAAATAAATTTTTTAAAAGACCTAATAAAAAGTGAAAAACCTAACATCCTCTTAATTCAAGAAACCAAGTTAAGCAGCCAAGAAATGGAAGTGATCATAGAAAAATCTAGGATCTATGAAGGATTAGCAATATCAGCCATGGGAGCTTCAGGAGGGATAAGCACTATATGGGAAAAAAGTCAATGGAAACTGCAACAACATACAAGGAAAGATCATTGGATAAACACTAAACTGGAGAATATTGAAACCGGGGGGACAACAAGCATCTACAACATATACTCTCCCAACCATTATAAGCACAAGGAAATATTTTGGGAAACTCTAAAAGAGAGCATTGGGAATGACAGAGAAGACAACCTCCTTGTAGGGGGAGATCTGAATTTAATACTCAAAGCTGAAGAAAAGAGAGGAGGGAATTTCTTGTTGGACCAAAATAGAGAAACTCTTGAAGCGATAATGGAACAAAGCAATCTACTTGATATTCCTCCTAAAAATGGGAAATACACCTAGGACAATAGAAGAATAGGTAGGGAAAACATTAAGGAAAGACTAGGCAAGATCCTTATCCGAGATAAGATGATCCTCAACTACAGCAGAGCTTCTTCAAGAACTATACCATCATCAGTTTCTGATCATAAACATGTTTGATCGAGCTGGGAATGGCTGAAAACTACATGCAATTGCCATTCAGATATAATCAGCTTTGGGGTAGCAGTGAAGAAACATAAAAATAGGTGGAAAAAGTATGGGAGAAAAACATCAGCGGCTCCCCAACTTATATTTAGGAAACAAAAATAAAATCCACAAAAATAAGTTTGAAAAATTGGGCAAAAAACAAATACAAAGAGCCATACAGTGAAAAAGAGCATCTTAAAAAAGAGCTAAAACAAATCTAAGAGGATTTGGAAAACAACGAGAGCACCACAGAAAATCAAGAAAAAGAGAAAGAAGTTCATTGGAAAATCTATAGAAACAACAGGAAAGAGGAAGAGACTTGGAGACTCAAGTCTAGACAGTTATGGATGTCTGCTAGTGACAAGAATACATCATTTTTCCACAAGTCGGAAAAAACTAGAACAATAAAGAACGACATTGAAAAAATTACAGGTGGAGAAGGGAAAGAGTTAAAAGGGCAAGAAGAAATAAAAAATGAGGCCTACAACCACTTCAAAAATCTGCTCACAGCACCAATCAATCAGGCAAATCCAGAAGAATTCTTGAGACATATCCCAAAAAATGTTGACAATAACAACAACATTGCACTCACTAAGGAAGTGACGGAAGAAGAAGTAAAGGAAGCTATTTGGAATCTGCAACCGGATAAAGCTCTGGGACCAGATGGTTTTCCTATAGCTTTCTATAGAACCTTCTGGCAAATCATTAAAAAGGATCTGGTGAAAATGTTCAAATATGTAATGAGAAAAAAAAATATTGGAGGATATACAAATTCAACCTTCTTGGCCTTAATTCCAAAATTCCCTCGTCCTTCCACTTTAAACCGATTCAGGCCCATATCTCTATGCAACAACTCCTACAAAATAATATCCAAAATTATAGCTGGTAGGATGAAACCCCCCCTTCCCAACCTCATCACTGAAAATCAAGGAGGGTTTGTTCCCAATAGGTAGATAGTGGATAATATCATTTTAGTTCAAGAGGCTATCCACACCAGTCTTAACAACAATGAAAAAGGATTTGTTCTAAAAATGGATATGGAAAATGCCTTTGACAGAGTGAATCTGTCCTTTCTTGCAAATGTCTTAAGAGCATTTGGCTTTTTAGAAGAATTTGTTGAACTAATCCAAGCTTGCACAATGGGCCCATGAATAGCCCCACTCATCAATGGAAGGTCATGCAAATTCTTCCAAAGTTCAAGGGGTTTAAGATAGGGATGCCTTTTATTCCCCTTCCTCTACATCATAATGGTTGATTCTCTTAGCAGAAATTTGGAACACTACAGAAACAACTCCACTCTAACAGGCCTCTCCATAAGCAGAGGCACAAAAAGAATAAATCATTCCCTGTTTGCAGATGATACTCTTCTACTGGGAGGAGCATCATGTATAGTGGAAAAAATATTCAAAGCCATTTTGGACAGCTTCATGGAGGTCTCTGGAGGCTTGATCAACAACGACAAAATTTTCATGTATAGTTGGAATACCCCCATAATAACCCTGCAGAAAATTTCACAAATTCTGAACATCCCCTTTCAAAACAGATGGGATCATTTTCAATACCTGGGGCTGCCAATTAGCAAGAAAAAATTGAAGAAAGAGATATGGAGCAAAGATGCTAAAAAAATGAAAGCAAAAATCAAGGCTTGGGGAATGCTCTGGCTAAACCAAGCAGGCAGAATTACGTTAATAAAATCCATTCTAGCGGATCTGCCTTTATATCAATTTTCCCTTATATCGGCCCCTGCAAGCATCCATAAACAAATGGAAATAATTATCAGAAATTTCCTATGGCAAGGAGGGAAAAGAGAAAAAAATAAATTCAGCCTAATTAATTAGAAGCAGGTAACAGCTACTTACAAATAGGGGGGCCTATCCATAGAACTTCCAGGAATGATGAACACACCACTAGGAAGTAAAATAACTTGGAGGTTCCTAACAGGAGAAAAATCGCGGTGGAAAGCTGCCTTAGAAGCAAAATATCTCAATGGTCCAAGGTCCACAATTCTGGAAAAGAATCCCCCGATAAGGCCCTGCACTCAAATATGGAAAGCCATCGTCAATGCAACATAGCTCATCAAAGATCATATAACCATGAGACCGGGAAATGGAGAGAAAATAAACATCTGGAATGACAACATAATGGGGTGGCCTCCCCTGGGGACCAACACAAGCAGAAAGGACTTAAAAGAGTGGATGAAAAAAGAAGGCCTCCGCAAGTTGAGCAACATCTCCACCTGGGAGATGAATGGAGAATGGAAGCAATGGGACATCCCCAATCTACCATCTGAACTAACTGATCAATGGGACAAACTAATCGTCCTATTAGTAGGGGCAGCTCCTATAGATCAAAACAAGGAATATACCCTCATATGGGAACCAACAGGAGGGGATTATATAGTCAAAACAGGATACCAAAAACTTTATGAGAAGCAAAATAATCAAGATTGGAAATATTGGAGATCAGGATGGAAGGTAGAATCCCTCCCCAAAATAAAAATTTTCATGTGGACTTTACTACACAGTAAATATTTGACTGCAGAGAACTTAAAAAGGAGAGGAATAAGTGGGCCATCTCAATGCCCTTTGTGCAGAAAGGCAGAAGAAACAATTCAACATCTATTTCTGGAGTGCTCCTTCACAAGAAAATGTTGGGAGGAAATGATGACACCCATAGCAACAAATATAAATTACAATGTCCCCCTAAATCAATTTATAAGAAGATGGAAAAGTAGGTATCCTTACTCCCTCAATAACAAGCAAACAATAAAGAGACTCTGGAACAACCTACCTTCATTTCTCTATTGGCAATTATGGCTAGCTAAAAACGGAGCAATTTTCAAAGATACTATTCCAATAGTAAGCAAATTCAAGTCAAAAGCTTGGGGACTTATGGTGGAATTTCTCATAGCGAAAGGGGCCAAAGGAATCAGCATTGGCCAAATCCAAGAAGAAGAAAGGAATTGGATAAGCTTTGCCGAAAACAAGATCAAACAGACTTCTCAAGTGAAAAGTGCAACAAGACATCAAAACTGGAAAATAAGGAAAACAGAAGAATATTTTCAAGCCTGGATAAATAATCTTAACAAAGCATGCCTCTTTTTTGACGATGCATCAAAAAAGAATCCAGGTCGGGCAGGAACTGGAGGAATTATAATGCCTCACAATCAGTCAATACAGACAACTTACAACTGGGGCCTTGGATAGATGACAAACAACAAAGCAGAGGCATATGGGTTGTGGCTCGGACTAAAATTTCTAAAAGAAAAACAAATCAATGAAGCCCTCATTCTGGGGGACTTAGCTATCATTATTAAGGCAATGGCTATGGATTCGCTTCCGGAAAATGCAGGGCTAAATCGAGTCTTAAGAAGAGCACAAAAAAAATCAAGGAAGATTGGTAAAATAGAATTTTTTCACATTCTAAGGAAGAACAAAAAATTAGGAGATGAACAAGCATACAGAGGAGTAAATCAAAGAGCTGGACAAGCTCAGATTGGAGAAATTAATATTAAAATCCCTATACCATAACATTTCTTCTTCTACCATGATGCGCAACACTAAAATAATTCCATATCAAGATTCCAAAGTGGTTTTCAAAATCCCCTTTGATTGCATAGCCATCCCCAAAGCTATCATTAATTTTCCTTATGAAACCGCCACCAAGCTATAGGACAAAAATGCAGTTTTCGATAAACTCTACAAAATTTCTGAAAAGATTTCACACAGAAATCCTCCATCCCATGGAAAAATGAATCATGTGATCACCCAGCTCTCTTTCATTCGCACTTCCATACATTTTTCGTGTTCCCTTATGAAATCCTCTCTTCTCTCATTATCCTCCCCTCCTCACCGAATGAAGATCTCTCCACCGGCGTTGATTCCCCTCCACGCACTCTACTTTTCCCTACGCTCTTTCTTCACTCCTCCCCTGCCTAATGCCTCCTTTTTTTCCACTCCCCTTATCCACTCAGGCTTTTTATTCAGATCCTTTGCCTTTTTCATGAATGCCATCCTTTTTTATGCATTGTTGCCATCTCCAGTGCGCTGGGTGCTCACTCCTCCTATGTTCCTCCCATTAATTTTTGACTAGCATTTTAGTTGTTCTGTTTTAAGTAAGTGTACCTTTGACTCTTTTAAAAGAGCTTTTATGAGAAATCTTTGTACAGGCTCTAGTAAGTGGCCACTTTATTCTTCAAAGAAAGAAATTAAGAGTAAGGAAGTAGAGCAGGAGTGGGAATTAGCAAAGAGAGAAGAAGCAACCAAGCATTGCATCGAAAATAGAGGAAAGACAAATATGGACCCTATGGAGAATAGAGCACACCCATGTACATTCTGTAAGTCACACCGAGTTGTGATAAAAATTCTCAAAAATCAGATACTACAAGACAAAGAAAAAACTAAAGCAGAAATGGCATATATAAGATCGCAATGGAAGACATGCAATGAATAAATAAGGACTCTGAGGAACAATTGTAGTCATCTAAAAGAGTCAATAGACATCATCAAAGAAGCACTGAACAAAAATTCGGAACAAGGATCCACTTCAATGGACCAAGGAAGCAAGCAGCGAGGAAGCGAGAACATTGTCAATAAATAGGCCGTCAAAGCTTGGATCATCTATGTTTTCAGTTTGAAGTTGCGGAAACAATCTTAATTTATAATGAAAGTCAAATGTATTGTGTTATTATTCCAGTTTTTAAAATAGTATGGTACCAATGTAACCACCTCCAGTTCTAAGAGGAAGGAAGAAAAGAGGAAACCAAGTGAAACATGCCAAGAAATAGCACCCAAGCAGACTTATGTCTACAAAAAAATTGGGGAATTTTGTAATGGAGAAATTTCTCTCCTCTTATATTTTTAGAAATACAACATAACCGACCTTGTTAGAAAAAAGAGTTAGGGATGGTGTAAGGAGTGAAAATAAATGCCAATGGAAGTTATACACTTATTCCTAAGTCACCCTACCCTAGAATATCAGCCATCTATAGTGTAAAAAGATAAACCAACATGGTATTAATATAATGAAATTGTTTTCATAATATCTCTGGAAAAAAAGATATGTAGCAAGCCATCACATAGTTTGAATCATATCAATGTCTGGAAATAAAGATACCCATCAAAGGTAAAAAAAATCATATTTTTTATTAATATCATTGTTTTTGTCCTTCTTAGATGCATATTCTTTATCCACAAGATGATTCCCATGACAAAATGTATGAGAAAAAGGTAAAAATTCATTCATATGGCTACTTATTATAAAAACATGGTTTTTCATTTGACCGAACAACGGCTGTTCAGTCGATTGAACAACAGTTGTTCAATCGATTGAACAACAAAAACACTCAAAATAAAATTTGTTCTTCTTGTGCCCAAATAGTAGTTCTTCAGTCGATTGAATGGCAGTTGTTCAATAGTTTGAACAGTAAAAACACACCAAAGAAAAAATGCGTTGTTCATTTGACCAAACATCGATTGTTTAGTCGATTGAACAACAGTTGTTCAATCGTTTGAACAACAAAAACACTAAAAAAAAATGCGATGTTCATTTGACTGAAAAACCATTGTTCAGTTGATTGAACAACAATTGTTCAATCGTTTGAACGACAAGAGAATTCAAAGAAAAATGCATTGTTCGATTGACCGAACAATGGTTTTTCAGTCGATTGAAAAACATGTGTTCAATTGTTTGAACAACAAAAACACTCAAAAGAAAAATGTGTTGTTCATTTAACCGAGCAGTCATTTTTCAGTTGATTAAACATCAGTTGTTCAATCGTTTGAACAGCAAGAACACACCAAAGAAAAATGTGTTGTTCATTTGACCGAACAACAGCTGTTCAGTCGATTGAACAACAGTTGTTCAATAGTTTGAACAACAGTTGTTCAATCGTTTGAACAAAAATGTTGGGCTTCCAATTTGCCTTATTTTTATTCATTTTTCTCATGTTGTCGAGTGGCTTAATGATTATTTTTGAAGAATATTTGTTACTTCTTCATTTTAACAAGATTAAAATATCATTAATGAAAGTTTAATAAAGGCTTGTCTATTGCAGCGATAAAAAATAGTTCGATCATGCATTTACTTGCCTGCACCATTGCATTTACCTGCCTGCACCATTGCACTTATCTTCCTGAACTAGAGCAGAAACAGATTCCTGCACCATTTACCTAACTGCACCAGAACAATGTTGCAAGGATAGATAGAGCGGGTTTAGAACTTTCCAAAGTCGAAGTGTGGTTCGAGAAGTTGAAAGTTGATGTAAATTTGTATATTAGAAATAAAGCTCTCCCAACTCTATTCAACTTTATAGTCAATACTTTTGAGATTATCCTCGGCTTCATCTGACCTTACCAGCGCATACCAAGATCATATTCTTGACTTCATTTTCTTTTGCAACCTTTGTTGAAGGCATCTCAAGACAAACGTGTTTTATTTAAAGCTGTTGAGAAAGCATTGAAACACAATGGCAGAATCCACGCATTCGAGTTGAGGGACACCTCCATATCCGGTTGTCTATGAGATGGGTGTGGAAGGAATCATGGATTAGATGCAGAAATTTAAATAATGGCTCATAAGCACATCATAGAGTGTGGAAGAGTATGTGGGTTCGATGGGACTTACGCAGCCGACAATACTGAGGTTTGAATGTTGTAATGAATTTCGACCTTGGCATGGCTATGCCCTAGAACTCAATCGTTCAACGCAATCACATTGGCTGATAGAGAATTAAATCTTCTTCCTTCTATTGGAATATTCATAAACATGAATTACAAATGCAATAAAAAAATATCGTGACTGCAATGGGTTTTGTAGTTGAGAAAAGTAGCAACAACATTTCCCATTCTCTAGAAACTTGATGCGTAGCATCACATGTCAACCTGTGAGCAGCTCACGCAAATAGACAATCAATTAGTCAAAATTGACTTAACAGCCATTCTAGGAAAAGAGGAACGATTCACTAGAATCGTTCCCTCTTTCGACATTTGGTTGCAAACTAATTGTATTTCCGACAAATTGTTAATCTCCCCTCCTATCTTCTGATTAGCTATTAAAAGCCCAGTATGTAATTCAATGTCTATATAAATAGACTGGAGCAAGTAGTCAATTAATTAATTTTATTAGAGAGATAGGAATTAGGAAATCAATCAAGCCGAGGCAGTGCGCACGATGGGAGGAAGGCGCAAAAGGGAGGAGGAGTCAGTCTTGATGTAGCGCCATGCATTTGAATCTGCGGATTGCTCCTCTAATCTTGTTGGAGTTGAGTTTTTGCGTCATGATGTAAAGATTTTTTTCAGGAATTAATTGAAGTAATTTTTATTCATGTTCTGTTTATTTCTTTATTGCATCTAATGATCTTGATTACTGTGGGAACCAGGTTAATCGAGGGTGCGAGTTGGCTAGGTTGGCTATCAGCCCAGCTCGACATCGCTCTTCATTTCTTAAGTTAATTAGCATTTAAATTATCAGTTACTGTGTGAAGTTTCTTTCATCATTTATAGTCTCTTCCTTTCTCCAAATTGGTGTTGTTTAATTTACTGCAACATTTTCCTTTCAATTGCGTAATTATTGATTTGCTGCAACATTTTCCGTTCAGCTGCAAGATTAACTTAATTTTTTGTATTAAGGATTTGTCTTACACTTCGAAATACTCCTTCATATTAAATTACATCCCTCTAGATTGTTTGAATTTACAAGTTGGGAGTTTCCTTTATGAGCTATAACGTTAACTCTAATTGATCCAAACCCACTTAATTAATATTCCAGAATCTGAGATCGACTTGAGTATTTATGTTTTTATAAGCTGACATTCATAAAAAGGGAAACTACGCTATGATTGAAAACAATAATATTTATTTTCCTTCAAACTTCTAGATAGTTCGACACGATCTATTTTCAGGGACAAGGAAGGAAAGGGATTTATATTAATTCAATTTATTTCATAATTTATTTCCACAGTAGATTTACTTGTTATGATGCTCATGCTTTCAGTTTAATTTCACACAGGATTAGTGCAAGCAGAATTAGTGAAAGTAGAGTTAGTATTTGAATTTATTCCAAAATTTATAGTCTTTTGATATGGTGTCAACACCACATGCTCGATATGGTGTTGACACCGCGTTGGTTTCCAGTTATTGTTTCCTTTTTGTTTGCTTGTAATTATAATTTCATTTCGCATTGTTAACTGCCTTTTACTTCTCGCATGATTTTAATTGTTTGGATTGGTGTTTTCTTGAATTCTCTTTTAATGTAGGATTTCATTTATTTAATGCACAAGATAGACTAGAGACTTTTTTTTCACGTTTTCAAGTGCTTTCTCTAGCATTTCCAGTGCTGCGTCTCGAAGTTCACAAACTATCCGGGTTCAAAAATTAAATTTTGGTATATTTATAGTCCCTATACTGCACCGAACATTTTGGCATCGTTACTGGGGAGGCACTCAGGGGATTGACCTTGGTGATCTATTGCATTAGGTTTTTTTTCCGTCACCTAGTTTCTCTTGCAAATTTATGTTCTTTGAATTTATTTCTTTCTTGCACTATTGCTTTAACGTTTCTCATTTCATTTAATGTTGTAAGAAGATTGCTTTAAGGTTTCTCATTTTCTTTAATGTTGTGAGAACCCCCTAGCCTACCCCACATACACACTATTCATGTGCTAACAAATGTACCAGTGGGCTTGTTAAAAATAGGAAAATGGTATTTTGAGAAATCATTTAAAGAGAAATTTTTACGCTGCTACAAAGACATACAACTCGTCCAATGAGGAATTAACAAGTGCAAAATTTAAAATTTTTCTTGAACAAAAAAATGATATTACTAAATATTTGGTTTAAAAATTGGATGATTTGCGGGAAGAATATGAAAAGGATGAATACCCACAGCTTATCTTTTGTGCCAACTATATGAATAAACACTTCCCTGGAAGGTGTCCACTTAGTAGCCTAAAAATTTGTAAAATTTGTGAGGAAGCTCATTCAACTGAACATTGCCTGTTACTACCAGGATTACTAAAAGTATTCAGAAAGTCAAGTAAGGAATCGAATCAATTTCCAGGTATAAATCAAAACTTATCATCATTTTATACTTGGAATAATGCTTATTTTCTTGAACAGGTTCCTCAACATATTTATAATCCTGGAATTTCATGGCAAAATTTTAATCCTCCTTTAATTGAATATCCTACTTCATGGCTGCAATGGCCCTCTACTTGGCCCTCATCCTCGAACCAGATATATCCATGGCCTCAAGAATCGTTTGGATCCTTATCTCTAGGGAAATATCCCATACAAATTCAATCATATGAGAACCAACAACAACCACAATTTCTTTCCAATACATCATTAAGTTATCCTCCTCCATGTTCTGAGCCGCATGTGCAACCTTACCCTAGCCTTAATCCATACCCTACCCCTTATCCTAAGCCTTACCCTACTTCTTATCCTTACCCAAACCCTAGCTCTCATTAAAACCCTAATCCATACCCTATTCCTAGTCCAAACCCTAATCCATACTCTAACCCTAGTCCATACCCTAATCCATACCCTAGACCTAACCATAGTCCTAATTTAAAACCTAGACATAACCCTAGTCCAAAGTCTAATCCCAATCCAAATACAAACCTTAGTCTCAGCTAAGCCTTAACCAAAACCCTACACAAAACCATATCATAAACCCTAATCTAAAGCATCAGATTGCACAACAGTTTCAAACACCTATTCTTCTTGTTGATTCCCTTGTTGAACAAAATGTAAACCTTCCGTGTTGGGTGTTAGGGTCTTATAATAATAGGGTTAATAATTTTTTAATTGACTATGATTAGTCTTGTAAATATGTACATACCTTGCTTTCTGTAAGTTGTTTTCCCATATTTGAAAATAATAAAAAATGAAAAGAGGGTAAAAGTCCTAAAATAAAGATCAAAGGACTTAGAAAAGAAAAGATAAAAAGGAATAAAAAATGGACCCCAAAAGAAAAAAGAGATAAGAATAAGACATGAAAGTGAGCAAGTCAAAATGCCACTACTGTTTACTTTTACTGAAAAAATAATGACTATGTGCAGATTGTTCAAAATGCCATAATCCATGATGAGTTAAATAGTTTAATCTTAACTTTTCATGCTTTAAATTTCATGTTTTAGATAGAGAATAAAGATCTGTCAAACAGTTTAAACTTGACAAATCAGTAGACAGTTAGAGAATAAATGATGATCTCAACAGTTTAATCTGAGCCCTCGAATGAAATAAGGTTAGAATTAGATAGTTTCATGCTTTTAAAGAAAAATGGATTTAGGGTTGCAAGCTTAAATGCACCCATGTAAATGAAGTAAAAAATGTTAGAATAATGATGGGTAGGTAGAAAGCAGTTGTGCAAGGCATGTAATAAAACATCATCTATAAAATTACTAATTTCCCCTCCCCCACAATGATCCAGTACTCAAAACCTTCACTTAAAGAGGCTTAGAGCATTTCTTTGACTTTTGTTGGGACGGGACCCAAGGCTTGATAACTGATTGGTAAAAGTACTGGATTACCTTCATGAAATCCCATTTCCTCAACATATGTTGATCAACGGTTGTCATTGATGTCAACCCAAGAAGCACCAGGGGCTAACCCAATATTGAATGGGAATTTTGACATACAAAATTAATATATTCTTAGTCAATAATGCTTTTTATGGTTTCTAATTTTTGAGATGTTTCCATTGATATATGGCACGCCATGTAATTCTTCACGGTTTGAGAGATATTCATGTTTGAAGTTTGTACCCCAGTTAGTGGGCTAAAACCCCATGGGGTTGGGGCATGGGTCATTGAAAAGTCATAATTAATATTTTCTAAGCTCCTAAAATCCCTCCCAAGTTCACTTGTTGAAGCCCCTCTCAACTTAAGCATTCATATATATTGTGATCTTCATTTCCTCCTTAGGCAAGGGATTCAGCCATCTGAAATAGGTCATCGTGGAATTTTCGCTCTAACTTTTTTTCTACAAAGGCTCGAAGTTGAAAATTTTAAGAGGCAAAGCTGACATCCTAAGGAAGCTGGAGTAAAAATTTTAGATCAAGTTGCACAATATTTTTGGAGATATGATATGTGGAAGTAAGGGTTTTTGCAGGCTCCTGAAATTCATCTCAAATAAGTGACCTTGGTAAATTCATCATAACTCTCTCTCTGAGTATCGGATTGGAATGCCGTAAAAAGTGATGACTAGTGCACAGTCTGTAATTGTTTCTCTATCAATTTTAGAAGAAAATGAATAAACAGTGACACATGGCATGTCGTACAAGTGCACTCTGCTGAAACAATCCATAATTAGGGCAGTGTGATAAATTGGGTATAACTCTCTCTTAAAGAATCCAAATTGGGTCAAACCTATGGCATTGGAAAGAAGACACAGAGGACTACTACAGGACCAAAAATCAGATATTGAGGATCTGAAATAACAGAGATACACCAGATTCAATATCGAGCTCCTAGAAGGCAAGAAAAAGCTAGATCATGTGTTGTCAAGGATTGCAAAGGACCAGACTTTCTATGGCATAAAAGAAAAAAAAGGTGCAGCAGAGGGTAGAATGACAAGAGCAGCAACCAAGGTGCATAACAGCAGCAATAAGTTCATCATATGAAGTCTTCAAGTGGGCAGCACTGCATACAATCATTGTAAAGGTATCATTGTACTTAGTCATTGTAAATACATTATTGTACAAATTGTACTAGTGTCTATCTGCCAAGGGTTGAAGAGGAAGTGTTGGGAGGTCTAGGATCATCATTAGGTGGTTGTGTCAAATTTGGGGTTATGGTCTAGTATATCTTCTTCTTCTACATCATTCTATATCATTGTAAAGTGGGCCATTTTCCCTGGTACGGGAGTCCATTCTTATTTTATTCTTCTATAGGGTGGTAGGGTGGTGCTAGGGTGAGTTGTAGCTCATTGGGTGTTGGTGCATCCGTTCAGTGACTACTAAAGAATCTCGGGCGTTGGAGCGTCCATCCAGTGGGAGCTGGAGAAGAATGCTTTTCTAGATTCTAGGAAGTTGGAGCTTTATTTTCAATTGGAGTTGAAAAGAATTATTAGAAAAGCATTAGGTGGTTTTTGTCCCACAGTGGGTTTCCACCTTAAAAATTGTGTGCATTTTTTCTCCTCTTTTTTTCCGCTATCATTGTACAAACACTGATAATAATTGAAGATTAACTAATGCTCTAATTGAAATAAATACCGATTCACCCCCCCCCCCCTCTCAGTATTTCCAACAATTGGTATCAGAGCTTGGTTCCTTCAATAGCAGTTTAACAGCTGGAAGGAGGTCATGGAGCATACCAAGAATGGTGTATCTCTATTCAATGAAAATAATTATGCTCTTTGGAAAGGAAGAATGGAGGTCTATCTCTTGGCGCAAGGTTACGAAGTATGGGACACTGTTCAAAATGGATTTACATCAACCGCGGATGAACAAGGTAAGAAGAACTTGGTAAATGATGCAAAAGAAAAGAATATTATTATCAGTGGACTTATTGAATCTGCTTATCATAAGGTGTTGGGTTGTAAAACTGCCAAAAATGTATGGGACAAGCTTGAGAATATATATGCAGGTGACTCAAATTTCAAAGAAGCAAAGCTTCAAATCTATAGAGAAAATTTTGAGCAACTCAGAATGAAAGAAGATTGCAACATTGCTACATACTTCCAATACGTTGATGAAATAACCAATACTCTGGAAGGATTGGGAGAGCCAGTTGACGAGAAGACTATTATACGGAAGATTCTTAGAACGTTACCGGGGAGATTCAACCCAAAGGTATCGGTCTTAGAATATAGTGCAAATCTGGACAAACTCAACAAGGAAGAATTACATGGAGTTCTCATAGCATATGAAATGAGACTTGATGAAGAAAAGGGTACTTCAAATCTAGAAACTGCGTTCGTTGCATCTAAGCAAACCAATAAGGACAAACAATCTTCAATTGAAATGACATGCACCTGCAAGTGTGAAGAAAAGGGAGATGATGGAGAAGGTCTTTCAGATGAAGAATATGCTTACTTTACGAGAAAACTAAAACCTGGTAAGGGAAAATTCAAAGGTAAACTTCCATTGATATGTTTCGGTTGTGGTGAGGTTGGGCATTTCGTAGAAAAATGTCCAAACAAAAGTGATGGCAACTCAAAAGGAAAGAAAGGCTTTAAGAAATTCAACAAGCAAGGAAAAAATAAAGGATCCAAAAGGAACTTTCTCTCTAAAGAAGATAGCTCCTCATCTGATGAATAAAGTGACAGCAAAGAAGAAACCAATGACAAAGTATTGTTTATGGCCAAGCACAATAAACAAGAAGTATCAAACAATGAAGAAGAAGGGTTGACCATAGAAGAATTTTATGAGGAGGCAATCAAGCTTATAAAAGAGCTCAATGCTGAGAAGATCTATTCCAACACTCTTGAAGAACAAGTTCAAGATCTAAAAATTGAGGTTGAAGAACACAAATGTATTGAAGAGTCACTCCAAAAGAAGTTGGAAGAAAGCAACCAAGAAAGGGAAGCATTAGAAGCCGAAGTTGTCTTGTTGCATAAGGAAGTGAAGAAAGGAAAAACTGTCCAAAACTATGCCAACAGCTCAAGGGCATTAGAAGAACTCATCAACAATCAACGATCTTACAACAACAGAACTAGCCTCGGTTACAAAGAAGAGGAAGCAGGACCTTCTACAACAAAATACAATGAACCTATGAGATCTGACATACATGAAGACTTCATTGGACAAGATTCGCAAGCACATCCTTGGAAGATGATTCCTCGACGAAGATTTTCATCCAGGTACCAACATATTTTTCATGGCTATTGTTATTCGTGTGGAAAATTTGGTCATAAAGCTGTAGAATGTCACACGTACCCTAGGAACCAATACAATTCTAGGAGATCCTTCAAATATGAACCTCCCAGGGCTCAACGAAACATCAATAGGTTTTAAAATTTAAGAAATAATATGGAATGTTACAAATGTCAGAACTTTGGACACATAGCCAGAGACTGCAGACTTGAAAATCCTCCAGAAGAATCTTCGAAGCCACAGAATGAACGAACATGGAAGAAGAAGAAGACTGATAATTGTGCTCTCGCTCTCAAGGCTCAAAAAAAGAAAGATGTGTGGTATGTTGACAACGGTTGCTCAACGCATATGACTGGAGATAGAAGGAAATTTGTATCTCTGAAAGAGAAGAAGGATGGAACCATATCCTTTGGAAATGATGGATCTTCAAATGTTATAGGATCAAGTACCGTCACTCTCGGAAGCAAAGATGTTATAGCCAAGAATGTTCTATTGGTCAAAAACATGAATCACAATCTGCTCAGTGTTGGACAAATGTGTGATCAAGGACACACAATGCTATTCAACTCCACAAAATGTGAAATCGGGAAAGGTAGGTATGGTAAAATTGTGGCTACAGCAAGTCGAGCTCCAAACGACATATATGTTCTGGATGAAGCAACTAAAGCATGTCTACTAGCTAAAGAATATGAAAGTTGGTTATGGCACAAACGAATGGGTCACATAAACTTTGACAATCTTGTCAGGATAAGCAAAAAGGAAGCAGTACAAGAAATGCCGAAAATCTCAAAAACTTCCAACAGACTATGTGAGGCATGTCGGCATGGCAAGAAGACAAAAGTCCAATTTAAAAAAAAAAGAACACTTTTCATCACATCCATTGGAATTGATACATACTGATCTATGTGGTCCTGTGAGAACAAAAGGCTTAGACGGAGAATTATATTTCATGTTGATGATAGATGACTATACCAGGATGACAGCCGTCAGTTTCCTAAAGAAAAAATATGAAGCATTTGAGTGCTTTAAGATCCACAAGGAGTTGGTTGAAAATGAAACTGATTTGAAAATAAAGTGTTTAAGATCATATAATGGTGGAGAATTCACTTCCAAATTATTTCAGCAATACTGTGATGAAAATGGAATAAAAAGGCAATTTTCAACAACACGAACACCTCAGCAAAATGGAGTTGCTGAAAGAAAGAATAGAACTGTACAGGAAATGGGTAGAACAATGTTGAAGGACTCAAAATTGGATGAAAAATTCCGGGTTCAAGCAATTGATACGACAGTCTTCATTATCAACCAAAGTCTTCTCAGAAATAATTGCAACAAGACTCCATATGAATTATGGAAAGGAAAACCAGCTAATGTAAAATATTTCAGAATCTTCGGAAGAAAATGTTATGTCAAAAGAGAAGATCAAAATTTGGGTAAGTTTGAATCAGGTGTTGATGAAGGTATCTTTGTTGGTTACTCACGCAAAAGAAAGGCCTATAAATGCTATAATCTAAGACGAAAATAGATAGTGGAGAGCATAAATGTTACATTTGATGAAGATGGTGTTCTAGCGAGTAATGATGAGGATCTAGAATCTTTGAAACTTGAGACAGAGGCTGAAAAAGACACAGATAAAATTGTAGAACAAGAAGCAACTATCAACGAGGAAGAAGTAAACAATGATCATCAAGATATACCAAAACAACAACAAGAATCTCCTCCAAGGAGAACAAAAGAGTGGATTCAAAAGAAACATCCATCAAATCAAATCATTGGTGACATAAATGAAGGTCAACAGCTTCGTTCATCACAACAAGCTCACGTTTTTTTTCTAGCAACCTTTGAGCCTAGTAGTTTTGAGGAAGCCAGCCAAAATGAACATTGGGTAGCAGCTATGAATGAAGAATTGGATCAAATTGAAAAGAATAACACCTCAGAATTAGTTCCACGACCAAAAGATAAAAATGTAATTGGGACTAAATGGGTGTTCAGGAACAAATTGAATGAAGGTGGGCAGGTTACCAGAAACAAAGCAAGATTGGTTTGCAAAGGCTATGCACAAGTGGAAGGAATTGATTTCGACGAAACATTTACACCAGTTGCCAGAATGGAAGCGATCCGAATGTTTCTCGCCTATGCATGTTCAAGAAAAATCAAAGTCTACCAAATGGATGTTAAGTCAGCATTTATAAATGGAGAATTAGAAGAATAAGTTTACATCGAGCAACCTGAAGGTTTTCTGCTATCACAAAAAGAAGACTGTCTGCAGGTTAAAGAAGGCTCTATATGGTCTCAAGCAGGCTCCCAGAGCATGGTATGCTCGTCTTGATGCATATCTACGTCAACAAGGGTTCAAGAAAGGTATTGTTGATAGCAATCTTTATGTACAAATAGATCAAGATAATTTAACAATTGTTGAGGTATATGTGGATGATATAATATTTGGTAGCAATGATGATCGAATAAGTAAGAACTTTTCTACAAAGATGCAAAGTGAGTTTGAGATGTCTTTACTTGGTGAGCTGACATAATTTTTAGGACTTCAAATATCTCAGCAAGAGAAAGGAATATTTATATGTCAAGCCAAGTACATCAAGGAAATGCTCAAGAAATTCGAAATGGAAGATTGCAAACCCGTCCTTACTCCAATGGTAACAGGTTGCAAATTGAGCATAGACGACTCATCTAAGGATGTGGATCAGAAGTTGTACAGATCTATGATTGGTAGTCTTGTATATGTAACAGCCTCTCAACCAGATGTTATGCAAGCAGTTGGACAAGTAGCAGGATTCCAAGCAGCACCAAAAGAATCACATATTATTGCCGTCAAAAGAATTCTTTGATGTCTAAAGGGCATAGAAGAATATGGCTTGTGGTATCCCAAGGGTAACAATCTCATTATTCAAGCCTTTATAGATGCATATTGGGCAGGAAGCGTTGATGATCGTAAAAGTATTGGTGGAGCAGCATTCTATCTAGGTGGTTGTCTCGTATCATTGTTGAGAAAAAAGCAAACTTCAATCTCGTTATCTACAGCAGAAGTAGAATACATTGCAGCAGCATCATGTTGTACTCAAGTCCTTTGGATGAAACAAACTTTGCAAGATCTTCAAGTATAATTCAATGAGCCTATTCCCATATTTTGTGACAACACTAGTGCCATCAGCATCTCCAAGAATCTTGTCATGCATTCAAAAACAAAACACATTCCAATCAAATATCATTTTGTTAGAGAACAAGTTGTTGAAAAGAATATCAAACTTGAGTATGTTTGTACAAATGAACAAATTGTTGATATATTCACTAAACCTTTACCTCATGACACATTTGAATATCTTCGTCAAAAAGTTTATTCTCCCAAGTTCTTGTTTGGTCTCAATCTAGTCTCCTAAACCGAACTCATTTAATTGTCAACCGTGCTGGTAAACCGTCGAAGTGAAGTGTGTACTCGTATGTACCCAGGTTCTTGTTTCCCAATGCGTTGTGTGTAGTTTTTTGTGATGTTTTTGGTCTTTTGTGATGTTTTATGATGTTTTTGGTCTTTTAATGATTTTATGTTCACAAGAAAGATGACTAGAAAACTCAAGGGAAGGAAGCTAATGATTAAAAGCCGCAGTGAGACCTAATTGATTGATGATAAATGACTCGATACAAATGCAATTGCAAACACCGAAGTAGAATCAAATTCTAACTATAACTAAGCAAAAAACAAGAGCTTGATAATGACTTCTAAGGAAATGTAGATTAAAAACATAAACTCAACTTGAGAAATGATCAACTAAACATGAAAATCTCTAACTACATGGTTAAACAACCAATCTTACAATGATGCAAACAATTTGTCCTTGATTAGAGATTTGAAACATTTTGGAAGGAAAACATTGATACCATCCTAAGATCTTCTATTCTAGGACTAGTTCCTAACTCTATTCTCGCAATTCAATTGAATGTCACAAAACCTTACTCAAGAGTTATTGATTTCTTTTCAAAGTAGTCTTTTGAGGGAGGATTCTGCTGAGGAAATGATAAGGAAATTTGTAGAGGTACTGTGCCTTAAATGATATCGTTCATATGGTGATGAATCAATTATGGATTTTAGAACAAGAAGAGATTTGTGAATAATGAAGGTTGTTTTGTTAAGTTTAACAACCTAAGTAATCTAGTATGCAAGGATCGACAACCGAATATGGAGTGCAAATGCAATGAATTGAGCTACAATCAAACCCAAATGTCACTAGCCTAAAACAAGAGTCAACTACAAGTCATCATCAAACTCAAACAAAGTAACCGAACATGAGTTAAGTGCACCAAACTCGGAGTATCCTAACTAAGCTACCATGCATTATTCTATGGGAATTATACAAACTTCTGTTTGTCCATCATTATTGATATTTTGGAAGAGTTTCTTATTTTGGAAGAGATTTTAGAACAATTCTGACTGTGTAATTGAGCACAAATGCAAGCAAAAAGACCGAAAGCAATGAAAAACTAAGATATCATAGCCATCTCCTACTCGTCATTATGATATTTTGGGCAAGCGTTTAAGAGCAAGAACGGCGATGATACTTAGTACAAACACACAACTAAAACATTCATTATCACGGTTATGCCTTGGACTCCTTAAGGATTTCTTGGAAGAGTTTCTTCTTGTGGAAGAGTGATTAGAACAAGTGTAAATCGTGATAGTGAACAACAAAAATTACAACTAAATCCTACAATACTATATCCATTTCCCATTCATCATTATAATCTTTTGGAAGAGCTTTTCTTTGGACGCAGTTAGAATGAGTATAACTACGTAGCTAATTAAAAAACAACTACGAATTCAACTTAATCCTACAACATTATAGCCATTCCCCATTCATCATTATACCTTGAAGAGCTTTCTTGTGGGGAAGAGTTAGAATGATTATGCAACTATAGTAGCTAATTAAAACAACTACTAATTCAACTTCAAAACAAAGGCAGCCTAGAATACTTATCTAATTCTACACAAATAAAACCGTTACAGAGGCAGTGTCTTCTACCACCGACGGAATTCAACTCAAATTAAATCAACGCTTTTCAAAACAACACCGTTCGCTTCATTAAAGATGAAATAACTTGAACATAAGACTGCTGCCGTAAATGTAGCAAATCTAAGCAAAATCTATAGAACAAAATCTAGCATAGCTCTCGGTTTCCCAAGTGTTTATATAACAAATGTAAATAACAAGATTTGCAAAAATTCAGGAACACCTGCCTTTCCTTATCGAATCACATTAGGACTTGAAGTGGCTGCGTGAAAAGGAAGACATCCTGACTCCAGACAACTTTCTAATAGAAGTCTTCCTTCCTAAATGTGTTCCCACGTTCCAAAACCATACCTGTAATTCGTTTTCTTCCTCCATGATGAGCAACGAACCATGTAGACATGACGGGGATTATGCCCATATGTGTTTTTCTTGAGAGGCCACCGGAACATACTCAAACGTGAAGACAATTTTGGGCAGAATCGTCGGCTAGGCTACGAATGTCCGTATCTCAGCCTAGTTCCGGTCAAAATGCTTTACAATGGCAAAAATCACAAACTTAGCAAGTCACCATGTAAATCATTCTAAAAGTAATTTTAACTATATTCATCGATCAATTGGGTCTAAAATAGCAATGGAAAAAGGAAAATGAGGTAAAGTGGAATGAAAGAAAGCACAATTTTGAGGCTCAAATATACCCCCACCGTTGTCTCCTTGCATGTCCTCATGCAAATATCCCATGAACTCGAGGCTTCTCAAGAACATCTAATCCTCTCCTTCTCCCTTTGTCCGGAAGCTAGAGATCTTCTGGGTTTTCCGATAACAAGTTTGAACCTTAGGCTGTGAGGCTCCGATTAGCTTCTTGTTCCTTTTCAACTTCTCATTGGTCTTTTCCACTTCGTCTATATGTAGGGATAAGGCTGAGTTCACACGCTTTGAGTTTGACTTGATCCTTGAGAATTTCATCTTCATTTTTGATGTATCTATTAAGTAATTCCAACTCATACCTATCCTTCTTAATACATCTATTTCGTATAGTGGAGGACCTGGGTTCTCTTCCGTTTTTTGAAGCTCTCTCTCTCCAAATTTTCCACATAGTCATATATTTCTTGTCGTAGGTTAGGAGTCAATTTCTGTGGGTTCCTTCATTAAAATCCTCTTCAACATCTTCTTCAATGGATGTTTCTTCATCTTCTATATTAATTACCCTCGTTTGTTTGATTAGTGTTTTCTTTAGTTTTTCCTTTTAGTCTATGGCTTCTTCTAGCTCAGAGGATCCCTCTCCTTTCTTCATGGTAGATTTTCATTACCTTATCTTTCTTAAGTTGCTCTCTTGATTTGAGTCAACTTCTCTAAAAATGATTTCCTCACCGCTTCTCCTTGACCTGCTTTATCGACTTCAACTTTTGAGGCTCTCCATTTTCTACTTTCTCCTTGTAGGTCAGGTTCGTGATGGTTCTTTTGGTTTCAAAATGATTTCTTATCAAGAAATTGTTCCATGTATCATTTGTTTAGCTGAGTGTGTCACAAGAACTGGTAACTTTGACCAAACCATGATGATATAGAGTTGTCTCTAAAAACTCGAACCCTTCTTTGAACACAGAAGCCATCTTTCTAAACTTTGAAGTAAGAAATATGGTAGGTTTAATTCTTCCCCCAAAAAATGCATTATCAGCCTAATGTGGTAGACATAAAATGTCTCATATCTACCCTCACATGTAATAAATTCTTTATAAGAAGTAGTATGTTTCTCCATTTATTTTCAATGCAGAATCGAATCTTTCTTAAACACAAAGTGACATCCACACTGTGATTTTAAAATTTGCTTCCAGGATTCATTGTGGAATTCTCTGTTTTTGAACCATCTCTCTCCAAGCCCGAGCAACCCCCGTAGTTTCGTAATGAAAACTTCAAAGTGATGTGAAATTTGACATCTCCCACTTCAACCCCGCCCCTTGAAATGATCTTCCAAATGTTTTAGTGACTTCTCGTGGAAGCCATTAAATTTCTCCAAAAAATTGAAGGCCACCCTATTTGTTGCAACATTTCTTTACATTGATGGTAGTTTTCTAAGTATTTTGAACCCACACTGTCTGCTTCTTACAATGAAACCCATAATTGCTTCTTCAATGTTAAAATTAACACTCTTTCTACCCACATAAACAATAACTTTCACCTTCCAATTGAAACTTGCTTCAAGTTCTAGATAACAAAGGCTTCAAATTTTGGAATGACATAATCTTCCTCGGGTTGACAATGACAAATGTCCTCAAACTTCGAATGATATCCCTCTCGACGACAATGTCAACAAATTTCCTTCAAATTTCTAATTAATATGCTCTCCTCAAGTTGACAATGAAAACAATTTCAAACTCGGTTGATATGTCTCTATTTGATAGTGACAAATGGCTTCAAATTTCCCACACTACTATACCTGTCTCTGGCAAATAGCTTCAAATTCTACACCGTTATATCTCCTCGTCTCTTGCAACAACATCAAATTCCTCCACTAGCGTTACCTCCGTCTCCCTAGTGACAAATGACTCAAATTCTTCTCTCGCTATACCTCCGTGTTTATAATGATAATGCTCAACTTCCGCCCACAAGGATACTTATTCCCGCCCACGCATTCAAATTGTTTCAAATTCTTACCGCTATACTTGTGAGTTTACCCTTTTGTTCGCTTCTCGCGTTTACAATGATAATGCTTTGATATTCAAACCCATATTCCTTTGCTCGGCTTCGTGATAAGAACATTTCCGTCTTACCGAATGAAACTGTCACATGAATGGGAGGATGGCGTTGGTCACGCACGAAGTAGGAGTGAGGTGGAGGGAACGAATTAATGATCAAGAGACTAGATTTTTACACCCGCAAAGAGAATCATCATTGAAATATTTGGTTAAGAGACGTAAGAATTCAAATACCTCGAATTTTTTAACCGCTTAAATGATATCGGATATGAATTTTGAAATGAGAGTTTTTAATCCAAAACCGTGGAGGGTTTATCGTCTTGATCAATAAAAATAATTAAACAACCTTTTTCGAACAATCCATAACTAAAACTATGCTAAACTTTTATGAAATGCCATTATAATTTAAACTTGTTACTCGCTTTCATTTGATTTTTGTAGTCTTTGTCTTCTTTGTTCACCTTTGGAAGAGTCTTCATAGTCCTTCTTGATTTTTTTTTATATTCATGGATACACCGGATCATTTTGTTGCAATTCTAATAACCATTTACTGATGACTTTGTGGATTTGTATTCGGCGGAAGACCGTTCGGTCGCGAAAGGCCGATCAACCATAGGATGTTCCTATAGAGCATTTTAACCATGGAATAGGAGTATTTGGAATATAGGTGGAATGTTACATGGTATGAATGAAGATGGATGATGGATGGTGATATGTATGAAGTGGATGATGAAATGGGATGGATTCGGGCTTGTGAAATGAGTGAAAGAACATAAGAACTGCATTTTACAATTCATGACATGTTTTTATTTACTTACAAAGAAGACATCAAATTTTGTATTTTGACATGAAAATGAGACTGATGGAGGATGGAATGAGATGAATGATATGGAATGGAGTAGAATATGAATGAATGAATGAGATGGGAGTATGGATGGATAAGTGAATGGAGTGAAATGAACAGGAGATGGATCATAAGCACTATGGATCTAACTTTATGATTTTTGTAACCTACGTTTGTAAAACAAAAAATGGGAAAAGTTAGAGTGTCAGAGAGACTCGATTTTCACCCTATCTTTTCCGTATAAACATGCCAATCAATGATTGGTTTTCATGTTTATACCTTTATTTTTATTTTATTTTTTTTTATTTTATTTTTTTTCAAAGAGAAATGTCAGAATTTAATCAAGCTTTCGATGAAGAAGAGAGACTTTTCTTCATTAACTTCTACATCACTACTTTCTTGGAACTTATTGACAAATTCTTCTCTTGGAGAGTGGTTTGTGATATAGCTTCAATATATGACCATTCACAAGAAAAGTGACCTCTTCTTCATCTATAGTTCGATTTTTATCGCCCATTATCAAAAATTCGAACAATTTCATATGGCCCAAGCCAATGTCCGAAATTTCCCTTGAAAATCCTTGAATTTTGAATCAAAACAAGAGAGCCCGCCTACCCTCTTTGAATTTCTTCTCCTTGATGTACTTATCTCACATTCAGTCTTCTTTGCTGTTGGACTAGACTTCTTCAAGTGCATCTTGTCCGATCTCATCCAATCTATTAATTTGTCTACTTCTTATGCTTTTGTGCGTCTCCGTTAAATCAAGTCCTGGTTGAACCGCTATCTTGAAGGTTTGAATTTGGAACTCTATAGAAACAAACTTGCTTTCCATAAACAAGCCTACAAGGAGTATGGCCCCGTTGTGTTTCTCCATGTAGTTCTATAGGCCCACAAGGCTTCAGGAAGCCTATCTACCCAATCTCTTCTATGTAAATGAAATGTCATAGATTCATTCAATGACCTTATTAGCAGATTCCACTTGACCTGTTTGTCAGGATGATAAGGAGTAGATTTTCTATGTCTGATTTTGTACTCTCTCTAATATTTTCTCCACTAGCCTCGATGTAAATTCGAGCTCCTTGATCCGTAACAATTTTGGGACACCAAAATGAGTAAAAATATCCTCAAAAAGAAAAGTAACTACAGATGATTCATTAGCAACAAGTAATGGTTTAGCTTCTACCCATTTAGTAACATAATCAAAGTGAAAACTAATATATATTTTTTGTCTTGATGGAGGACTAACAGGTCCCACAAAATCCAAAGCCCATTTTTCAAAAGGTTCAATGTGTACCCGAGGTTGTAATGGCATCTCATCTGAAGGGAGAAGGTTTCTACCCTTTGAGAATCGTCACACCTTTTCGACATACTCCTTAGCATCTTTTAACAAGGATGGCTAACATTCCAGATTAAGGATCTTATATCGTCCTCTTATCCGCAAAGTGTCTCCATACAAGGTTCGCCATGACATGCTCTCTACAACCCTGCATCTCATCTTCACGAACACACCTTCTAATGATCAAATCGATTCGTTTTGTACAACTCATTGCCGACCCATGAATAATTTGCACCGTCATTAATGATTTTTCTTTTTTATCTCTGCATTCATAATTGAAGGAAATTTTTCCGAAACTAAATAATTAGCAATATCAAGAAACCATGGAGTTTGAGTAGAGATTGCAAAAAGATATTCTTCAGGAAATTGATCTTCAACCTAGAGTGTCATTTTTGATATTTTGAGTCTAGATAGGAAATCACGACCGTGTTTTGTTTCTTCGGTGCCTATCTAGAATAGTAATGTTGAATTCTTGTAAAAGTAACAACTATTCTATCACTTCCCATTAGTGATTGATTTGTTCATTAAATATCTAATTGCAGAATGACTGCTAGAACAAAAGTTTCATACCGTTATATAGTGTCTAAATTTTTTTATGGCATGAACAACAAACTTCAAAAACTTCACATAAGATAGTTTAACTCTCAGGAGTCAAACTTTTACCGATATAATAGATGGCATAGGGAATCGTCTTCGTCCCAATACCGGCTTCCTGTGAGTCAGACGAAGCATCCGTCGAGATATGAAAAGGTAACTTCCAGCTAGGTCCCCTCATTAGGTGTGCTTCGAAATTTTGGTTTTCGGTGGTTTCAAAAGCTAACCTGCACCGAAGTCCACCCCGAATTCACAATCTTTGGTGAGTAATTTGAAGAGAGGAGATGTTACTTTGGTGAAGTTTTCTATAAATCTCTCGATAATACCGTAAATCCTAGAAAACTTTCTAACATCTCTTTTCTATATATATATATATATATATATATATATAACTTGGAATGGATAGGTTAGAAATGACTTCAACTTTTGCCTCATCAACTCTAATCCCATCCCCCGAAATGTGGTGCCCTAAAACAATACCTTCAAAACATCATAAAACATTTTTCATGACTAAGTGAAAGGTTTGCTTAACATCTTTTAAGACTTTTTTCCAAGTTTTTAAAGCCTCTTCAAATGAATTCTACAAATCGTGAAGTCATCCATGTACACCTCTACACAATCATGGTTGATCCAGTACCTTTAATACATCGCTTCTCTTTGGAATGTTGGTGCATTACATAATCCAAATGGCAACATTTCTACATAGGTAATTTAAGGATGTGTAAATGTGGTTTTATCTTTGGTCTTCATGCTGTTTGGATTCCATTGTAACCACTAAACCCATCTAGGAATGAAAAGTAATTTTTTCCAACAATGTATCTAATACTTGATCTATGTTGCAAGGGAAATGGTTCTCATGAGTAGCTTTATTCATTTCGTAGTCAACACACACCCTCCATTTTCCATTTTTCTTGCACAATTACCAAAGGAGAAACCCACCGACTATCCGAAATAGATGATGAAATTAACATTTAACAATTTTTGCAATTTTTCCTTGACAATTTCCCTAAGATTTGGATTCATCCGTCTTTGAGGTCGTCCGATTGGTTTGCAATTTGGCTCTATATATATGTGATGAGTACAAGTCTTGGGGCTTATCCCTTTCTCTGTCACAGTATTCTCAGATGGCGTGCAAGAATGTCTCTCCGTAATATCACTTTGACTAATCCTCTTCGAGATTTTTCTAGGTTCTTGCTTTCATGTTCAAAGTTTTGCTCCGGAAACATTTCACTTGTAGAGTCGCTAAATTTGTCCAATGAAGAGACCGCCTAGGACAACACAAAACTCAATATTGATCCCTCTTTGAAATGATTCATGTTTGTGTTTGTGAGAGGATTCAAATTTTTCTAGAGTATTCAGAATTTTACTTATCTCTACACTTCTCGAAATTGTGAAGAGTGATTGTAAATCTTCTTCTATCCTTCATCCATTGAGTGTCATCTAGATCCGTAATGTTTCAACTGGAGTATATAAAGTGAATCTCTTAGTTGAACTACCATCGTAAATATACATATCACCGACCTACAACCAATAAAAGCATCACCGTAGCCAACCAAGGTCTTCCCAAGATAACCCGGATGGCCTCCTAGATTATTCTTGGGAGTTAGGATCATGAAATCCATGTAGGTACTCCCAAGAATCTAGACCGGAATGTCTTCTATTACCCTTATCCGGGTTCCATCACGTATCCATCTACCAATTGTACATGGGGTGGTGGTGTGTAAAGAGAAGATTAGGAAGCCTACTTTGTCCATGATTTGTCTACCCGCGCATATTTATTGTCGTCCAACCAATGAGTGTGTTTTGAATTTCAATTCCATTGATGTGAATTTGACAATTGATTTCCGGGTCAAGATACTTTGGAATAGCAATTCGCCCATCATAATGTTCTATTTGTCCTACCATTGAATTTTTCGGTTTCTATTCTTTTTTCTTGTTGTCTTCATACCAACTCCTTTATTGTTTTGGCTAAAATTGGGATTTCTTTGATGGCTTGGTAATAATGGAATTTTAATGCAAACATTTCCCCGAATTCATCTAAGAAATCATAATTAGGCAATTGCGGATCTGTTTTTTCTACACCTCATCAATTTGTACCTTTAAAGGGAGGTATAGAAGTAGATGTGGATGGTTGTTTCATTGTCAGAGTTTGATTTTATTGGATCTTTTTGTTTTAGTTTTTCAATGTTTTGGTCTTGAAAGGATGTGTCTTCCTCAAGACTTTTATTAACTCGTAGGGGAGTCTTCCTCATAATTATCTTGTTCTTGTAATGCATCACGTACAGTTTCCTCTTTTCAAGTATCCTTCCGTACCCAAGTTGAACATCATTAAGGTCTGTGAGGAGTAATTAAACAAGTTGGAAACTTTGTCCTTCATCATGTATGTATTCCGAGGGTTCTTATTATTGGGGTTTGGTATGGCCTAGTCGAATGATTTGATTTTGAGGGAATGGTAATGGAAGTATGATTTTGATGTGGTTGGTTCGATGATGTTGTTGAGATTTTTTTGAAAATTTTGTTGAATATTTTGAGTGGAAAATTCTTGTTGAGGATTTTGAGGATAAAAATGTGGATATGGTGGATAGGATGGTGGATACCGGGTAATATAGAGAGTATCTTCCATAGGGACTTTGTGATCCTTGTGCCCAAGATTGAGATTGATTTTGAAATTGGGCCAAAGTTTATATGCTAAGAATCTCCATGTGGAGAGGTTGATTATACATTTGATCATGGAACTTTGTGTCCGAGGTCCCCCGCTGCTGTCTTCTAGATACAAATTGAGACTCGTGAATCAGAGGAGTTTCTCCTGAAAATATCACTTCGAGACCGTGAAGAGAAGGACAATTCTTGGTCTCATGTTTCTCGTAACAAAATGATACGTGTTTCTACAACTTTTACATCCAAAGGACACTCTCTCAAGGTATGTTTCTTTCTGTTATTTGGGCTGCAAGATCACAAGGCATCGCATTCGCCCTTCTCGTTGTTTTGTATCTTAAGGGTGTCTATTTGTTCACTAAGACTCCCTAAGATTTCAGATTTAAAATCATCAAACATGTGTCCTATTTCGATCTACTACCGTCCTGCATGCGTACTTACTTGCTCTCTTGCAAGAGTTAAAAAGATCTCTTGGCCCTTTGACAATTTTAGATTTCCCTCTTGAAAGGTTGATACATAATCTCAAATATTTCGTAATGTGGGTTGTGATATATTCTCTTTCCATCATGTTAAGAATATCCAACTATTCATCCCTAATTGTTTTCAACAAAAGAGCTTTGAAAGTGTCTTGATCTAGGTTTTTCCATTTTTGTCTTTTGATGTTGTAATTTAAATCTTTCCAACAAATTTTCTAAATTTTCATCTTCTTTTTGTAACATCTTGAACACTTTTCCTTATGATTAACCTAAGATACAATAATCCAAATATCTTCTAGAAATGCTTGTTTTATGTTTTCCGTGTTCTAATAGAACTACCGATTAGACCATAAACCACTTCAATGCCGTTTCTCCCTTCAAAGTTGAAGGAAATAATTTCGCTTGCCGTACATCTTGTAAGTAGTCAGTAAGTCCTGGCTACGCACTTCAAATTCGAATAAGAAAGTTTCGGATCTTCAGCTTTAAGTCCATAGAAGTTTGGAAGGACAGAGAGGGGGTGAAATGTTTTTCATGGTTGTATTGGTTTCTTCATCAAGTATAGGAAACCCAAAAGAGCTCTCTATTCTACCTCTTCCTCCATTTGCACCTCTACCTCTCCTTCTCCTCTACCTCTACCTCTACCTCCAAACAAGGTGTTTTCTCCATTAAAACTCCTCCTCCTCCCTTCTTCCTCAGCCATGGTCGACTCTCTTGTAGAAGTGAAAGGTTTGTATCCCTACTAGGAGTCTTTAGATCTTCTTCTATGGCAGCTCCAAGGATGACGTGGAAGGTTTCTCTAATGGAATAGTTTACCTTAGATCTTATAGAAGTCCAGGGATCAATAAAGGATGGAAGATGGGTTTGAGTTGAAGGTGTACTAGCTCTGGATCTAGATGAAACAAGTAGTGTTCTAGAAATCAAACTTCTGCCTCTGTTGCTTATAAATATTCCCCTTGAATCTCTCTCCCTACACATAAAATTGTTTTCGGATGCTAAGAAACAAAGGTTACCTAGTTTTAACTTCCCCGGCAACGGCGCCAAAATGTTTGGTCTCAATCTAGTCTCCTAAACTGAGCTCATTTAATTGTCAACCAGGGTTGGTAAACTGCTGAAGTGAAGTGTACTGTATGTACCTAGGTGCTTGTTTCTTAATGCATTGTGTGTAGTGTTTTGTGATGTTTTTGGTCTTTTGTGATGTTTTATGATGTTTTTGGTCTTTTAATGATTTTATGTTCACAAGAAAGATGACTAGAAAACTGATGGAAGGAAGCTAATGATTAAAAACAGAGTGAGACCTAATTGATTGATGATAAATGACTGATACAAATGCAATTGCAAACACTGAAGTAGAATCAAATCTAAACTATAACTAAGCAAAAACAAAGCTTGATAATGACTTCTAAGGAAATGATTAAAAACATAAACTCAACTTGAGAAATGATCAACTAAACATGCAAATCCTCTAACTACATGGTTAAACAACTAATCTTACAATGATGCAACATTTTGTCCTTGATTAGAGATTTGAAACAGATTTGGAGGAAAAACATTGATACCATCCTAAGATCTTCTATTCTAGGACTAGTTCCTAACTCTATTCTACAATTTAATTGAATGTCACAAGACCTTACTCAAGAGTTATTGATTTCTTTTCAAAGTAATCTTTTGAGGGAGGACTCTGTTTATGAAATGATAAGGAAATTGCAGAGGTACTTCAGGCCTTAAAATGATATTGTCTTCTGTTCATATGGTGATGAATCAATTATGGATTTTAGAACAAGAAGAGATTTGTGAATAATGAAGTCTGTTTTGTTAAGTTTAACAACTGAAGTAATCTAGTATGCAGTGACTGACAACTGAATATGGAGTGCAAATGCAATGAGTTGAGCTACAATCAAACCTAAAATGTCACTAGCCTAAAACAGAGCTGAACTACAAGTCATCATCAAACTCAAAACAAAGTAACTGAACATGAGTTAAGTGCAATTAAACTCCGGAGTATCCTAACTAAGCTACCATGCATTATTCTATGGAATTATACAGTATGTTTGTCCATCATTATTGATATTTTGGAAGAGTTCCTTCTTTTGGAAGAGATTTTAGAACAATTATGACTGTGTAATTGAGTGCAAATGCAAGCAAAAAGACTGAAAGCAATGAAAAACTAAGATATCATAGCCATCTCCTACTCGTCATTATGATATTTTGGGCAAGCATTTAAGAGCAAGAACAACGATGATACTTAGTACAAACACACAACTAAAACATTCATTATCACGGTTATGCCTTGGACTCCTTAAGGATTTCTTGGAAGAGTTTCTTCTTGTGGAAGAGTGATTAGAACAAGTGTAACTGTGATAGTGAACAACAAAAATTACAACTAAATCCTACAATACTATAGCCATTTCCCATTCATCATTATAATATTTTGGAAGAGCTTCTTCTTGTGGAAGAGTTAGAATGAGTATAACTACAGTAGCTAATTAAAAACAACTATGAATTCAACTTCTAATCCTACAATACTATAGCTATTCTCCATTCATCATTATAATCTTTTGGAAAAGCTTCTTCTTGTGGAAGAGTTAGAATGAGTATAACTACAGTAGCTAATTAAAACAACTACTAATTCAACTTCAAAAAAAACGTAAAGGCAGCTAGAATACTTATCTAATTTACGCAAATAAATCCATGCAAGAGGCAAGGGCCCTCTACCACCTGACGGAATTCAACTCCAAATTAAATCAACGCTTTCAAAACAACACTGTCTGCTTCATTAAAGATGAAATAACTTGAACATAGCACTCTACGTCTTCAGAAATGTAGCACAGAATCTAAGCAAAATCTAGAACAAAATCTAGCATAAAATCTAGCCTAGCTCTCGGTTTCCCAAGTGTTTATATAACAAATTTAAATAACAAGACTTGCAACAATTTCAGGAACACTGTCTTTCCTTATCGAAATCACATTAGGACTCTTGAAGTGGCTGCGTGAAAAGGGAAAAGACATCTGGACTGAGACAGTCCTAATAGAAGTCTTCCTTCCTAAATGTGTTCCCACGTTCCAAAACCATACCCAGAATTCGTTTCTTCCTCCATGATGAGCAACGAACCATGTAGACATGACGTGGATTATGCCCATATGCGGTTTTTCTTCAGAGGCCACCTGTAACATACTCAAACATGAAGATAGCTGCAGAATCGCCAGTTAGCTACGGAATGTCTGCATTCTGCAGCTAGTTCTGGTCAAAATGCTTTACAATGGCAAAAATCACAAAACTTAGCAAGTCAGTCATGTAAATCATTCTAAAAGTAATTTTAACTATATTCATTGATCAATTGGGTCTGGAATAGCAATGGAAAAAGGAAAATGAGGTAAAGTGGAATGAAAGAAAGCAAAATTTTGAGGCTCAACGGTTCTCATTAGATTTTCTTTTTTTAGAATATAAAGGGGGAGTGGAAGTATATTACAGGTCTACAGGACGGTTATGTGTCAGGGGGAGTGGAAGTGTGTACAGGTCCGCAGGATGGTTGTGTTTCAGGGGGAGTTACCCTTTGCCATCGATGTCAAAGGGGGAGAGGGAGATTGTTGATCAGCATTTGTCATTGATGTCAACCCAAGCAGCACCAGGGGCTAACCCAATATTGAATGGGAATTTTGACTTACAAAATTAATATATTCTTGGTCAATAATTCTTTTTATGGTTTCTACTTGTCAAGATGTTTCCGTTGATATATGGCATGCCATGTAATTCTTCACGGTTTGAGAGATATTCATGTTTGAAGTTTGTACCCCAGTTAGTGGGATAAAACCCCATGGGGTTGGGGCATAGGTCATTTAAAATCCATAATTAATATTTTTTAAGCTTTTAAAATCCCTCCCACGTTCACTTGTTGAAGCCCCTCTCAACTTAAGCATTCATATATATTGTGATCTTCATTTCCTCCTTAGGCAAGGGATTCAGCCATCTGAAACAGGTCATCGTGGAATTTTTGCTCTAACTTTTGTTATACGAAGGCTAAGACGCTAAAATTTTTATGAGGTGAAGAAAAACTCCTGAGGAACCTGCAGTAAAAATTTCAGATCAAGTTGCGCAACATTTTTTAAGATATGATCTGTGGAAGTAAGGGTTTTTGCAGGATCCTGAAATTCATCTCAAAGAAGTGACCTTGATAAATTCGTCATAACTCTCTCTCTGAGTATCGGATTGGAATTCCATAAAAAGTGACAGATATTGCACAGTCTGTTCTTTTCACTCTATCAATTTTAGAATCAAATTAATAAACAGTGACACGTGTCATGCCGTACAATTAAGCTCTTCTGAAACAATCCATAATTAGGGCAGTGTGAGAAATTGGGTATAACTCTCTCTTGAAGAATCCAAATTGGGTCAGACCTGTGGCATTGGAAAGAAGACTCAGAGGAATAATACAGGACCAAAAATAAAATATTGAGGATCTGCAATAACAGATATACACCAGATTCAATATCGAGCTCCTAGAAGGCAAGAAAAATCTAGATCATGTGTTGTCAAGGATTGCAAAGGACCAGATTTTCTATGGCATAACAGAAAAACAAGGTGCAGCAAAGGGTAGCATGACAAGAGCAGCAACCAAGGTGCATAACAGCAGCAAGAAGTTCATCATATGAAGTCTTTAAGTGGGCAGCACTGCATACAATCATTGTAAAGGTATCATTGTACTTAGTCATTGTAAATACACTATCGTACAATTGTACTAGTGTCTATCTGCCAAGGGTTGAAAAGGAAGTGTTGGGAGGTCTAGGATCGTCATTAGGTGGTTGTGTCAAAGTTGGGGTTATGGTCTAGTACATCTTCTTCTTCTACATCATTCTATATCATTGTAAAGTGGACCATTTTCCCTGGTACAAGAGTCCATTCTTCTTTTATTCTTCTATAGGGTGGTAGGGTGGTGCTAGGGTGAGTTGTAGCTAATTGGGTGTTGGGGCATCCATTCAGTTGACTACTGAAAAATCTCGGGCGTTGGAGCGTCCATCCAGTGGGAGCTGGAGAAGAATGCTTTTCTAGATTCTAGGAAGTTGGAGCTTTATTTTCAATTGGAGTTGAATATTAAAGAATTATTAGAAAAGCATTAGGTGGTTTTTGTTCCGGAGTGGGTTTCCACCTTAAAAACTGTGTGCATTTGTGTTCCTCTTGTTTGCTGCTATCATTGTACAAACACTGATAATAATTGAAGATTAACTAATGCTCTAATTGAAAGAAATACTGATTCACCCCCCCTCTCAGTATTTCCAACAATTGGTATCGGAGCTTGGTTCCTTCAATAGCAGTTTAACAGCTGGAAGGAGGTCATGGAGCATACCAAGAATGGTGTACCTCTATTCAATGAAAATAATTATGCACTTTGGAAAGGAATAATGGAGGTCTATCTCTTGGCGCAAGGTTACGAAGTATGGGACACTGTTCAAAATGGATTTACATCAACCGCGGATGAACAAGGTAAGAAGAACTTGGTAAATGATGCAAAAGAAAAGAATATTATTATCAGTGGACTTATTGAATCTGCTTATCATAAGGTGTTGGGTTGTAAAACCGCCAAAAATGTATGGGACAAGCTTGAGAATATATATGAAGGTGACTCAAATGTCAAAGAAGCAAAGCTTCAAATCTATAGAGAAAATTTTGAGCAACTCAAAATGAAAGAAGATTGCAACATTGTTGCATACTTCCAATATGTTGATGAAATAACCAATACTCTGGAAGGATTGGGAGAGCCAGTTGACAAGAAGACTATTATATGGAAGATTCTTAGAACGTTACCAGGGAGATTCAACCCAAAGGTATCAGTCTTAGAATACAGTGCAAATCTGGACAAACTCAGCAAGGAAGAATTACATGGAGTTCTCATAGAATATGAAATGAGACTTGATGAAGAAAAGGGTACTTCAAATCTAGAAACCGCATTCGTTGCATCTAAGCAAACCAATAAGGACAAACAACCTTCAATTGAAATGACTTGCACCTGCAAGTGTGAAGAAAAGGGAGATGATGGAGAAGGTCTTTCAAATGAAGAATATGCTTACTTTACAAGAAAACTAAAACCTGGTAAGGGAAAATTCAAAGGTAAACTTCCATTGATATGTTTCGGTTGTGGTGAGGTTGGGCATTTCGTAGCAAAATGTCCAAACAAAAGTGATGGAAACTCAAAAGGAAAGAAAGGCTTTAAGAAATTCAACAAGAAAGGAAAAAATAAAGGATCCAAAAGGAACTTTCTCTCTAAAGAAGATAGCTCCTCATCCGATGAAGAAAGTGACAGCAAAGAAGAAGCCAATGAAAAAGTATTGTTTATGGCCAAGCACAATAAACAAGAAGTATCAAACAATGAAGAAGAAGGGTTGACCATAGAATAATTTTATGAGGAGGAAATCAAGCTTATAAAAGAGCTCAATGCTGAGAAGATCCGTTCCAACACTCTTGAAGAACAAGTTCAAGGTCTAAAAATTGAGGTTGAAGAACACAAATGTATTGAAGAGTCACTTCAAAAGAAGTTGGAAGAAAGCAACCAATAAGGGGAAGCATTAGAATCCGAAGTAGTCTCGCTGCGTAAGGAAGTGAAGAAGGGAAAAACTGTCCAAAACTATGCCAACAACTCAAAGGAATTGGAAGAACTCATCAACAATCAACGATCTTACAACGACAAAACTGGCCTCGGTTGCAAAGAAGAGGAAGCAGGACCTTCTACAAGAAAATACAATGAACCTATGAGATCTGACATACATGAAGACTTCATTGGACAAGATTCGCAAGCACATCCTTGGAAGACGATTCCTCGATGAATATTTTCATCCAGGTACCAACATATTTTTCATGGCTATTGTTATTCATGTGGAAAATTTGGTCATAAAGCTGTAGAATGTCGCACGTACCCTATGAACCAATACAATTCCAAGATATTCTTCAAATATGAACCTCCCAGGGCTCAACGAAACATCAATAGATTTGAAAATTTAAGAAATAATATAGAATGTTACAAATGTCAGAACTTTGGACACATAGCCAGAGACTGTAGAGTTGAAAATCGTCCAGAAGAATATTCGAAGCCACAGAATGAACGAACATGGAAGAAGAAGAAGACTAATAATTGTGCTCTCGCTCTCAAGGCTCAAAAAAAGAAAGATGTGTGGTATGTTGACAGCGGTTGCTCAACGCATATGACTGGAGATAGAAGGAAATTTGTATCTCTGAAAGAGAAGAAGGATGGAACCATATCCTTTGGAAATGATGGATCTTCAAATGTTATAGGATCGGGTACCGTCACTCTCGGAAGCAAAGATGTTATAGCCAAGAATGTTCTATTGGTCGAAAACATGAATCACAATCTGCTCAGTGTTGGACAAATGTGTGATCAAGGACACACAATGCTATTCAACTCCACAAAATGTGAAATCGGGAAAGGTAGGTATGGTAAAATTGTGGCTACAGCAAGTCGAGCTCCAAACGACATATATGTTCTGGATGAAGCAACTAAAGCATGTCTACTAGCTAAATAAGATGAAAGTTGGTTATGGCACAAACGAATGGGTCACATAAACTTTGACAATCTTGTCAGGATAAGCAAAAAGGAAGCAGTACGAGAAATGTCGAAAATCTCAAAACCTTCCAACACACTATGTGAGGCATGTTGGCATGGCAAGCAGACAAAATTCCAATTTAAAACAAAAGAACACTTTTCATCACATCCATTGGAATTGATACATACTGATCTATGTGGTCCTTTGAGAACAAAAGGCTTAAACGGAGAATTATATTTCATGTTGATGATAGATGACTATACCGGGATGACAATCGGCAGTTTCATAAAGAAAAAATCTGAAGCATTTGAGTGCTTTAAGATCTATAAGGAGTTGGTTGAAAATGAAACTGATTTGAAACTAAAGTGTTTAAGATCAGATAATGGTGGAGAATTCACTTCCAAATTATTTCAGCAATACTGTGACGAAAATGGAATAAAAAGGCAATTTTCAACAACACGAACACCTCAACAAAATGGAGTTGCTAAAAGAAATAATAGAATTGTACAGGAAATGGGTAGAACAATGTTGAAGGACTCAAAATTGGATGAAAAATTATGGGTTCAAGCAATTGATACAACAGTCTTCATTATCAACCGAAGTCTTCTTAGAAATAATTACAACAAGACTCCATATGAATTATGGAAAGGAAAAACAGCCAATGTAAAATATTTCAGAATCTTCGGAAGAAAATGTTATATCAAAAGAGAAGATCAAAATTTGGGTAAGTTTGAATCACGTGTTGATGAAGGTATATTTTTTGGTTACTCTCGCAAAATAAAGGCCTATAAATGCTATAATCTAAGACGAAAACAGATAGTGGAGAGCTTAAATGTTACATTTGACGAAAATGGTGTTCTAGCGAGTAATGATGAGGATCTAGAATCTTTGAAACTTGAGACAGGGGCTGAAAAAGACACAGATATAATTGTAGAGCAAGAAGCAACTATCAACGAGGAAGAAGTAAACAATGATCATCAAGATATACCAGAACAACAACAAGAAGCTCCTCCAAGGAGAACAAAAGAGTGGATTCAAAAGAACCATCCATCAAATCAAATCATTGGTGACATAAATGAAGGTCATCAGCTTCGTTCATCACAACAAGCTCACGTTGTTTTTCTAGCAACCTTTGAGCCTAGTAGTTTTGAGGAAGTCAGCCAAAATGAACATTGGGTAGCAGCTATGAATGAAGAATTGGATCAAATTGAGAAGAATAACACTTGGGAATTAGTTCCACGACCAAAAGATAAAAATGTAATTGGGACTAAATGGGTGTTCAGGAACAAATTGAATGAAGATGGGCAGGTTACCAGAAATAAAGCAAGATTGGTTTACAAAGGCTATCCACAAGTGGAAGGAATTGATTTCGACGAAACATTTGCACTAGTTGCCAGAATGGAAGCCATCCGAATGTTTCTCGCCTATGCATGTTCAAGAAAAATCAAAGTCTACCAAATGGATGTTAAGTCAGCATTTATAAATGGAGAAATAGAAGAAGAAGTTTACATCGAGCAACCTGAAGGTTTTCTGCTATCACAAAAAGAAGACTATGTCTGCAGGTTAAATAAGGCTCTATATGGTCTCAAGCAGTCTCCCAGAGCATGGTATGCTCGTCTTGATGGATATCTACGTCAACAAAGGTTCAAGAAAGGTACTGTTGATAGCAATCTTTATGTACAAATAGATAAAGATAATTTAACAATTGTTGAGGTATATGTGGATGATATAATATTTGGTAGCAATGATGATCGAATAAGTAAGAAATTTTCTACAAAGATGCAAAGTGAGTTTGAGATGTCTTTACTTGGTGAGCTGACATACTTCTTAGGGCTTCAAATATCTCAGCAAGAGAAAGGAATATTTATATGTCAAGCCAAGTACATCAAGGAAATGCTCAAGAAATTCAAAATGGAAGATTGCAAACCCGTCCTTACTCCGATGGTAACAGGTTGAAAATTGAGCATAGACGACTCATCTAAGGATGTGGATCAGAGGTTGTACATATCTATGATTGGTAGTCTTCTATATGTAACAACCTCTCGGCCAGATGTTATGCAAGCAGTTGGACAAGTAGCAAAATTCCAAGCAGCACCAAAAGAATCACATATTATTGCCGTCAAAAGAATTCTTCGATATCTAAAGGGCACAGAAGAATATGACTTGTGGTATCCCAAGGGTAACAATCTCATTATTCAAGCCTTTACAGATGCAGATTGGGCAGGAAGCGTTGATGATCGTAAGAGTACTAGTGGAGCAACATTCTATCTAGGTGGTTGTCTCATATCATGGTTGAGAAAAAAGCAAACTTCAATCTCGTTATCTACAGCGGAAGCAGAATACATTGCAGCAACATCATGTTGTACTCAAGTCCTTTGGATGAAACAAAATTTGCAAGATCTTCAAGTACAATTTAGTGAGCCTATTCCCATATTCTGTGACAACACTAGTGCCATCAACATCTCCAAGAATCCTGTCATGCATTCAAAAACAAAACACATTCCAATCAAATATCATTTTGTTAGAGAACAAGTCGCTGAAAAGAATATCAAACTTGAGTATGTTTGTACAAAAGAACAAATTGTTGATATCTTCACTAAACCTTTACCTCATGAAGCATTTGAATATCTTCATCAAAAGCTTGGGATTCTCCCAAGTTCTCATTAGATTTTCCTTTTTCAGAATAGAAAGGGGGAGTGGAAGTGTGTACAGGTCTGTAGGACGGTTGTGTGTCAGTGCGAGTGGAATTGTGTACAGGTCCGCAAGATGGTTGTGTTTCAGGGGGAGTTACCCTTGGCCATTGATGTCAAAGGGGGAGAGAATGTTGTAGGAAAAGGTGTCATGATCGCAGGGGGAGTACTTGTGTTGCCATCAATGCCAAAGGGGGATATTTTTTATCAGCGGTTGTCATTGATGTCAGCCCAAGCAACACCAAGGGCTAACCCAATATTGAAAGGGAATTTTGACCTAAAAAATTAATATATTCTGGGTCAATAATGCTTTTGATGGTTTCTACTTGTCAAGATTTTTCCGTTGATATATGGCACACCATGTAATTCTTCACGGTTTGAGAGATATTCATGTTTGAAGTTTGTACCCCAGTTAGTGGGCTAAAACCCCATGGGGTTGGGGCATGGGTCATTGAAAAGTCATAATTAATATTTTTTAAGCTCCTAAAATCCCTCCCACCTTCACTTTTTGAAGCCCCTCTCAACTTAAGAATTCATATATATTGTGATCTTCATTTCCCCCTTAGGCAAGGGATTCGTCCATCTGAAACAGGTCATCGTGGAATTTTTGCTCTAACTTTTGTTCTACGAAGGCTCAAAAGCTGAAATTTTTATGAGGCGAAGCCAAAATCCTGGGGAAGCTGCAGTAAAAATTTTAGAACCCTTGTTATACCATTTCCTGAACCCGTAAAGAGTTTGAAGATTAGTTTTTAAGCTAAAATTGAAGGTTTAAACCAAAAATAAAGCCATTTTATACCTTTTATATTCCATAGACCTCTGTTAAACCAAAAATACCTTATGTAAACAGTTTAAGATTACAGAAGAGTACAAAAAAGCCTAAATATAGAGTTTCAAGCATCTAGAAGGACTAAAATGTCAAAATCAAACCCAGCAATGACTTCCAAAACCATTATTGTTGTAAACCATCTACAACCTCCTGTTGTAGATATTGAGCATACACCCTTGGCTGATGTTGATTACAAAATAGCTGATCCAATTATAGAATTTAATCTTCTAAACCTCCACTGCTAGAGTCTAGAAAAATCCTTAGATCAGGGAGATGAAGTACATATTTGGGAGTCAAATCTACCCAAGTATGTAGCTCCACATACTCATCAGTGTCCAAAAGTCATTAGGCTATGTCAAACCTAGTATTCCCCTGAACAAAGAGCTATGGTAGATGCTAATAAAGAAGCATTGTTCACTATTATTGCAGAGTCTATAAACCTAATGCTTCAGCTGAAACCAGATCCCAATGCAGTTCCCCTATCCATAGAAGCACTCACAAAGCTTTAAATTGGTCTGGACTTTCCTAAAAGGTTTCATATTTTCCAATCATTCATGCCTGCATATGTTGAAATCCCAAAGATAAACCCTCCTTATTCTACTTCCAAATTTCCTAAAGGGTCAAGGCATATCATTTATATGTTATCCTTTATCCTAGTTTATTTTACTGATGAGCATACAAATGAGTCAATTCTTGGTTGCCTTTCTACCTTTGTACCTGTGAAACCCCCTTCTGTCATTTACAATTATGTTGAATACATAGCTGATAATATCCATGATCAGCTTGTGAAATTTCCCACTGAAGGAGTATTCAGATATTCATCCTTCCTCTTTCACATGTTCCTTTATTTCCAAGTAGATAAGTTCCCAATAAATCTTTAGAAATTGGATGTAGAAGGGAATCCACTCTCAGTCATCTTTTGGACATCCCTAGTCAGAAAAGAACCAACAGAATTCACTTATGTGGATTTTATTGATTGTTTTGTTCATCCATTGATAAACATGTTGACAAACAGAGTACAGCCAAGAATAAGTGATGAGATACAAAAAGTGTCAGCTTTCAGAACAAAGTAGAACTAAAGATTGGTACCTCTACCAAAATCATACAGAAATCAGAGTTTTTTGGTCAAATTGTTTACCCTATAAACTACCAAAATACTTGCCAATGATATTTTTTCCTTGGAGTACATAAGGAAAATTCTCAATTCAAATTCAATCAACTTCTTGGCTGCCAAAAATAAGACTCAATTTAAGCCGAAGAACCAAGTAGGACCTTTTATTTCTAATCATAGGGATGCAGGAATAGAGGCAGCAAAACAGTTGTTGGAATACAAATTTGAAGAAAGCTTCTTATGGAATTATGATCCTCAGGGAATACTCAGTAAAATGAGGGTAAAATTCAAATTAACCCCTTATATCATGATAAAGGCCTTAGATTGAACAATTTTTTAATCAAACAGAGTGGCTAGAAAATACCTTGATAGAAGCAGTTAAACAGGGTGATACTAGTCATACCTTGAAAGTTTTAAATCAAGAAGATAAAGCTACTAAGAGAATTAGGGAAGAAGGTACCTACATTGTTGAAACAACAACAGAGACTAGGTTTAAACTCAGATATAATAAGAAGCCTAAGCTCAATCTAATTGATAAAGAAAAAGAGACCATAGAAGTGGAAGAGACAAATGTTCCAGAGACAAACAATGAGCTAGCCATGGAGATAATGAATGAAGAGTAGCCTGCTACTTTAAACACACAAGTAATTGAGAAACAACAAAGTATGGAGGCATCCTCATCACAGCCATCATAGGATAAAGATATTGACATCAGAGAGAAATATAAATAGATAAAAGCCAAGAATGAAGAAATCAAGAATGAGATTTATTCTCAATATTTACAGCAAAATCCAGGAATCCAAAATAGGCTTTTGTCAAATTTTTATTATTCAAACAAAAATTTGAATATGTCAGTACTTCAACCAATAGTCAAGACACCCAAAACAGTGGTAGATTACAAGAAATTTGACCTTGAAGTGCCTGTAGAAAGTATCCATGCATTAGATCAAATTGAGTTTCACCGACAAACTTCTGAGATGCTTTATTCTACCATGACTACAAAGGAAATGAGCAGCCAAAAGCTCCATAACACAGTAATAAATATGAGAGATCAAATGAAGGTTTAAAAGGCTTCCTCATATGCTAAAGACCTTAGAATTAAGTCTTTAGAAAAATTGGTGATTCAAGTAGGATATGACCCTGCCAATGTGAAAGTTGCAAAAGAATTGGTGAAGAAAAAGAATGTTGATATTGCAGCACTTAGAAAACAACTCAAGCTTCCACCAACAGAAAATCCAAAAGCCAAGCAAATTGTGCAAGAGGCAAGCCAAAAAGATGATATGATGAAATTGATTTTACAATTAACTGCAAATATTAAAGAGATGGAAATCCAAATGGACAAGCTTTTCCATGAAAGAGAAACTGCAAAAGGACAAGAAATTCCTACAGTAATTCCCATGGCAACAACAATTGTTCCTTCAACTCTAGCAGAATAATTGGCACCAAAAGTACCACTGGCCACTGCAGTACAAGTGACTTCTTCCACTACTTCAACTATAGAATCCTCTACCACAGCAGCTCAATAGTATAATGAAGCAAGTAAAATCATTAAGGCCATGGAGGAAATGTCAATTCAAACAAATGAAATCAATAGGTTGAAGAAAGTGATTGAAAATCTAGAAGACACTAAGAAGCTAGCCCAAATTAATGCTAAAACTCAGGAACAAAGGGCTAATAGGTTAAATATTGAGTTGAAGAACTTACAAAATGATTTAACATTGAAAGAACCTATGTCCTATGTGAGGAATCAACTATGGACTAAAATCATTGAATCCATCAATGATGTTTGGCCATCAATATAGGTAATTTATGAGAAAAATGATTTACTATGGGAAACTCAAGAGGAGATTCAAAAAACAAAGGATGAAATAGGTGCCATACCTGAAGAGGCCCTGGAAATCATCAAATTTCTCAACAGTAAGAACAAGCAAGAATTGGAGGAGATAGAAATTGCTGACAGAACAGAGACAATCCTTGAAATAATAAAATTAATTTCAAAGAAAAATTTTATGAAACAGCTAGAGGAAAAGTGTGGAAACATGAACATAGCCATAAATAAATTTATGGTTAAATTTGAGATCTTGAGGCAAAAAGGTTTTCCAAATATTCTTGTTCTTAATGATAAACTTATGCCACAAGAAGACTACAAAAAAAAGATAAAATATCATGCAAAAGAGCAGGTAAATAAAACATAAGGACAAGGAATTCCTACAGGAAAGGTTCTACATAAAAGCTTTGAAGACTTGTTTTATCTGCAACATGAGATAAAACACCTCTTTGCGATCAAACCAACATTTGCTAGATACACAGAGGCAGATGAGAACTTTAGAAAGTTGAAAAAGATCAAAATCCATGATGAAGAATTTTGGGAAACACTCACTGACTTACTCTAAAAGTCAAATTGCAGAGAAGAGGATAAAAACAGTTTTTTTTTTTTTCATAGTAAAAACATAAATTTACAGCAGTAAGGGACTTAAAAGAGTGGTTAAAGTGTATAAGTGATTAAAGAGTATCAGATAAGAAGATAGATATTAAAAATAGATTAAAACATCTTTTCCAGCGTTGGAGACAATAAAGCAACCAGATACACCGAATCCAAAATAGCAGTTCTATTTTATTTGGATAAATAGGACAACTTGCTAAGTTGTTAAGCAGCTGTCACTATATTGCTGTAAAATATATTTTATTTTCCTTAGAAAATTCCTATGATTTTTCTAAGATATTTTGTAAACATTTTTGTATATATACTTCATCATTTGAAGTAGTATTGTGGAATAAATTACTGAAGATTTCTATAGCTAATATTTCTGTACCTGAAGGCTTTTTGTAGCAAGTTCAAGTAGAAGACTGGATCAAATCATAAAGCATCATATTTCAGGATTCATGTGATGAGCCATTGAAGTCAAGTACTTTCTACTTTCATTATTTATCTTCTTATGTTTTACATGAATCCATATATGTATTCTAAATTTGAATGATAAATGAGGAATATTATTATAGGATTTGTTAAAAGCACCCTGTCTTTAACTATTTATCATTTCTATGTTTTCTCTTGATTTCCAGAGTAGGGAACCCTTAATTTTTCCCTCTTTCAAATGACCTCTGTCTTCTCCTTCCTTATCCTGATCAAAGAATCCTTGATTTCTCTTTATCCTGATCAAACCAATTCACCAAACAACCTTCCAAGATCTTCAATGACTTGTCTATCTTGCCCTGAAAATAATTGACTTTTGACCTTGATCCTAGTCATGTCTGTTTGAAATTTGACTCCTTTGCCCAATGGACAAACAGATATATCACTATCCATCTCATTAAGTGATTTTTATCACCAAGCCAAACCAAATATCAAAACTAATTTTCACATCATAACTAGCCTAATATCATATAATTAAAACAAAGTTAAATCTTATAGAGAGAGCCCTCTTTAAACCCTAGGAAGGCTAGATCCTAGAGTTTAAAATTTGGTTTTTGGTTACCTCTAATGTTATTTTAACTTTAAATCAAAATCTCACAACTTAAAAATTATTTGAGTGATAACGTTGGGAAAGGGAACAAATTTGGAAATTTCCCCCATTACCGCAAAAAAATCACCCCAGGAAGTTGTAATTCAAATACCACCAAAGGAGAAATATTCCATTGAAACTTGTTCTAAAAATGTTGTTGAAACTCGAAACCCTAGAATCTCTCTCAACCATTCTTATCAATTTGAAAATGAAATATTTGAGCTCGAATTTGAGGGATTTATCTTTTTTCTTTCACCAAATCTTTTGTGTCTCCAGGAAGGTGACTATAAAACTATGGAAGACTTGCATCAGTTGGAGAATCATAAATATGTGGATTCCATTGAACCCTGGTTTCGAGCAGTCATTAAGCCACCTTATTTCCTCATCATTCGAAAACTCTTGGTACCATGTCAATTGAAGCAACTGGTTTCTCACACTTCGGTATGTATTGAATTTTATTCTTTAAAACTAAGTGTAAGTATAATCAACAATTTGTTACGCACGTGTATTCATTGGAAGTACGCCTACACTTAACGGTGATATTTTTTCTTTAAAAATAAGGTAGGATAATATGAGAATATTAAAGATGGTATAACAACATTCATGAAATTGTGATTCCCTAAAGTACAACTTTTGGAATTTCTATTATCATGCAGTCTTGTGGGTAGACCTATCAGAGGAACTTTACACTTAATACCTCATATTTTAAAAGTGACTTTGACTATGGGTCAATATGTATTTTCATAAGTTTTTTTTTTCTCAGTAAAATTAAACTATTTCTATTGAGCAAAATATAGTACAATCAAGAGAGACGGGAAACCGGTCTATCGGAAATGATGTAACTATCAACCTCGGTACCGGAGAAGGAATGCACCATGCACAGAGCTACATCAAATGACTAGAAAGCAAAAAGAACGACTTCTACTCCACATGGGAAGAAGTCTCAACACTAAGTTTTTTCCCTTTCTTTTTATTGACTTTTATCCAGCTGTCCTGGGGTGTGTGAGCTAAAACAACTTGAATATTGGAGTTCTTCAACAGGGGGATCTCCTTATCTGATTCAAAGGAGGAGGTCTCATGGACGCATTTCTGGGTGATCTCTGTGACAGTGGTATGTACAGGAGTAGCAGTGGACTGATCCATCATCTGAGGCGCCTAGTCTGGTTCTGCGTCGCTCCCCTCATCTTCCGAGCTTGAGGAATCAGAGCTCATTGCTGGCGACAGAGAAAAAGGGGTCCATCTCTTGGGCTTGGTCTTTGCAATGTTATCCCTTTTCGTTTTTGTTGGGACAGATGAGCAAGAATTCTGCAGGTGCCCTGTTAGGTGACAGTGGCGACAACGGAAGGCAGTATTCTCGTAATCCAGTTTCTGGGTCCAAACAAAGTCATTGATCTTGAGATCGTTTTAGTCTGGCAATCCCTTACTTAGATCTAATTCCACACATATTCTGGCATATGTGTAAAGGCCTTGATTTTCCCGCCAGTAATCTCCCATTAAAAAATAGCCCAAGGTGTTGTTGATGCCTCTGTAGACTGCAATATGCCACAGGTGGGCTGGTAAGTTTGGAAGCCTGATCCAAACAGGTATTCTGGTGATAACTGTAGTTGCTGGGTCAAAATCTGGGAACCATGGAGTTAAGAAAAGCCCAGGAGTTCCCATAAAACAAGGAACTTCTTCTAAAGCTTGTTCATAATGCTTAGGATTGTCGAACAGAACAATAAAATATCCTTTTGAACAGAAGTTGACCTTGCAATGGTGAGTCCAGTTGGAATGGATCCAGTCATAGAGTTCTTTGGAGCACGGCCAAAGCCCATTGAATCTGCATATGATGGCTCTTTTTGCAAATTTTTGAAGGTCATCTGCGATGCCAGGGTGGGAGATCTCAACAAAGGGAACCTCCTCCAATTTGTCAACTAGAAAAGGCTGGGGTTTGGGGGCCTCAGGGGTTTTGGGATTCTCAGAGTGTACTGCATCTTTGTAGGAGAAGGGAGGAGTAGAAGAAGATTGTCCTGCAGAGCCCCCTCTCAGACGAAGGGAAAACACTAAGGAGCGATTAATTTTTATGCTGTAAGAAGAGAGGGGAAGAAGGTCATCGAGTTGTTTACCTTGAAATAGAAGTCTTTGAAGGGCTGAGGGAATCCCGAACCGGTGTTCCAGGTTTGCCTTGAGATTCTGTACCAGGTCGGATGGGCGGACCCAATGCAGAATGGTCTTGCCAGAAAGCTGTGTGACTTGAATCTGGAAGGGTGCTGAGAGATTTTTAAATGCCTTCCAGAACAACGCAGTGCCAAAATCTTCTGGATCTTCAGTTGCTTGACTATCTGGAAGTGGAAGGGGAAGAAATTTCTTCTGCAGATAGAAACTACCTTTCCAGCACAGATCCGCTGCAAAGGACAGGGCTGCAGAACTGAAGAGGGGCCGAATGTTCGTTTGCTGCATAAGAACCCTTGCCGCGCTGCCCTTACGGAGTGAATCGAGAGAGGCCAATGCTTGGGGCGTATCCAGGGTTTTTTTTGCGAGCAATGAGTCTGGACTGCTGTCAAGCAGAGTAACAGGATATCGGCAGAGAGCGCAGACAAGTTGGAGAAGATGTCAGCCGTCGATTGGGGGTGTAAGCATCCATGCTACAGTAAGGGGGCCTTTCAGAACCTGAAGATTTGGGGCAGGATCAGCCGCCGCAAGGGAGAAAGCAATTGGAAATCCAAGCCTGGTCGGCGCTAAAGCTCCAAAGGAGAGAGCGGCCGATAGCGGGGAGAGAGAAGAAACCCTAGACGCCATTCTTTCCTTGATGAAGAGATCATTTGATTCCAAGAATACTCGTTTAGGCAAAGCTAAGATGATTTCTCTATTCTATGTTGATCATGCCTAGCATTGTATTTTTCATGTGACTTAAGTAACATTCAATATGTATTTTCATAAGTTACATGTAATAACTTTCTCCTATTTCTAAAAAACTATTATTCCAATGAGAAACCTCCTATGGTGGACCACACCTGCAAAAATCTAATAATATTTCATAAATAACCCTGGCATGTTCAACTCAAGAAATATTTTTGGTCATTATCTGATAAATCTTTAAATAATTTCTTAGGGTAGCATGACCAACTAGTAAATAATAGTAATTAAAAACTTTTCACGCTTTCCTGCACTCTTAAGGAGTATACTTTCTTCCCCGCCTATTAAGTAACCCATCTAAGGTCAATCATAATCAGAGTTAACAAAAAAAAAACATAAACGAATTAATTGAGGGATAGGAGGTCTCGTTATGACATGACCTACTATGATCATGGGTCCTAAGGAGAATGGCATTACCACACTGGTCACCAAGCCAGGGTAATAGATTTAAGTTGAAAAAATGGAAGACAAGAGGTCTCATTGCGAGTCAACTTGTTCATTCTTGTTAGCTATCGTGAATGGAACTGTCGATAGCTGGTTACCAAGGCAGGACAACAGCCTTCAATTAACTTAAAAAAATGAAAAGAAAAATTAAAAAAAATATTCTTAAATGACTCTGCCAATCTATATCTAATAGGTGGGACAAAAGCATTTCATGAGGTTAAAAGGTACCCCTGTCAAGGCTATGGATGCCTACTGGAAGCAGGGCCATGCTTATGGTATTAAAGTTAATTTTACACTATGATTTACTTGGTTGTTTTCGCCCTTCCTTGAACTCACTAACAATCTATTTGAAAATGGCTTTAAAATCCTTTTGTTGTTATGCCTTGGAGTTCTATCTTTTGGAATGATTTTTATGGATGTTGGACCCTTAGTGCAGGTGGTTCATTATGTTGGACATTGGGTTCAACGCTCCTTGTGTGTTTCACAACATGGACTAACTGCCTCTCATGGATCCTAACTCTGGCGATTGTAGTGGAGACTAACGCCTGCGGGTTTTTGTCTAACGGAAATTGTGTTTCCAACAATTGGTATCAGAGCGACATGTCTCAAGTTCGAAACTCACCCAGCTTTCATTAGGTGGGAGATTGTTATACATTGGGTTCAATGCTCCCCGTGTGTTTCGCGACATGGACTAACCACTTCTCATGGATCCTAGCTCTAGAAATTATAGCAGAGACTAACGCTTGCAGGTTTTGGTCTAATGGAAATCGTGTTTCCAACAAATTATACCCTGACAAGAAGAACTTCAACAATACATGGATAATGGTAAAATGATCACTATGGGAAAGTATTTCTATGTTCACTTTTAACATTATGGTTTTTAAATCAATTCACTCATGTTTACAATGAGGATATCAAAGTGAAACTTCTGACCAGGGATGCCTCCGAGATATTCTTTTTAGAAATTTTAAAAGCTATCTATTTTATTCAAGTAATAACACCATCCTTGCAATTTAGTTTTTCCATGGTATTTTTTTTTTTAGGTTTTCTTGAAATCAGTCTACGCAAATAAAGAGTCCAACAAACACTCTGTTTTAGGAGTAATATTTAACTAGCGCAGGAAGTGTGATCACGCAAAATTGCAGGAACATCAATTTGAATGCCTATAATTTTTTTTAATCTTTGTATTTTTTAGAGGAAGTGACACTACCAGATTTCCTTGCATGAGGACATGCAAGATGGTCAACATGGGGGGATGTTGGGCTTCCAATTTGTCTTATTTTTATTCATTTTTCTCGTCCTGTCGAGTGGCTTAATGATTATTTTTGAAGAATATTTGTTACTTGTTCATTTTAACAAGATTAAAATAACATTAATGAAAGTTTAATAAAGCCTTGTCTATTGCAGGGATAAAATTGATTCGATCATGCATTTACCTGCCTGCACCAGAACAATGTCACAAGGATAGATAGAGTGGATTTAGAAATTTCCAAAGTCGAAGTGTGGTTTGAGAAGTTGACAGTCAATGCAAATGTTTATATTAGAAATAAAGCTCTACCAACTCTATTCAACTTTACTGTCAATAATTTTGATAGTATCCTCAACTTTATCTGACCTTACCAGCACATACCAAGATCATATGCTTGAATTCATTTTCTTTTGCAACCTTTGCAGAAGGTATCTCAAGACAAACGTGTTGTATGTAAAGCTGTTGAGAAATAATTGAAACAGAATGGTGGAATCCATGCATTCGAGTTGAGGGACACCTCCATATCCAGTTTTCTATGTGCTGGGTGTGGAAGGAATCATGGATTAGATGCATCTATTTAGATAATAGCTCAAAAGAACATCATAGAGTGTGGAAGCCTGTAGGTGGGTTCGATGGGACTTACGCAGCCTACGATATTGAGGTTTGAACATGGTAATGAATTTCGACCTGAGCATGGCTACGCCCTGGAACTCAATAGGTCAACACAATCGCACTGGCTGATAGAAAATTAATTCTTCTTCCTTCTATTGACATATTCATAAACATGAAGTACAAGTGCAAGAATAAAATATCGTGACTGCAATGGGTCCTGCAGTGGAGAAAAGCAGCAACAAAATTTCCCATTCTCTATGATCTGAATGGAATGTATTAGTTTTGTTGTGTTAATTATCCAAACAGTAATTGAAATGTGTGCACAAGGTTCTCTGAAGTTTGCAGGTGAAACAAATGATTTTAACTTAGTTAAAAAAAATTATGTGTGAGGTTAAAGCATGTAAATTTCTTATAAAACACTGTACAGCAGTAAATAATAGAGAATTAAATATCACATGTAACAGTACTCAGCAAATTTGATGAAGCAGTTCACCCCTCCTGGGCTACATTTGTTGGTCCAGCTCCCAATGGTATGTCCCTCATATCTTATTGCTAAAAAATGGTAAGTACATGTGAAATAAAACCTCAAATGGCTATTCTCTCTATAAAAACAGCTTCATAATGCTTGAATTAGCCAGGAATGACTATTCATTTGCATAAAATAGAGAATGGATGCTCAATACGCTGAAAACACCCTAGTGGCCCTAATGGCTCCATGACCTTTCCCAAAGCTAAACCTACACAAGATGACCTCTGATGGCTCTGAAACATATTCCAATGTCTTCACAATGTTGATAATACCAAAAATTTACTATCCATGCATCAAAATTGGTCGAAAATCCAAGGAGTTTTGTCCAAAACAGCAAATTGCCTAATATCCCTTAAAAAACTCCTCCAAAACTGGAGGAACTCCAGTTAACACGTCCAAAATAGCATAATCCGCTAAAATTTGGGGGTCCCACTAGCTTAACCACCGGAGGACTATTATTAAGTTTAATGCTAGTGGCATGGTCACATATGACACCTCCATGGATTAACCGCCGGATAAACCACGCGGATAACATTGCAATAAGCGTTTCCATCCACATGTGACCACGTCCGTGTATAAACCGTTGCGTTTCGCTGACTGTGGTTTGGATGAAGGATTTGGTTCCGAGTGGAAGGTCTAATGGAATGTGGGGGCTTTCCCTTAGGGGTTGGCCCCCTTTTTCCACCAACACAAATCATTTTAAACTTTATAATAAAGCATTTCCACCATATATTTAAGAACTAATGTGTGGCGTGGCAGTCACGCATGTGCACGCAAGCGGGAAGGTCCCGCATTCGATTCCGTGGAAATCCAAATATTTTTCATGACCAATTATCCTCCGGCCTGGGGCCACGTGGAAGCCTCTGGGCAAGCCACGTGGCGCCCTCTGATAGACCAATAAAACCTTAAAAAAAAAAGAAAAATTGCGAAAAAAAAATTTGTTACAAAACTTTTATGTAAAGTCAAACTAAGTCAAAGGTCTAGTTTTTGGAATTTACTGGGCTTTTCAAACCTTCATAACTTATGCATACTACCTCTATTTTTTGAACCATTCACGGCGCCTGAATCACATTTTTGAACTATGGACATGATCTCTTGATCACTCTAGAAACTTGACGCGTAACATCACATGTCAACTTGTGAGCAGCTCACGCAAATATAAAATCGATTAGTCAAAATTGACTTTCCAGTAACATCCATTCTAGGAAAAGAGGAATGATTCACCAGAATCATTCCCTCTTTTGACATTTAGTTGCAAACTAATTTTCTTTCTGGCAAATTGTTAACCTCCCCTCCTATCTTCTGATTAGCTATTAAAATCCCAGTATGTAATTCATTGTCTATATCAATCGACTGAAGCAAGTATTCAATTAATTAATGTTATTAGAGAGATAGGAATTAGGAAATCAATCAAGCCGAGGTAGTGCACACAACGGGATGAAGGCGCGGAAGGGAGGAGGAGTCAGTCCTGATGTAGCGCCACGCATTTGAAATCTGCGGATCGCTCCTCTGATCTTGCTGGAGCTGAGTGTTTGCATCATGATGTAAAGATTGTTTTTTTCAGGAATTAATTGAAGCAATTTTTATTCATGTTCTGTTTATTTCTTCATTTCATCTCATGATCTTGATTACTGTGTGAACCAAGTTAATCGAGGATGCGAGCTGGCTGGGTTGGCTGCCAGCCCATCTCGACACCACTCTTCATTTCTTAAGTTAATTAGCATTTAAATTATCAGTTACTATGTGAATTTTCTTTCATCATTTATAGTCTCTTCCCTTCTCCAGATTGGTGTTGTTTAATTTACTGCAACATTTTCCTTTCAATTACGGAATTAATTGATTTGATGCAACGTTTTCCTTTCAACTGCAAGATTAATTTAGTCTGTTGTATTAAGGAATTGTCCTGCACTTCCAAATACTCCTTCATATTAAATTATGTCCCTCCATATTGTTTGAATTTACAAGATCGATGTTTCCTTTATGAGCTCTAACGTTAACTCGAATTGATCCAAACCCACTTAATTAATATTCTACAATCTGAGATCGACTTGAGTATTTATGGTTTTGTAAGCCGACGTTCATAAAAGGGGAAACTACACTATGATTGAAAAAACAATATTTATTTTCCTTCAAAAAAAAAAATATTTATTTTCCTTCAAACTTATGGACAGTTCCACACGATCTATTTCCGGGGACAAGGAAGGCAAGGGATTTATATTAATTCAATTTCTTTCATAAGTTATTTTCACAAGTAGATTTACTTGGTATGATTCTCATGCTTTCAGGTTAATTTCACACAGGATTAGTGCAAGCAGAGTTAGTATTTGAATTTATTCCAACATTTATAGTCTTTCGATATGGTGTCAACACCGCATTGGTTTCTAGTTATGATTTCTTTCCTATTTGCTTGTAATTAGAATTTCTTTTCGCATTGTTAATTGCCTTTTATTTCCCGCATGATTTTAATTGTTTGGATTGTTGTTTTCTCGAATTATATTTTAATGCAGGATTTCATTTATTTAATGCGCAAGATAGACTAGAGACTTGTTTTGCAGGTTGTCAAGGGATTTCTTTGGAATTTCCAGAGCTGTGTCTCAAAGTTCATGAACTATCCGAATTGAAAAATTAAATGTTGGTACATTTATAGTCCTTATACTACACCAAACAAACACTCAAAAGAAAAAATGTTGTTCATTTGACCGAACAACCGTTGTTCAGTTGATTGAACAACAATTGTTCAATCGTTTGAGCAGAAATAACACACCAAAGAAAAACGTGTTGTTAATTTGACCAAATAGCGGTTGTTCAGTCGATTGAATAGCAACTGTTCAATCATTTAAACATCAAAAACTCTCAAAAGAAAAATGCGTTGTTCACTTGATCGAACAACAACTATTCAATCATTTGAACATAAAACTTACCAAAGCGTAAATCATAATCAAATACAAGACAATATATACATTATTTACAATATGAAAAGACATATTTTTACAAAGGTAAATTTGTCAGTTCGTTACTCCTTGCAGCTAAACTTTGCATGGCGGGGTCGTCGCGTACTTGATGGTAGAAAGACTTTTTTGTGAGTGGTTTATGATAAAGGCGTACCCGATTTCCATTTACTCATAAGGAAGGTTCAAACCCATCTATGGTGGTCAAAGTGAGAGTGTCATTTTTATGCACTTATTGAATTTCATACGGGCTGAGCCACCTTGTCTGCAGCTTACCTAGGAAGTCTTGAAATCTGGAGTCATAGAGGAGTGCCCAATCTCCTTCCTGGAATTTCTTCTTCTTGATAAGGTTGTCATGCCACTTAGCATGTTGCTGCTGAACGATTGCGATACATTGTAAAGCAAGTAACCGAGCCTCATCCAATTCAATTATTTGCTGAAGTCTTTTGATTTGAGCCTCTGTCAAGTCTAGTCTTTTGACGGAGGCTTCTTGCGTAGTTCTAAGGATCTTTATTTCAAATTTTATGGGAAAAATTGGCTCTTTGATGAATACCAGTTGGTACGAAAAATGTCCAGTAGTATTTCGCCAAGTTGTACGATAGTCCCACAAGGCCTCTTGCAGTCTAGTAGCCCAATCCCGCCGATGTGTCGAGAACATTTTATTCAGAATTTCTTCAATGACTTTATTGGTACTTTCAACCCGCCCATTCGCCTGCGGATGATAGAGAGAAGTGATTCTATGCATGATTTGGTGGTTCTGCAGAGTGGATGTAATTCTATGTCCTACAAATTGTGCCCCTCCATCTATTATCACTTCCCTGGGTAAACCATACCGTACAAATATCTCGAAAAGAAAATTAATAACAGTTTCCTCTGTAGCTCTCGGCAATTCTACTGTTTCAACCCATTTTGTTACATAATCTGTGGCAACTAGTATGTAAGCTTTCTGGTTTGAGGGTGGATTGAATGGACCAAAAAAATCTAGCTCCCACCTTTCAAAAGGTTCTGTTATCACCGAAAAAAATGAAGCATCATTTGACAAGGTTAAATAGGTTCATGTGTCAAAAATTGGGTTATAGGATTCATTTTTTTATATGTTTGGTCAAGGGAAATATAAATTTTTCTTTTTTAAGTTTACCCTAAGGTCTAAACCCACTCATTTTCAAACTCCCTCATGTCACATCACTCATCATTTTCTGACTGATCTCAATTTCCAAGGTTTTTGTACCAAAAATGCCATTTTATCCAAGAAACCACAATTTTGTAGCGAAATACACTGTGAAAGTCACTTTTCGCTATGAAACCACTGATATTTTCGTAGCGAAAAAAACCAAATTAACACTAGAAACACTACGAAAGCGTGTTTTCTTGTCTGTCTTGTCAATATAGTTGTTAGGTGTCAGAAAATCGTTGGGAAAGGGTAAGTTAGATGCTATTCGAGTCATGAAGGGATAAAATCAAGGTACATGCCATCATGATCAGTTTAGTTATGTATGATTCATCATAAGGTCATGAGGAGATATCAAAACTTTAAATCCTTTCCTAATTCAGTCATTTCTCATTTCTCACTCCTTCTTGCGTGATATTGAGCTTTGGAGAGCTAGTGCACTAAGCCAAAGCTATGGCTGGTGTTTTCAAAGGTTTACATTGAGCATCATCAAGCGAGGCTGCAATTCATCAAGTGAGGCTGTGAATACATTGAAGAAACCATCGCAGAGAAAAGAAGGACAAACAAGGGTGGTCAATGCCTGATATATGAACCTGCAGACATGAATCTGATCAATGAAGACCCAACAACAGTGGAAGTGTTCAGAAGGACAAGTTTCTTACATTTTTTTGAGAAATTACAAGGCTACCATACACAGGTTTCCAAAGAGTTTGCTTTGAATTTCAGTGGAATAGCCACCAAAGTGGGAATGCTAAATCTGTCCATCACACCAGAGGTTATTGTAGCTGCTACAGGGATCCCAAGAGGACAGGAGAAGTGGTTCAAAGGTTTCAAGTTTAACATGGAGCAGTGCAAAGAATTCATGAAGCCCTAAAACAGTGAAATGGATCTTACCAATGTTGTTCCAAGGAGCTGCATAAAAGACAACTATTCAAAATTGTTGCTCATCATCCAAAGGTACTTTACTTGTGAAGGGAGATACCACAAAGTATATTCATATCATTTCAAATTACTTCTGCACTTTACTGGTAATATTTCCCTTGATCTACCTTTCTATTTGCGTAGAAGTTTGTCAAAAATGGCAGATAAGGTCCAAGCAAAGTCTGAAGGGAGAGAGACTTCATTATTTCATCATGGTTTAATGAAGTTATTGGTTTTAGATGAACTTCAAAGGTTAGGCAGAGACTGGTCCTCATTCTTGTTTGTTAGTGATTTTGAATTAGATTCTCTTACTCCTTCAAGAACTCCTAAACCTAGAAAAATTCCATCACCATTAACAGTAAAGTACAGTGAACCATTAATAGCAGAACCAAGTGAACCTGCAAGTGTAGAACCAAGTGAGCCAACTTTGACAAAGACATAGCAATTGCAAAGTTTTGACACACCAAATATCCCACCTTCAAAACAAAAGTCAAAAGTGGTCAAACCTACAAAACAAAAACAAGATGTGAGTAAACAAGAAACAAAAAGGAGGACAAGGAGCCAAACAGTGGCCTTAGAAGAGAAAACAGTGGATGTAGAGGACAGAGAAATAGCTAAAGGAAATCTTGAAGATATCTTATATGCCATTGACATAGAAGAAACTCCTATAGTCCAGGCTGAGGACATAGAGGAAGGTGGACAGAAGTAAAAAAAGGCTAAATCTGCAAATAAATTAGAATTTGAGGGAGAGGATGGAGATTTCATGTTCCAAGCAAGAAAGCCTATGAAGGAATATTTTAGAGAGCAATAAAGAACTTCGACCACCTACTGTCACAGTCCAACCATGACAGGAGGTCATTGACCTTTCATCACCTGTAGAGAAAGATAAAATTAGCAAAACAAAGAAAGGAAAAGAGAAGATGATGGAAAAAATAGAGTTGCAGCTCCTTGAATAACAATTGAAATTGTCCAATCATGAAATTTCTGTTATGAAAAGAGAAGCAAGGAAACATAGTGTGGAGAATATTATATCTGAAAAGATGAAGGCAATTTGGGAAGAAGACGTTGACAGTGTTTCCAAGACTTTGAATAACACACAACAACTTATCAAATGGACCATTCCAGCAAGGAAAGAGGCCAAACATGTCAGGAGGATGAACACACAGTTGAAAGCCACCAATAGAAGATTAAAATACTAGGTTAAGGACCTCCAAGAGCAGCTTGAACTAATTCATGAAGAGTTAGAGAAAAAAGGCCTTAAAATGACAATGCTTGAAGAGCCAATAGCTCAACCAATTATAAATGAGGAAGAAATGCCTCAAGGATCATAAGGTGAGTTGGTTTATGGTTTTTAAGGCTAATGGGTTAGTAACAAGTTTTTGGCACTTATGAGGTTTATTTTTCAACTTATACAAAAATATGGAATTTCAACACTTTTCAGCAATTTCGTAGCGTGCTTAGGCTTGAAGGACAGTAAAACGCTACAAAACTATTGTAGTTGTTCTTTTTCCTTTTTGAACCAGTTTTGGTAGCTGTCAAGAGGTAAAATTGATGTTGGAGATGTGTCTAAGGATGATGAAGACCATGCTAAAGGAAATAATCAAAAATTTTGAGGTTAAATGGCATTTTTGAAGCGCTACGAAAGTACACTGCAAAACTGCCTTACTTTCGTAGCATACTGTGTTAGAGATATTTTAGCACATTTTGGAGCATTTTTAGACAAATGGATCTTATCTAAGAGTTAAGGAACCATGACAAAGATTTATTCAGCAATCAAAGACCACGAAATGAAGATAAATTAGCAGCCAAATCATTTGTGGAAGAAGAGGACCATTTTCCTAAAAAACATGGTTTTGTTTCCAGTTTTAGAGGAGGTCAGTTAAGTGGTCATGTAGTGATGAATCCCATCATCCCAATTCAAACATGTGAAATCATACTTGTCAACAATGTAATTGTTTTAGAGGATAACGTTGTTAAATGTAATAATGAGCATTTTGAGTCCTAGTAGAATAAGGACTGTCAAGTAGGATAACTGTCATTTTGTCATTAAGTAGATGTTTTATGGTTATGTAAGGTGTCGTTAGGCAAAAATTCGATGAATCTAGCCAGGAGGTAGAGCATCTCATGATGTAACAAGTCTATTAAAGGCCATTGAGTCTAATTTTTCAAGGGTTGGAGATTTTTTGGCAAAGACAACTTTATGTAATTTGACTGTTTCAACAATACAGAGATTTGTTACTTGACCAACCTGATATTTTGATTGAGTTTTTAGTGCCTACCTATCTTATCTATATCTTTTATATATCCCATTTGCAGTGGTTTTCATTTATAATACTCAGAATTAATTCATGTAATGGTCTGACTTCTTTTATAGATGAATTGACTATGTATTTTCATGTTTCGTGTGTGTGTGTGTACTACTGCTAAAAACTCTTACCTGCCTCAACTTCCATGTCAAGTAAGCTCACTACTGAATTACTGAAAGTGTTGACTCCATAAGCCCAATGTTTTCATACTGATACTGTTTTCAACCTACACTCATCATAAGAAATTTGTTTACTAAATAGAGTTAGCCATCTAAACACATCTTTATTTGATATCATTAACCCTTTGAGAGAGCCCCCTCGGACTGAAGAGGCTAAGCTTAAGTCAAAAGATTGGTTTGAAACAGTTACATGAGATTTTCTAATTAGTAGCCTATCAGACACAATTTTGTGATAACAGTTTCTATCACCAATTGTGGTTGTAGGGGAATTTCATCAGATTGACCAGGGCGGCCCATTCTTTGGCAGCTATCGCAGGCCTGCACATATTTCTTAGCATCCTTAAAAATAATGGGCCAATAATAGCCCATTTGTAATACTTTGTGCCTGGTTCTACGGTCTGCGAAGTGTCCACCGCAAGTTTCATTGTGGCAGGCCCTTAGGATGTCAAAAATTCCATCTTCCTGGATGCATCTGCGTATGTGCATATAAGCTCCTGTGTGGAAGAGATACCCAACAATCCAGGAAAAGCGAGCACTGCGTTGGAAAATCAACATCCTTTCTTTTGCTGTTAAATGTATGAGCAGTTTTCCTATGGCGAGATAATTTTCCACATTCGCATACCGCGGTGTGTTGGGCTTCAAAATGTCATACAAATATCACTCATTACCATACATTTTTCACCTATGCTTCCATTATATCACTCATTATTCACTACCATGTCACGTCATTTTCCCTATTGTTCATCATTAATGGGTCTCATTTATATCTTCCAAATATTATTTATTTTCAAGCATTTTTAAGAGAAATTCTTGATTAAATATTAGAAAATAATATATTTTATGTAATATCGCTTTTCAGGGATATCTCTAAAACACAGGCAAACTCTAACCACAGATGGACTGGGAGGGCATTTACCAGATATTTCACCTTTGAAAAGAGGATGAGATTTGGAGGCTATCTGGCCCTTTCTAGACTCTGTCTAAGAGTGTGGGATAAAACACGACAAGAGGTACAGAAATCGAAATGCAAAGGGAAGGAATAACAAAAATGCAAACATACAATAGCGTGTATATAAAGCATGAATAGATACTCAATAAATACCAAGAGAATGCTGAGCCATTTTATTAATCTGATAAATATAGAGGAGTACAATAGGTGATCAAACAATAGCACCTAAACTTGCACAAGGCAAGTTAAGATCTACTCTCAGTACGCTGCATGGAATGGCTGCGTATTAGATCTGCATTCCATCTGCTAGAAACGGCTGTGTAGTAGTCCCGAAATTCCTCCTTACGGATCTATGCTTTCCTCCCACTGATCACGTCATCACTGTCTGGATCTTCAATAATATGATCACTGCTGATCCATAAATTCCCAATACAGACTGCGTCCTTCCACTTAGGACTGCGCAGTCAATATACTTGTTGCTCCTCCATAGATGTCGCGCAGTTAATAGATGCGCTGCTCCTCACAAATACAATGGATCGACTTTCCTACAAAAACACTGGCGGAACTACCTCACCTGAGCAGGCACTCAAAGTCCCCCGGGGCTGAGGGTGAGATCTCTGAACGAAGACACTCAATGCGCTAAATAGTGCTGTAGATAGGCTAAATAGCCAGCGTGCTTCAAGTCTCAATGACCAGATTCAAAATGCATAAATTATCATGATGTCAGAATGAAGAAACTATCTTCCTTATATAGCGTTGACCGCTCTCAAAACCTACAGCTTCCTCCACCCATGATACCACGGTAATATCCCTTGGCTGCGTGCGCCTCCACCCACGATACCATGGTAATACCCCTTTGTTGCGTGCCCAATTCGGCCCCCTTGATTACAACATGCGTCTACTAGGAATTCCCCCTTATTTTACAGTGAGTTGTGTTCCCTTTACTCACTTTTATTCATAATCTAACTACTTAAAGAAAAATTGACCAAAATCTAGTATTTCCAATTAGCTATTAATAATTGGGAATATTACAGTCTCCCCCAGCAAAATATTGTTTGTCCCCAAGCAACTGTAGTGATGGATGATGCAAGATTTTCTCATTCTCCCAAGTAGCATCCTCATCCGGCAAATTCTTCCACCTCACCAAGAACTCTCAGATTGTCGTGTTTTGCAACTGCCTTTCCCTGGTATCAATGATGGCCTCAGGCTATAATACCAAATTCCCTTCATCATCTGTAGGTGGTAGCTCCTTCGTCACCATCACCTGCTGCCCCAATGCCTTCTTCAAGCATGATACATGGAAAATGCTATGAATCTTTTTGCCTTGGGGCAGCTCCAACTCATATGCAACATGTCCAACCCTGCGTATCACCTTGTATGGTCCATAAAAATGAGGCTTGAGCTTCTCAGTTCTCTTTTGTTTCAGTGATGACTGTCGGTATGGCTGTAAACGTAGGTAGACCACGTCTCCTACCTCAAATTGTCTTACCATCCGACCCCTATTGGCATACCACTTCTGTTGGTTCTGCACTGTAGCCATGTTATCCTTGAGAGCGCGGAGAATGTCCTAACTCTCCTAGATCCAATCTTTGGCCCTCGGGGCCTTGCTAGCACCCAACATCATATCAACAAGAGATAAAGAATGGTACCCATACAAAGCATAGAATGGTGTCATACCGATGGACATGTGATATGTGTTGTTGTAACAGTACTCCCCCAGATGCAGCCACTTCAGCCATGCTCTCTGCTGCCCACTAACATAGTTACGCAAGTAGCCCTCCAGCCACTTGTTAACTATCTCTGTCTGCCCATCTGTCTGTGGGTGATAGCTGGTGCTCGGTGTCAGCTCCGTCCCTACCAGCCGAAAAATCTCCTGCCATAATCTGCCCATAAAGCGGTTGTCCCTGTCACTGATGATGGTCTTGGAAAGACCATGCAACCTAAAAATCTCTCTGAAGAACAGCTCCACCACCTACGTTGATGTATAGTGTGTGGATATGGCGAAAAAATGTGTGTACTTCGTCAGCCGATCAACGATGACAAATATAAAGACCTTTCCCTGCACCATGGGCAACCCTGTGATGAAATCCATCAAAATGCTCTCCCATTTCCCCTCTGAAATGGGAAGAGGCTGCAACAAGCCTACGGGATGGTTCATATCCCCCTTGTTTCTCTGGAAAACTTCGCACTCCCTGATATGCTGGAGCATGTCCCCCTTGAGGCCTTTCCATGAGAACCTCTCTCTGATATCTCAGTAGGTTTTGGTAAACCCCTAATGGCCAGACAATGGTGAGTCATGAGACGCCTAAAGTATCTTCTCCTTGAGCTGGGAGCCCTCCGTCAAGAAGATCTTATCTCTGTAGTATATGATCTCATCTATCACCCTATATATATCATCCATCAACTGACCATCCAGAACCTCACAGGTGAACCTATCCTTGGATTATTCCACCAAGAGTCGAGCCTTCCAATCTGTATCCAAGCTCATCAGAGACAACATGGCTGGCCTACGTGAAAACGCTTCTGCTACCACGTTATTCTTCCCTTTGACATATTCAATGTCAAATTCATAAGCCTGGATCTTGCTAATCCACTTCTACTGCCTCTCCTGTAGCTGTTTTTGCTCCAAAAAGAACCTGAGGCTGTTGTGATCAGTCCTTACCCGAAACCTGTTACCCACTAAGTACTTCCGGAATTTGGCCAATGCATGCATAATGGCCAACATCTCCTTGTCGTATATAGGATAAAACCGCTCATGAGGAAGGAGCTTTCTGCTCTCATAGGCTATAGGGTAGCCTCCCTGCATCAAGATTGTGTCGATCCCCTCTACTGACACATTACACTCCAAAACAAAAGGCTGCGTAAAATCTGGAAACGCAAGCACTGGACAGCTGCTCATAACCTCCTTGAGCCTGTCAAAAGCCCGCTGCGATGTATCCGACCAACTGAATGCCAACTTCTTCGTCAAATCTATAAGGGGTACCGCAATTTGAGAGAAACTCTTGACGAACTTGTTGTAATATGTGCAGATGCCAATAAATCCTCGAAGTTTCGTCACGTTTCTCATCTCTGGCCAGTCTTTGATGGCCCTGATCTTCTCCTCGTTGACCCTCACTCTGTCCACTCCTATGATGTGTCCCAAATACAACATCTCATTCATCCAAAACTCACACTTGGAGAGCTTAGCATAGAACTGTTGCTCCTCCAAGATATGCAGTATCGCCTCTATGTGTTGGAGATGCTCCTCCCAAGTCGTGTTGTATATCAATATATCATCGAAAAATACCAACACAAACTTCCTCAGATGACTGCGGAAGATATGGTTCATTCATGTCTGGAAAGTAGCTGGGGCGTTGGTTAGCCCGAAAGGCATAACCAAAAACTCAAAGTGGCCGTAATGGAACCTAAAAGCGGTCTTGGGAATGTCCTGTTCCCTCACGCAAATCTGGTGGTACCCGGATCTCAAATCGATCTTTGTGAAGAACTGGGTTCCTCTCAACTCATCCATCAGCTCATCAATCCATGGTATGGGGTACTTGTTCTTCAGGGTCTTCTTATTTAGGGCCCTATAATCAATGCAATTTCTCAATGTGTCGTCCTTCTTCTTCACCAACACCACCTAAGAAGCAAAAGGACTGGTGCTAGGCCGAATATGTCCAAGAGCCAACAACTCCTAGATGGCCCACTCAATCTCATCCTGATAGGCCTTGGGGTGCCTATAGGGTGTGGTAATAACGGCCTGGATGCCCTGTTCTAACTCAATAGTGTGCTCATACCCCCGATCTGGTGGCTGTCCCGACGGTATCTCTCCAAATACCGTCTCATACCTATTGAGGATGGCCTGTATATCCGGATGAACTGTCTGCCTGGTAGCCTCTGCCACTGATGCCCATAACTCAATTTCCCATTCTATGTCTCCCTTCCAGAATTCTACCTCCATCTGGTGAGCTGAAACAGTTTGAGGTGGGTAAGTGTGCATCCCACGTATCTTCTCATGCTTCCGAGTCTTCTTGTCATCCCATTCCATTTCCAAGGCCTCCCAATCTGTGGTGACTTTTCCCAAAGTAATCAGCCACTGCACACCCAATACCACATTGGTATCCGGTATGTTAACCACAAAAATGTGGTCGATCACTATGTAGGTACCCATCATCACAACCAGCTCTAGAACATAGTTTGCACAGTGCATCGTCTGATCTCCTAGGACCAACACTGAAAATCCATCAAATTCCTCTGTTGGTATGCATCTCCTCTCAACCATCTGTGCATCGATGAAGTTGTGGGTTTCCCCACTATCTACCAGAACTGAAACTCGTTGCCCATGAATTGTCCCTCGGACCCACAACGTCAGATACTTGGGTACTCCTCGCAATGCTGCAAGGGTCCCCCTTGTGGGTGCAAAAGCTGCACCTCCTGCCCCTAGAGGTGGAGGTGGAAAGTGATCTTGCTCTGTCTGACTATCTCCTGCCTCCCCATCCTCATACTCATCCTCTTCCCTGCTACTCTCGAAGAAGACCTCAATGAAATGTGCTTTGCTAGCAGCACATCTGTGACCTGGTGCCCACAGCTCCTGACAGGTGAAGCACAACCTCTTCTTCTTCAACTCCCTCCAGGCATCATCATCGAGCTATACCCTACCCTGATTTCCCTTTGGAGGCGGAATCCTCACATCCTTCCCCTTTGGCTAGAAACCCTATTTCTGGGGGTAAGGTGTCTTGGTCCGAGGTAAGGCATCCTGCAAATCTCGAGTCCTGCCAATTGCATCCTGGAGTGTGGCTGGTCTAGTGGATCTGACTAGACCCCAAAGTGGCTCTGCTAACCCTTCAACAAACATATAGATCATCCATGATACGGATAGATCTGGCACCATCAATGAAATCCTCAGAAAATCTGCAATATACTTCTCAGGACTCCCGGTCTGTTTGAGCCTTGTCAGCTCAACAAAGTGCTCCTCTGGTTCCTTCTGGTCGAACCTCTCTATTAGTCTCCGAGTGAACTCGGCATAGGTAGTCACGATGGAATGCCCAAGTGTCACCCTTCCATGGAACCACCAGTCCTGAGCCTCACCCTCCAAATGCAGCGTGGCCGCCTTGATGACCTCCGTTTTTTCCATTTGGTTGAGCTGGAAATATATATCCATCTTCTCCACCCAAGACTTTTCTGAACTGTTTGATGAACCATCAAACGTAGACAAACGGAATCGTCTTGCTGTACGTTGGGTGTCTCCATCATGATAATGCCGGTGCCCTCTGTGATGGTCGCGAGGTCTGCTATCCTGCTTGATCTTAACAAAGTCTTTGAATAAAATGGCATCCCTGAACTCCTACCGAGCTGCCTGGTACTCAGCAAAATATTCGCCTACGCGGTCAGACTCTAGTTCCTCCTGTGCTCCTGCCCCAGTATCTTCACTCAGAAAAGTGGGCATAGTAGCATGAATGGGGGCATGTGACGCCTGGTGCGGAGCGGCAACCTTCTCCTGCAAATGGTGGGATGTGCCCGACCCCTCACCAACCTGGAAACCCTTTGGGATTTCACGTTGTCTAGCCTCCACATCCATGAATCCCTGGCCCATCACCTCTATCTGCCTCACCAGATCCTGCACTGATCTAAGGAGTGCCTCCCCAAACTGTTTTGCCACGTTGTCCTCCGCCATCAGATCTCCCTCCTCTGATTCTACCACAGGCTCCTCCTAATCTGTGTCCACCACTCAAACGCAGTCTCCCTCTCCATAGGTGTTTTCCAACCTATGCCAAATATCTCGATACTTCCTGCCTTTGTGGCATATGTAGGGTTTTTCTTCTAATGACATAGACTACTAGCTCCACAGGCTGAGCCAGATCTAGGCTCTGATACCACTGTAATATCCCTTTTCAGGGATATCTCTAAAACACAGGCAAACTCTAACCAGAGATGGACTGGGAGAGAATTTACCAGATATTTCACCTCTGAAAAGAGGATGAGATCTGGAGGCTATTTGGCCCTTTCCAAACTCTGTCTAAGAGTGTGGGAGAAAACATGACAAGTGGTACAGAAATCAAAATTCAAAGGGAAGGAATAACAAAAATGCAGACATACAATAGCATGTATATAAAGCATGAACAGATACTCAAGAAATACCAAGAGAACGTTGAGCCATTTTATTAATCTGATAAAAATAGAGGAGTACAATAGGTGATCAAACGATAACACCTAAACTTGAACAAGGCAAGTTAAGATCTACTCTCAGTACACTGCATGGAATGGATGCGTATCAGATCTGCATTCCAGCTGCTAGAAACGGCTGTGTAGCAGTCCCGAAATTCCTCCTTACGGATCTGTGCTTTCCTCCCACTAATCACGCCGCCACTGTCTGGATCTTCAATAATATTATCACTGTTGATCCAGAAATTCCCAATAAGGACTGCGTCCTTCCACTCAGGACTGCGCAGTCAATAGACTCGTTGCTCCTCCACACATGTTGCACAGTTAATAGACGCGCTGCTCCTCACAAATACAGCGGATCGAATTTCCTACAAAAAAACTAACGGAACTACCTCACCCAAGCAGGCACTCGAAGTCCCCCGGGGTTGAGGGCGAGATATTCGAATGTAGACACTCAATGTGATAAACAATGCTGCAAATAGGCTAAACAGCCAGCGTGCTTCAAGTCGCAATGACCAGATTCAAAATGCATAAATTATCATGATGTCAGAATGAGGAAACTATCTTCCTTATATAGTGTTGGCCGCTCTCGAAACCTACGACCGCCTCCACCCACGATACCATGGTAATATCCCTTGGCTGTGTGCGCCTCCACCGATGATACCATGGTAATACCGCTTTGCTACGTGACCAATTCAGCCCCCTTGATTACAACATGTGTCTACTATAAATTCCCCCTTATTTTAGAGTGAGTTGTGTTCCCTTTACTCACTTTTATTCATAATCTAACTACTTAAAGCAAAATTGACCAAAATCTAATATTTCCAATTAGCTATTGCTAATTGGGAATATTACATTTTACTTCATATATGGAAAGTGGACTGTTTTTGTGACATTTGTAGGTTCCAAGGAAGCTTCCACGACACCTTTATGTGGCCTTTAATGATCAATTTCGAATTTGATAAGATAAGCCTTATGGAAGAAGATCATGATCTCATGGAGAAGATCAAGGACAAAAGGGGTTATGTGTCTAGATGGTTGAGATATGTATGGAACTAAAGAGAGATTAGTGGATCATCATTATGAGTTTGTTATCTCATCCCATTGTATAAATAGGAGTGCAATCTCCTCCATTTGTAATCTTAGAGTTGTTTTGTACATCATGATGAAGATTTTGAAATAAAGAATCATACTTTGATTTTGTTGCTTCTACATTTGAGTCTCCTTTGAAGTGGTGTGCTTGTGGAGTTATGGAGGGCCCCCATGGTCTCACTTGCATGCTTATTTAGATAAAATATGCACAGAATTGAAAAAGAAGGACCTTCGATCATCCAAGTTACCTGCCCAGTCTGAATCTGAAAAACCTGCTAGAGTAACATCAGATGTGTCAGTGTTTAAAACACCATAATTAACAGTACCACAAAGATACCTCAACATGCTTTTTGTTGCAACCCAGTGACTTTCAAGTGGTTTAGACATGAATTGGCTCAACACACTAACAGAGTATGCCAAGTCTGGTCTAGTTGTTGTGAGATATATCAAACTCCCAACTAGCTGTCTGTACATAGTGGCATCCACCTCCTTAGTGCCATCGTCACTGCACAACTTCAAATTCTGCTGCAATGGTGTTGCTGCTGACCTACACTGATCCATGCCAAATTTTTCCAGCAGACTTCTGGCATACTTTCCTTGAGTAAGAAAAGTCTGTCCAGTATCTCTCCATACTTCCAATCCCATACAGTAATGGAGACTTCTGAGATCTTTCATTTCAAAAACTTGTGCCATCAGCCGTTTGATTTCTTTGATTAAATTATCTGCATTGCTTGTTATGATCATGTCATCCACATATAAATAAATCAAAATAATTTTCCCTTGTTTATTGTACTTGGTATACAAATTTGGGTCATTCAAACTCCTATGAAAACCATACTCTAAAAAGAAAGAATCAATCTTTTCGTACCAAGACCTGGGTGCTTGTTTTAAGCCATATAGTGCCTTTTTCAATCTGCAAACAAGATTTTCCTGCCCCTTCTTTACAACCCTTCAGGATGCACTAAGTAAATTTCTTCTTTTAATTCACCATTTAAAAATGCAGATTTAACATCAAGCTGGTGTAGCTCCCAATTGTGTTTTGTTGCTAAATAAATAAGCATTTTGATAGTGTTTAACTTTGCTACAGGTGCAAAGGTATCATCAAAATCTATACCTTCTTGTTGTGAGTACCCCTTTGCAACCAGCCTAGCTTTTAGTTTTTCTATACTTCCATCTACATTCATTTTAGGTTTAAACAGCCATTTACATCCTATGGGTGTTTTATCTTTAGGCAGTTCAACTAAATCCCAAGTGTTATTTCTAATAATAGATTCAATCTCTTCCTTCATTGCAGCCCTCCATGCCTCAGATTGACTAGCTTCTTTGTAATTAGTGGGTTAGAAAATGTTTAAAATATTTGACATCAAAGCATAGTCTTTCAATCTGGATGGTTTTTTAGTCTTCCTAATTGATCTACTTGGTAGGGGACTTACCTCAAATTTGTTTTCTTCAGATTTATTTGGGCTTGCATTATCACCTTCTCCCCGTTCTTCTTTTTGCTCCTGCTTTCATTCATCCTCGCTGCTTTCCTCCATCAACAATGGAATGTGCCAATCATCATCATTGTCATCTTTCCCTTCTTGAACCTGTTCATGAAACAATACATCCCTGCTTGCAAATATCTTATGAGACTCAAGATTGAACAACTTATATGCTTTAAATTTTGTGCCATAACCAACAAAGATGCATTTGATAGCTTTAGGATTTAATTTCTTCCTATCAGCTTTGGGTATATGGGAAAAAGCTTTTGACCCAAATACTCTTAGATGATTTACTGTTGTTTTGAGTCCATATAGTGCTTCAAAAGGGGTTTTAAAGCCAAGACATCTGGTAGGACTTTTTTTCTTTAAATAGACAGTAGTATTAATAGTTTCTGCCCAAAAACTATTAGATAGACCCTTACCTTGTAACATGCTCCTTGCGCACTCCACTAAGGTTTTGTTCTTGCGCTCTGCCACTCCATTCTGTTGTTGTGTGTGTGGCACTATAAACTGCTGAACAATCCCGTGATATTTGCATAATTTCATGAATTCCCCTGACCTGTATTCTCCCCCTTGATCAGAGCGGAGAATTTTTATGCTTTTTCCAAACTGTTTTTCCACCAAGGTTTTAAATTCTATAAAGTACTTGAAAGTATGACTCTTTTTACTTAGAAAATAAACCCATGAATATCTAGTGCAATCATCAGTAAATAAAATAAAGTAATATGCTCCACCTAGAGACCTCATCTGCATAGGTCTGCATATGTCAGTGTGCACTAGTTCTAGGATATCTCCTTCCTTCCTTCTATCATGCACAGGAAACTCTTCTCTATGCATTTTACCTAAGGCACATCCATCACAATTTAACTAAGTACTGTGAAAGACAGGGAGTCCCTCGACCATACCTTTTCTCTGTAATAACATGAGGTCCTGCAAATTCAGATGACTGAATCTCTGGTGCCAGAGTTTTTCGGTTGTCGATCCAGCTGCAACCATGGCTTGTTGTGGCATACTTTTTACATCCAGTCTGTCTAGGCTTCCTACACGCACGCCTGTTGCAAAAATTTCTTTCCTGCAATCCTTTATGACACAATGAGTCTTGAAGAATTCGACTTGCATATCTTGATCAGTTATCATGCATACAGATATCATATTTTTCTTAATTCCGAGTACATATAAAACATTTTTAGGACGACTAATATCACCATTTGGTAACTTTACCAGAATATCCCCATAGCCTTTAATCGCATATCCACTATCATCTCCTAAATAAATTTTTGATCCATATTTACTTTCTTCAAGAGTTTCAAAACATTCCTTCTTACCTGTCATATGAGAGGATGCACCAGAATCGACATACCAGATGTCATCCTCATTAGATGTTGAAAGGGCACAGTCGGCTGTGAACAGCCAAAATTCGTGACTGAGATCTTCATCTTCTTCAACAAAGTATCCTCTGTGCTTCGCCATCGCCAACTTTTTCTTTACATCATCTGCCTGCTTCTTAAGGCATTCAATCTGCATATGACCCTTCTTTCCACAATAATAACATCTTTTTATAGGATTATTTACAGACATACCTTTGTATGGACTCTTCTGCAATGTACCTCCTCCTCTTTGATGTTGTCGTTGTTGTGACTGTGATTGCTGCTATGGCAGCTTCCCTCTGAATGATCGTCGTTTCTCCATCAGAGCAAGATCATCGCTCTGGGGTTTCAAATTCTGCCGCCACTCCTCTTCTTGTAGCAAGATCCCTGTTAGATCTTCAAATGTAGGAGCTTTCTCCCTTGCCGACAATCCAATGATGAACATTTGATATTTATCCCTCATCCCATTCAGCGTGATTGTGACGAGATCGGAATCAAACACCTTCTCTCCAATGTCTCCCAATCCGTCTTTCAGATCTTTAACTCGTGCTATGAATGCAGCAGCAGTCTCACTTTCATCCATCTTCATTAAAAATAGCTTGCCTTTGAGTGCCATAATCCGATTTGTGTTCTGGGTCTGATATAAACTTTTGATGGTCGTCCAGATCTCCGCAGACGTTTTACACTCTCTGATATGAGGGATAATGTTGTCCTTGACAGACATCTTCAGCAAAAAAATTTCTTTGTTTTATTTCTTATCCCATTCTTGCTCCTGCGTATTCACTCCTATGACTGAATTCGGTCTCTGCTCATCTCCTGTAACTATCGACCATGCATTTGCACCCTCAAGCAAGGTCTGTATCTTAAACTTCCCATTCGTGAAGTTAGATCCATCGAGTTTTCCAGACTCGTGGAGATATGATTCCAAAGTGTTACTCATTCTGAACTGATCTACAAATAAATGAATCTACCCAACTGATTCAGAAAAAAATAAAAAATAAATAAATAAATAAATAATCAATACCTGTCAGATCTTGACAACCGATCTGCCACTACTCTGTTAGTTCTCCTGATCCACCCACTGTATCTTCAATTCAGATCCAACAATATCTGGCGAATCTGCAAAAAATAATCTTGCTCCAATAATCAAATCCGATGTTTCCCAATACAACCACAAAACTAATCCGATCTGCCTCTCCTCGATAAATCCGCAACTTCTCCGATATGTCACTTCCCACAGATCTTCTAGCGAATTTGACAATTTTGAACAGGTACTTCTTGGAGAGCAAGGACAATAACCTTGAGTCAACTCTAAGATAGATTACTCACATACTTGTAAAACATAACGTAAAATTTTTAAATCTTGACGTGAGCATTTTTGAATTTTTAATCCGTAGATGGCTTCACTGGAAGCATTCTTTCACCTAGGAAATAAAAAGTATTTCAAGCAAGTTAGATAAAATAAATTAGGAAAATAAAACAAGCTCGTTATCGTTAGAAGTCATTAGAAGTTTTTAGTCTTATTTTCAAAAATAAAAAAAATAATAGATCATCATAAATAAATGAATAAATTTAGTAGCACAGTAAGAGCTGCTTCATCATCGCATTTCTATATCTGGTTTCTGTATCACGGGTAAGCCAGGAGCTTGATTATCAAAAAGTTTTGTCTTCCAAGAGTCTAAACGCCCCCGTGACATTGCAGAAAGAGTATAGACAATGCGAGGGTTTGTCGCAAATCGTGATTGTGTTTATTATCCATCCACGCTAACCTGCAAAAATAAAAGCAAATCAAGAGATTAGTATGCTCTCTTCCTGCGCTTCGTGCGATCAGGAAGATCAGAAAATTTATCGATTTATTTCAAGTAAAAATACTCTCGCTAGAAAATTGATCTGCAATATGACAATAAAGAATTTTTGAATGAGCAAAAAATCATCTTTAAAAATTTTAGATAAAATTAGTTTTTTTTAATTTTAGTTTAAAAATAATAATAATAAATTAAAAAATTCCCATATATATATATATATATATATATATATATATATATATATATATATTATTAAAAAAAAAATTATTTTTGAAAACTAACCATTTTTAAGATAGGTTCAATTTCATTTTTATAATAGTAAAAAGAGAAAAAACCAAAACAATAACAATTCAAACTAATACAACAAATAAAACAAAACAAACACAACAAAACAAAAAAACATAAATAAAAAATATATAAAATAAACAAAAACAACGAATAAAACCAATGACACCAAACACACATTAAAACTAAAAAAAAAACAAACCGTGTCATAAAATGGTTCGATCCTCTCGGTGGGCGGCCATGGATGGTGACCTGCAATACTCCCACTGATTCCGTCCACTAAACACCGCGGGACCATTCTGAATCCTCTAAAAAATTTCTTGCCAGATCACAGTGTTTGCGTTTTTCCAAGCAGTGTATACTCCCTCCTCTGGCTGCGTCAATTGCTACGCCATGACTGAATTCTCTTTGGGCGTACCAGCTACCATTGTCTGAATCTGTCTGTTGAGGAGTATTCAAAGCTGCAATTTTCCAATCGAATACTTAAGAACAGTCTTTGAGCTGCTGCAACCCTCTTCATTTTATCCGCATTTTACATCGCCACAATTTTTTCACTTCCAGAAATAAATTTGAGAAGAGCTCTTATGGGTGGCTTGATTGATTGTCTATTTCCTCTGGAGAGACCTATTCTTGCATTATTTATAGGCGGGAACCAGCCATCGCATAGGAAATCCATTGAGTGTGGAATCCAACCACCCTCTGCATAACTCACGACACGCTAACACCACCTATACGTGTATGCCTCATATGTCACTTTTCACATGTAAATAGGTATGGTAAAGCTGTCCATCCATCCAATTTACACTTTTCATTTGGTAGAACTTTTGACGAAGTTCCGAAAACAAAATATGAAATGAGAGCGCAGTTGACCATTATGTGAAAACGATGCAACAGTAACCCAAATACAAACATTTGGAAGGTGCTTGTTATACGAATGTAAGAATAATTAAGTCCACTGTGCTGCATGAGGATTTTGCATGTAATAGTTTTGCTGATGTTCCACAAACCAATAGTCTAATGTGTGGACAGTTATATTCCTTGTGACCGTATTACTTCTCGGTTTTCTGCCATTTGTGTTCCGATGGTAAATTGTTTGGATAGGAAAAAGCAAACGATATCTTATGTCAAAAAAGAGCAACAGTAACCGTGACCGGATTAATGAACTTATCTGCAACAGAACCTTAATTATTTTTTACGCCCAACCTGCAAACGAAAGCACTTTATTTTTTTTAGTTCGTAGATTGTTTAGTTCCTTTTCATTTTTTTATAGTTTTCCTACCATTGTTTAGTTCGGTTTCAATTTTTTTTTTTAGTTTTTAGTTTTTAATTAATGTTTCTTTTAGTTTTGCTTCAATGCGTTTTAGAATTTTAATTTCATTTCTTCATTTTTAGATTTAATTTAGATGGTTTAGTGTTAGGTTAGGGTTTAATTTGATTTTTTATTAACTTTTACTTTTAATTTTTAGCTTTTAGTTAGTAGATTTTGATTTTAGTTTAATTTTTTTTAGTTTTTAGATTTTAATTAATGTTTGTTTCAGTTTTGTTTTAATGCTTTTTAGAAGTTCATTTTTCATTTTTTCCATTTTTAGATTTAGAAAAAATCAAAAATAAAAATAAAAAAATTGCTTTTTAAAACTTTAGTTTAATTTTCATTTTTTTTGGTTAGATTTTATTTATTTATTTTTAAATACTTTAGATTTTAATTTAATTTTGTTAGATTTAGCTTTAGATAATTTTGTTTTATTTTAGATTTTTAATCTTTTATTTTTAGAGATAAAAAAAAAATAAAAAGGGAATAAATTTTTTTTTAAAAATTATTAAAAAAATCCTAAAAAAAAAATTCCTAAATTTTCACCTTTAGAAATTCTCAAAAATTTTATTTCATAGTCCAAATGAGCTTCTAAATTTTTACTTAAAGTTTGATTATATCAAATTTACATTTCTGCATTGAGATTATTTGGAACATCATAAATTCGGAAATATCGCTGGTCATCTCATGATAACATTGCCATGAGTTAGTTGACAAAAACAATGAGTAAATTTAATTTTCATGGTTATTTCTTTAAGAATGGATTGATACTAATATCATGAATTAAGTCAATTTAAACACTTTGATTGTCCTTAATTTGTTTTATTTGGTACGAAATTTTTACGTAAGAATCATAAAGGAATTAGCCATTTCTTCATGAACACACTTATGTTTTCTTTCTGCCAAGTTTTTTTCGTAGGTTACAGGATAATCAAGTAATCATTAAGGAGATTAAATTGTGACGACAATTGGTCTTCCCAAGGCTAATTTCATGAGAAATTTTAAAGAACCAATCCATGATTATAAACGAAATTTCCAGAAAATTACAAGTTCTTGCAACTTCCTGTAATAGCTTAATGGTTTGACATGTTGCATGACAGATAGCAAAATTCAAAGACATGAGGTTTGTTCCTAAATGTACAAGGATGGTGAAATACCTATCCACACTTGAATTCGACGTCTACAGGTGGATGGTCAACGCTGGTCAAACTCAGCTATTTTAACAAGCAGTCCAGAATTAAGGAGCAGATTTGCTATATTTGAGATTTTGCATTCCATTGCTATATTTGAGATTTTGCATGCCATAATTTCAGCAAGAGTCATTATCCATCTTCCATTACCACATACACTTCATTACATTTTCTCCATTCCTAACCCGCCAATAAAAGCAAAGAAGTTTACTTACAAACTTCTTGCCATTTTCCATTTCCACTTCCTTTTTCCTAGCATTTTTCATTTTCCACCAATAAAACCATGCTTCTATATATCATTGAATCAAAGCCCTAGAGTCTAATAATCTTAAAAAAAAACACCTAGAGACTTGCATGCCTTAATGGCAAGTACTCTTGCCAATGAACAATGGAAGTACATTAATATTCCTTGTTCATTGGATCTTGTAGGGGACTTGACCACAACAAATTTATTCGTACCTACAAAGATGTGTTAGGCATCTTGACTCCCATTGGAATCAATGGTGGCAGCTCTTGTGTTGGCTAGTGGCATTCATTAATGGCCACTAAGTTAACAACTTCTTGTTATGTTCAACAACAAGACATTTATTCACATCGCAAGATTTGTGCCATCGAGTGTTGAAGACTTGAAGACCCATATTTTGTAGCAGATGCAACAGATTTCCTTTCAGTTTGTAAATGACTTGAGGACAAGTCAATAAATAAGTATACCTTCCAAGCCTTATACATTTTTAGCCATATTTAGCAGACTCATCAGATTCATCAAACTATCCAGCAGAAGATCCAGCAGCAGATACGACAATACAGATCCATCTTTCATCCACAACTTGCAGAAGAAGCTTTAGATCAGAATTGCAGCAGCTGAACATGCATGATTCATCCACTTCTTTAGGTAAGTAAGATATAATTTTTTCTAACCTTTAATCTTGAACTTCTTTTTATATGCTAAAATGATGGTATTTGGAAAATATTCCACTATTTCACTATTCCCTTTCTCATTAAAAATTTCCAAAACGCATCAGTTGGGGGGAATTGCACACTTCATTTCTTTCTCTCATTCATATTACATCTTAACCCACATAGTCTTCGCACAATAAAAACTACTACAAAATGATGAGCATATTAAATGACTTCTTAAAAATGATTGATCTCAACAAAGTAAATAATGATTGTAACACAAGAACTAATCATTAAAATATGCAACTGCTTTGCAAAAATAAAATTTATCAAAAGACATGCAAAGTTAAAAGGAAGTCCATGATTGAAAGATGGTTGTTACACAAGAACCAAACATCTTGTAATTCAATCAAAGGAAGCTCATCTAAGAATCAAATCAAATAATTCATTGTAGTAGCTTGCATGAGGACATGCAAGTGCTTCAATTGGGGAGTATATTGGGCTTCAAAATGTCATACAAATATCACTCATTACCATACATTTTTCACCTATGTTTCCATTATATCACTCATTATTCACTACCATGTCACTTCATTTTCTCTATTGTTCATCATTAATGGGTCTCCTTTATATCTTCCAAATATTATTTATTTTCAAGCATTTTTAAGAGAAATTCTTGATTAAATATTAGAAAATAATATATTTACTTCATATATGGAAAGTGGATTGTTTTTGTGACATGTTTAGATTCCAAGGAAGCTTCCAAGACACCTTTATGTGGCCTTGAATGATCAATTTCGAATTTGATAAGATAAGCCTTATGGAAGAAGATCAAGGAAAAAAGGGGTTATGTGTCTAGATGGTTGAGAGATGTATGGAACTAAAGAGAGATTAGTGGATCATCATTATGAGTTTGTTATCTCATCCCATTGTATAAATAGGAGTACAATCTCCGCCATTTGTAATCTTAGATTTGTTTTGTACATCATCATGAAGATTTTGAAATAAAGAATCATACTTTGATTTTGTTGCTTTTACATTTGAGTCTCCTTTGAAGTGGTGTGCTTGTGGAGTTATGGAGGGCCCCCATGGTCTCACATGCATGCTTATTTTAGGCATAATTTAATTTATGTTTTTATTTCATTTCAGCTTTTAAGTTTTTGTTAGATGTTCTAATATTGGAGGAGATCCTAAAATTCATGTGTTCTTGTAAGAGAACCTTAGGATCTTGACGAATGTTAGATCTAGGTTTGTTTAGTTTTTGGAAGAAATCTTAACGAATGTGTTCTTGTAAGAGAACCATAAGATCTTTGACAATTATTAGATTTAGGTTTGTTTAGTTATTGGAAGAGATCTTGACGAATGTGTTCTTGTAAGGGAACTTTAAGATCTTGGACAAATTAGGAATCTTTCTAGACCTATAGGTGGCACTTCTAATTTTACCTTCCCAGGTTGACATTAAATTGAACTCTGATTGACATCATCAATTAGACCTAAACACGGTTCTTTCACTACTACAAAAAACAAGTGTTCATCAGGAAACAGGTCCTCCACTGCTAGCAGATCATTTATCTTTGGGACCCAAGACAGAAAATCTGTGACTGGGTTTTCCTTCCCTGGACGATCTTTAATAGTGATATTGAATTCCTGCGAAAGTAACAGCCACCGAGTCACTCTCCCATTTGTAATTGGTTTATTAGCTAAGTACCTAATAGCAGAATGATCAGTATACAGAAATACATGATAGCCAGTTATGTAATGTCTAAATATATTTATGGCATATATGACTGCTAAGAATTCCTTTTTTGTTACTGTATAATTTAGCTCAGTAGGGGTGAGATTTTTTCTGATATAATAAATAACATAGGGCTTTTTATCTTCTTCTTGACCGAGAACAACTCCTATTTCTTTGTCTGATACATCTAATGAAATATGAAATGGTATTTCCCAATTGGGACCACGTAATACTGGTGAACTCGAGACTAATATATTTAACTCTATAAAATATGTGTCACACTTATCAGACCACTTAAATTCAACATTTCCAGTCAAAGAATACAAAGGCGCAGCAATTTGTGAAAAAAAAATTATGAACCAACGATAATATCCTGCATATTCGAGGAAACTACGTACCTACGTCTGAGCACAGGGTGTGGATAGTAAGAGAATTATCTCTATCTTTGTCAGATCTACCTGTATTCCAACCGCGAAGATATAATGTCCTAGGATTATGCCTTCCGTCATCATCATGTGACACTTTTCATTACTCAAACATAACCTGGTGGTGATGCATCATTCCAACACTTCTTCCAATGTCTGCAATTCTTGTTCACAATCATCCCCATATGGGGTGAAATCATCCATATAAACCTCAAGTCCTTCATTGATTAGATCGACGAAAATGCTAAGTATGGCCCTCTAAAATGTAGCTGGAGCATTACATAAGCCGAAGGGTAACACTCTATAAGAAAACGTACCCCATGAGTAGGTGAATGTGGTTTTGTCTTGATCTTCAAGAGCAATTTGAATCTGATTATAGCCGCTGAAGCCATCAAGGAAGGAAAAGAATTGTTTTCCTGCCAGTGTATCAAGGACTTGATCGATAAACGGAAGAGGGAAGTGGTCCTTCTGTGTGGCTTTGTTCAAATCCCTATAATCCACACAGATCCGCCACTTTCCTTTTTTCTTAGAGACAACTACTAGCAGAGAGACCCATTTACTATCTGAAATAGGATAAGTAAATTTCACATCTAGAAAGTTCTGTAATTCCTCCTTCAAGATATCTTTAAGGTGCGGGTTTAATCTTCGTTGAGGTTGCCTGATGGGACAAGCATATTTTTCAGTATAAATGTGATGGGTACAAAATTGAGGATCTATACCCTTCATGTCTGAATAATCCCAAGAAAAATCTCCCTTGTATTTTTGTAAAAATTTAATGAGCTTCTGTTGTTGGTCTTCATTCATCTTTTCATTGACGTTCAAAATTTTTCCTAGTTCAATTTCGATAGGTTTGCTATTATGAACGACAGTTGTGGGTATGTGTTGGTCATCGTTATCCTTTAAAGGATCTTCATGTGCCTCATTATCAAGAATTTATTTTAACATTTGGCATTTCACATTTTTTGGAGCAGTTGGTTGATTAATAAAATTATTAATTATGTCATCTTCAGTCTGATTTTTGAATTCAGGTGCTTCTGCTACTGTGAGTGGTGAACGGATTTTTTCTTCCAGGTATGTAGGTGGGTGCTTGTGAATTTTTACAATGGGAAGACATGGTTTGGAAGGGGGATATAGAACAAGATTTTTTACAGCATCTCCCTTATCGATGGTCATAATGCTTGTACGACAGTCTATGTAAGCGTCAGCTGTGGCTAGCCAATGTCGACCCAAAATCAAAGGATGTCCGTCCAGACAGATTCTTGGATTAATGACTAGGAAATCCACCGGGTACTCCCACGAGTCAACAGAAAACATGATGTCTTGTAAATTTCCTTCTAGTTTGACAAATGGTCGATCAGCGAGTTCCAGCAAAGTGGAAGCTGGTTCTAAAGCGATAATGCCAAGAATTTCACAAGTTTCCGTAGTCAAAATATTAATGGTTGTGCCCAGGTCAACTAGCGTGTTTGGGAAAGAGCGAACATATATTTTTATTGTAACTATAGGACTCCCTAGATCGTCATACTTTATAGGTGTCTCTCAGCCCAATAATAAATTAGACAAGGTTCCTACGACATGGATGGTTAGCGAATTTTTTTTTTTCCTCACAATTTTATTTGTACATAGTTCTTTAATTGTCTTAGCATAGATAGGGATGTCTTGAATAGCCTAGAGGAGAGGAATTTTAATACAAATATTTTTAGGTTCCCCCAAAAGATCAAAATATGGATAAACAATTGGTTTAGGTATCACTAATCTTTCGGGGAATGGGGGAGAAACACCAACAAGTTTCCCATAGTCTTCTTGTTCACTTGTGCCTTCTCCCTCTCTTATTTCTGTATTGATTATTGTTGATGGATTAATTTCAGTTCGGGGTTCTGATATGTCTTGTTGTGGATCTGTGACTTCCCTTGGGCTAATAACGTGCATAGATCTCATCCTAAGTTCACTGCATTCTTTTTTCTCGATTTCCAGGTCTGGATTTTCAACGATTTGGATCAACTACATTGGTCTATTGTTGGGATTTGGGTTTGATTGAGCTGGAAGTTGAGGGTGTATCAGGGGCTGAGAATTTGGCGGTAGTGGATATGGAGTTGGTAATGTGGGTTGAGGTTGAGGACCCATTCCCATAGGTGAATTGGTTATTCCCAGGGGTCGCTACCAGTTTTGAGACCAGTTGGGATTTTCTGAGGTAGAGGCAGGCCACTGGGATGAATATGGATTGTTCTTCCAAAATTGAGGAGAGAAAGAAGAATTTGGCCAACTGCTCCCTGGAAATGATTGAGTTGACCAAGGGGGCATGGAGAATGGTTGGGATGGCCAGGTAGAAAAAGGTGGTTGATTTTGCCATGTTCTCCTAGGGTTTTTCTGGTTATTAAATTGTGAAGAAGGAAAGAACAGAGATGGGTCTTGTGACATACTTGTAGCTCGGGCTTGCCACTGTCGACGTTGATTCATTAAATATACTGGTTCTATTTCCTCTTCTGCTTCTTTGAATACTTCTTTCAACACTAGTAGTGACAGGCATTGTTCAGTCGTGTGGTCTTTAGTACAGATGGCACATGTTTGGATCAAGTCTAATGGAGATTATCACTAGTTGTGCTTCTTCCAGCAGCATCGGAAAAACTCAGCCAAGTTTTTTTTCCACTAATGCTTGTTTCTTCTTGACCTGCAAGACATCTAATTGTGTCATAAGGGTACCCAATATGTCAGTCTTGAAATCTTCCAAGGGATTTCTGATTTATTTTCATGTTACGCTGCCTCTTAAAGTTCTATTATTTCTGACAGCTGAATCATGTCCTGTTGGTCTCATGCGTGTGCTGCCTCTAGAGCACCTGACACACAATGAAATAATATCATCATAAATTTCCTGATAGATGTCTCCTTTCCCCATTGTATTTAATTTTACTATCCATTCATCTTTCATTCCTTTTATCATCGTTACTTTTAAGACATCTTTAGACAGTGCATTATAAGGGGACCTTTGTAAGTTGTATTGGAATCGTTCAACATATTCTTATAATGTCTCGTTATATTTTTCAATCATGTTGAATATTTCATCTTTGAATTCCCTAGTCCAGCAGTAATATTGGTATTTAGCAAGAAAATAATTTTTCATTTGATCCAATTATTAATGGTTCCTCCACTGAGCCCCATAAACCAGTGTAAAGCTGCCCCTTTCAATGTAGAGGGGAATAGTTTCAATTTTTGAGGGTCAGTGGTGTAATTGTATCCCCTACAGAAAAAATCAAATTCAAATAATAATGCATCTGGATCTTCCGAAGTTAATCCATGGAAAGTGGGGATGTTTTGTAACGGAATAGCTTTCATAGGGGCATTGGCGACCGGGTCAACAATGGGGTACTCCAATGTTGATGTTTTTCCCTGGGGTTGATTATGCACCATCTGATCAAAGATGTGCCAATAACCTTCAAGGATTTCCTGTTCTAGGGGATTAATTCAGAATGGCATAGAAGTCAGTTTTGGAAAAGGTCTTACAATACTACCACGGTCCGAGATGCCGGGTGTTTCTTCTTCAACCAAGATTTTAGGAGATCCAGTCTCTGGGTATTTATATTTGTTTCCACAGCACCAATGGTTTCCCCCTCTCCTTCTTGCAAGTTGCAAGAATTTCCCTCTTGTGAAGGGCCGGGACTTAGATGTTCTGTCATCTGAAAACTTTGTTCTGACTATTTCATTTCGTTATGGATCTCGGCTTAAGCTACACATGGTGAGGTTGTCGCCTGAGGGATTATAGTAGGACGCTTTTCAGAATTGATTTTGGGTCCTACATATGCCTGAGATTCATCTTTTCTTATAATTTCGTCTATAAATGTTGTTCTTCCAAGGGTCACCAGTCCCTTGGGTTTAGTGGATTTAGATGGAGGGTTCGTATTTGTTTCTATTTTTTTCTTTCTATTCATTCATAAAAATAAAATAAAAAATACTTATATTCAACCTCTATATTTTTTCTGAAATGCGGGACAATGGTCAAGTGTTTTTCTTGCTGATACTCAGGTTCTTACCTTCCGTTTTTAATACCCAATTCTTCTTCAGCAAAAAAATAAAAATAAAAACATCACTTGTAAACACTCTCCTCGGAAATGATGCCAAAATGTTGCCTAACTAATATTTCTATTTAAAAACAATCCTAATGCCTACATTAATCATCAACCCAAGGTAAGTCTTTTTATTTCAAGAGTGTTTAGCACAGTTTATGCAAGTGAAACTAGAGGTTATTAAATCGAAATATTTGCAGAAGTAAAATCTAATTCTCGAAGTTCAATCAAAGAAATTCTAAAAGCAATCATTAAATAACTTCAACCAATTAACTCAACTTAATTCTAAAGGAATTCGTAATGAACCAAAATTACAGACTAACATCTACAACAATCTATTAACATCTACATCAATCTATTAGTCGGTAGGGAATACTGCAGTAACTGAACAGCAAGTAACACAATCACGTTCTGCAATTGAAATTATCAATGGTTGATCAACCAGCAAGCTCACTCAGAATGAACAACAATCTAATTATTCAAACAACTTGCGAGAAATGACATTCATGAAGAAAATGAAAGCGATTAATACTTTAAATGAACAAGATGCAAACGACTCGATGCTGATGAAATTAGAATCAATTATAAATTCTATAAAACACAGAAATGATTAATTGCAAAATAGGGAAATGAGAATATAACACAAGACAGCAGTAGAACTCCCAGTGACTGGACCCAGAGTCTCTAGACGTCTCTGCCAGATGATCTTCATAATACGATTATGGAAAACCAATATCTCTTTCATTAAATTTAACAATTGGGGTATAACATCGCTGAGCGTGAAAGCTTCTATTCTAAGGAAATGTAAATAAAATACAATTACAACATACAGATTATCAACCTCCGTTCTATTCCATCTATTGATATTTTATATATTTACAAAATAAACATAACGGATAAAGGTGAATCCTCAGGAACAGGGTATCCTGATGATTTCACAACTGTCTAACATTTGTCACTATGGAATAAACGAGGTCTCCCTCCTTTGTCGTTGATCTGTGTAAACAGAAACGAGATCGTTTTCCTTTTCCTGGCTGGTGTTGTTCAATCATTTGAACAACGGTTAATCAGTTTAGTTTCCTTGCACCTAAGAACAACGGAAGTTAGCCCTTTTTTATCATAATTACATAATTTATTGATAATTAGTTTTACCCTTTGTTTATAATTAATTCTTCCATATTTACTCCCTAAATGAAGGTAAACAAATGAAATTTAATAATAAATCAAGTTAATCATGAGGGTAAAACGTACCTTTTTCATGACCCAACACCGTCCTTAAAGTTCAGAAATCCCTGAGAAAGATTTTTCCTTCATGAATGAGTTTCTTGTAGCGTTTATAGGAGTTTCCTATAGTGCTACAGGAATCCTGTAGCTGCTGGACATGCCTATAGAAATTACAGTTTAGGAAAAAAATGATTTTTTTTCCTATCTGATCAGTGAAATGGATGAAGGGGTGTATGCTGGAGTGGCTCATGATTGTGTAAGTGGAGGAGAAGAGGAAAATGAATAGAAACTGCTCCTCTAGATCCCAAAAAATCATCTTTGATCACTAACCTGCAAAATAGAAGAAAAAAACCCATAAGTGCAAAGGTATTTTTCTTCTTTTTCCTTTTCTTTCTTTTATTTTTCTCCCTTTCCTTTTTTTTTGAAGGCATGTGGGCTGCCTCCACAAAGGTTTTCAACCCACAACCCTGCCTTGGACACCTCAGAGAGGTTTTTACCCAAGGATATTGTATTCTTTGTTTTTTCTTTTTTCTTGCTCCAAGATTGCCTCATGGAGGTTTTCAACCTTGGATTTGGCCTAGGGTGCTTCAAAGAGGTTTTCACCCATGTCTATCTATTTTATTTTATCTTCTTTTCTAGGAGGGGGAGGCGCTAGAAAATATGGATTTTTCCATGACATACACCTCCCTTTTTGTGGAATTTATAAGTTCTACCCTAGACAGGGGCTTCTTGTAAACCTTAAGCCTGTAACCATTGACAATTAGGGGAACTCCTTCCTCATCTATTGTTCTGATCTAAACTGTGCCATTATAATAACATTTGTCCAGTTTGTAGGGTCCCAACCATCTTGTCATTAGTTTTCCTTTTAAATCCTTAAACCTTGAGTCATACAACAACGCCCTATCTCCTTCTTGAAATGTCTTTTCCTTAATGTAATTGTCATGCCAAACCTTCCTTTGTAGGTGAATCACTTCAATGTGAAGAAGTTCTTGCATCTTGAACTCATCCAATCCATTTAATTGCAGCAACCTCTCTTGTTGGTAATTTGAGATATCTAGGTCTAACTCAGCTACCTCCTTAAGGTGTTGAACTCAAATTCAATTGAAAGTGGAGCTTTCTCGCCATAGACCAGGTCATACGGAGTGAATCATGTTGTTGTTTTCCAAGTATTTTTGTAGGCCCAAGTATCTTCTACCAATATTTCCACCCAATATTTTATGTTGTTGCTCACAACCTTGGTGAGGATATTCTCCAAGGCTCTGTTGGTCACTTCCACTTGGCCATTTTCTTGAGGGTGGTAGGCAGTGGAAGTCTTATGCTTTATCTTGTGCCTCCTCAGAAGATTCTCAATGGGATGAGATGTGAATTGTGCCCTTGATCAGTGACTACCTCTCTGGGTAGAAGATTCTCTCTCTGAAATTCTGCTACTTTCTCCTCGGTTGCTACCTTCACAACTTTTGTTTTAGCCCACTTTGTGAGGTAGTCAATACAGACTATGATATACTTTTTCTATCCAGATTATGGATCAATAGGTCCAATGAATTCCATTCCCCACTTTTCAAATGGATCAATAGCCACCTGAGGGTGCAAAAGCATCTCATCCCTCTGTGTAGGATTCCCCTTCCTTTGGCACTAGTTGCACCTGCTAGTGTATCTTCTGGCATCCTCATGAAGGGTAGACCAATAGTATCATGCCTGCAAAACTTTGAAGGTGGCCCTTTTTGTAGCAAAGTGGCCTCCACGAGGGCTATCATGATATGTAGAGAGGATATCAAAAAAATCTTCCTCCCTCACACATCTTCTGATAATTTGGTCAGGGCCTAGCTTGAAGATATCTCCCCTAATCCATGTGAAAGGGGCGCTTTTTTTTATGATCTTGATTTTCTCCTTGAATGAGATATTTGGAGGGAAATTTTCAGCAACCAAGTAGTTAAATATGTCAGAAAACCATGGCAATAGTGTTGAGATAGAAAAAATATGTTCATCTGGCAGTTGGTCATCCACCATTCCTTCTTCATCTGCAGATAGAGCTAACCTAGATAAAAAATCTGCAACAACATTCTCCTTTCTAAGTTTATCAACAATGTTTAGGTCAAACTATTGTAATATTAAAAACCATCTAATTATTCTAGCATTTAAAGTTGGTTTTTTCATTAGATATTTGACGGCTGCATGGTTAGTGTGCACAAAGGTTTCATACCTAGTGACATAATGTCTAAATTTGTTTAAAGCAGGGAAAATGGCTAACATCTCCTTCTCTGTGACAGTGTAATTGAGTTCGGCCTTAGACAAGTTTTTACTCATGAAATATATTGTTGCATAAGGTAATTTGTCTTCTAACTGCCCCAATGTTGCCCCCACATATTTTTATGATGCGTCTGTGTGGATGTGGAAAGGCAGAGTCCAGTTTGGACCTCGGAGAATGGGGACAGTAGTTAAATTTCCCTTAGTGAGATCAAAAGCTTCTTCACAAATACTGGACCAAGTAAACTCAGAATATTTGGCCAACAAACCAAATAGTGGTGAAGACAACTTGCTGAAGTATTTGATGAATCTTCTACAATAACCAGCTAAACCCAAGAAACTCTTGAAATCTCTCTACTTTTGACGAGCAGGCACCCTTTTGATGATATTGATTTTGTTCAGGTCCACTTGTATTCCATCTTGGGAGGTTGAGTGTCTCAATACAACTCCTGCTCTTTTCAGGAATTAAAACTTTTCTGGGTTCAGGCAGAGATGCATCTCAATTCACCTTCTCAACACTTCCCCAAATTGGAGAGAGCCTCCTGGAAGTCATCCCCATGGCGTATGAAATAATCCATCTAGATTTCAACTGATTCAAGGACTAGCTCAGAGAAAATGCTCAAGACATCTCTTTGAAAGGTAGTTGGGGCATTGCACAACCCAAAGGGTAAGACTCATTAAGAGAAGGTACCCCAAGGGCATGTGAAAGTAGTCTTGTCATGATCTTCAGGGCTGATCTAGATCTGGTTATTCCCACTAAACCCATCTAAGACAGAAAATAACTTCTTTCCTGCAAGGCCATCCAGGACCCGGTCTATAAATGGAAAATGGAAATGGTCCTTCTTGGTGGCTTTGTTGATTTCCCAATAAACAACATAGATTATCCATTTTCCATTCTTCTTCGAGACTAGGACAAGAGGAGATACCCACTCACTGTCTGATATAGGATAAATGAAACCTACATCCAACAATTTCTGTAGTTCTTCCTTGACTATGCCTTTTAGATCTGGTTTCATCGGCATTTTTGGTTGGAGCACATGCTTGCATCCTTCCTTAATGTAAATATGATGTCTGCATACTGAGGGATGCACCCCTTTCATGTCCTTGTAATCCCAAGAAAATGCGTCTAGGTTTTCTTTCAGAAGCTAGAATAGTTCAAATTTTCTTCTTCATTTGAGAGGTTTGAGTTGATTTTCAGAGGTTTGGATGGGCCAAACTATACAGCCTTGGTGGTTTTAGAGGTTGAATCGACTGTGTGCAATTCCATCTAATGGTTTCTCTTGGATTATTTGACTAGGTTTTCAAGCGAGTTTTTAGTGGGGGGCTAGTTTTGAATGACATGGTTGATCATTTCATCTTCATCATGTTGTCCCCCTCAAAGAACAGTATCTATTGGTAAAAATGGGGTAGTGTTGTATACCTCATATTCTTCGTCCTCCAACCATATAGGTAGATCATGATCAATGGAAGGTTTGGATGAGGATATAATACCAATTGTTTAGTCAAGGGCCCATTCTTAATAGTCATGTTTCTGGCCTGAAAACTACTATAAGCATCGATAGTAGCTAACCAAGGTCTCCCTAAGATGAGAGGATATCCATTGAACTTGGTTTTTGGCTGCAGGACCAGGAAATATGTAGGATACTTCCAAGAGTCAATTGAGACCATAACATCCTCAACAATTCCTTCCAGATTTACTATGGACCGATCTCCAAGTTGCAGAACCGTTGTGGTTTTCCTCAAAGTCCCTTGGAGGTTTAGTTTTAACATAGTTTCCTTGGTCATGACATTGATGGCAACCCCGACATCAATCAAAGTATTGGGGACTATGACACCATCTATGTGCACATATACAAATGTACTTCCAGGGTTCAGGTACTTTGGAAAGATCACCCTTCCAACATTAAGTCAGACAATTTTCCTACTACATTGATGGTGGGGGTATATTTTTTCTTTCTTGCAGGTTTCTTGAAGCACTTTTCATTGATGAGCCTATTGTAAATAGGGACATCCTTAATGGCCCGGAGAAGTGATATATATGTCCTACTACATTGATGGTGGGGGTATATCTTTTCTTTCTCCCAAGTTTCTTGAAGCACTTTTCCTTGATTACCCTATTATAAATAGGGATATCCTTAATGGCCCAGAGAAGAGGTAACTTTACACACAAATTTTTCATTTCTCCTAGAAGTTTGGTCTCCTCTAGGGTGTGATAACTCGAATGGATCAAGCGCTTGGGCAAAGGAGTTTGTTGGATCTGAGTGTTACTTTCTTCGTTTTCCTCCTCAACCTCTACAGGTGGAGATGGAGGGTGGTTGTGTGGGAGTACTCTTCCCGACTTGAGATTAATCTCCTATATCTCCATAGCATAAGCTAGATAGGATGTCTCTCCACTATAAACCTGTTGTGCTTGTCTCTTGTTCGGGTTTGGATTGGATTATGCAGGCATCTGAGGCTACTTGGGTGGAGCAGCATGAGTAATCTTAGGTTGAGGTTGGGGTGGAGGCATTAGATCCGGTGGTTGATTATGTTGAGGCCTACAACCTTGGGATGGATTGTTCCACTGAGGTTGTTAAGGAACATAATGTTGAAATGGTTGGTTCACAGGCTAATATGGAGGGTTGTAAGGCCAAGTAGGAGGTGTAGCCTAGGATGGAGGAGTGGGTGTGTACCAAGCTTTCATGGGTGAATTATGATTATTGTGATAGTAAGAGTAAGGTGCACATTTCATACCCTGCTGATATGATCTAGGGCCTTGAGGCCTTCTTTGGTTGATGAAACAGAGTTTCTCTGATCCTACTTCCCTACCTTAATATACAACTTTGAGTCTAGGTAAGGAAGGACACTTGTTTGTGGCATGATTCTCCTCACAGACTAAGAAAACCTCTATGAAATTTAATGGGCATTCATTTCTAGGTTGTTTTCTAGTACATCTAGGGGAAAATATAGCAAAGGACCTTTCTTCTTCTTCTTGATTCCTATTGACCTGCATTGTGTCCTTTTGCAAGGAAAATGTGTGTAGCATGTCAATCTTGAAGTCCTCCAACATATTTCCAATATCATGTTTGATGGAGGTGGAAGAGGAAGGGGTATTGGTTAAACTTTGGATAGCTTTGCCTTTCTTCCTAGCTGCACTAGAATTGTTCCTGAAGACAATTTTGATTGTTTCATAAAGCAGCTGGGAGATATCTCCTCTTGATAACATATTGAGGGTCTCTATCACCTCCTCCCTGATCCCTCGAAGAAGTACTAGTTTAAGTGATTCGGGATCAAGATTACAATTGGTTTTCATATATTTTAATTGAAACCTCTCTCCATATTCTTCTAGGGATTCATCGGGCCCTAGAGTCATCCTGAATATCTCATATTTAGTTTCCTTAGACCTACAATAGTCCATGTACTTGTTTTTAAAGGCCTCTTTTATCTGTGCCCGGGTAGTGGTGTTGTTCCCAGGTAGACCCATGAACCATTGCAAGGTTTCATCCTTAAGGGTAGATGGGAATAGCTTCATATTTTGATCATCTGAGGCATAGCCATAGGTCCTGCAAACAACAACAAATTCAAACATGAATGTGTCAGGATCTTTAGAGGTAAGTCCATGAAATTTTGGAAGGGCTGAGGGGCTAATGTTCTTCATTTTAGTTTCCCCATCTACATCTCTAATGGGAAAGGCTCCCTGGGCTTCAGTTTCAGTCATGGTGTGAATAGGTGAAGCAAGTTCCTCAAATGAAACAATATATTCTTTTTCTCCAATAGGTTCTTCAAAATTTTCATAAGGCTCACCTATGGTGTGTTCAACCTCACAGCCACTAAAGAAGAGTGAAGGGTGACTATGTGGTGATGTGGTGGTTTTAGGTAAAAAATTTCCTTGATTATCCCTACTCATAAGAGGCATGAAAATCATATTTTTTTGTATTTTTTCAATATTTTTGAAACAACATGTAAAAGTAAAGTAGAAAAGAACGCTAAAACAAAATAAAAGCATCCACTAGACACCTCCCCGGCAACGGAGCCAAAAATTGGTGAGCCCTAGTATTGCACCAAGAATGTTGCAACTCCCAAAGGCTGCCCTACCTTACTTTATCAACCCGGGGTTCGTACAAACTTGGATGTTTACAGGTATTTTTGGATATAACATGGTATGTTTACAGGTTCCTTGGATGTTTGATTAATTGCATGATATGAGTATGTGTCTATAATATTGCATGGAGGAATGATCTTGCTTTAATACAGTTGTACTAACATGATATGTGTTGAGACAACTAATATGTACTTGAGTGCAAGTGGGTGCTAGTTGTATCATTATGAATAATGACTATGAGATAATTCCAAATTATGACATGGTTTTTAGTCTTGGTAAAGGTTGATTTCAAATTAATAGACATGATGTCTTGATCTTTGGACCATGTGACTGACATGTGTGAATAGTTGTGGGCCAACATGCTTGGTATTAGCATGACAAGATAATATTTTATTTATATATATAACTAACAGCTGGGTGATGTGATAGTGCATAATAATACTCAATCGTAAAAAGGAGAAAAAGGTAAAAGAAATAATTTGAGTGAGAATTCCTTTGGTTATGTTTGGACACCATAACTCCAAATGAATGAGAGCCTTACATGAATACAAGAAGTCTTCTTAACCTTGATTTTTCCTGAAACTATGTGGATATGTGCTATATTTATGAACACGTATTTGATAGGTACAACAATTGCTTTTGAGTTAAGGTTGGATTCATCAAGGAATTGAAATCCCCCGAGAGATGATATATTTATGTGTTTAGTTATAAATTAGCGTTGTAGGAACAACAACATAAGGAAACTAGTATGTTTTGGTGTTTATTTATGCACTGATAGTTATTTGTTTATGGCACTACGATGCAAGGGATTTCATGGAAAAAGAGACTTCCGTCAATTCTTGAAGAAGGCTCGGGTTCATCTTTCCCTTGGAAGCATTGGGAACCCATGGGGTTGAATCATGGTGTTTGTTGCTAGTTTTTTTCTTTCAGCCTTTAGTGATTTGTTTGCATTCGACTTGCAGTTTTTTGGTGTATGGTTATGGCCATGCCACTTTGTTTGTGGTGTTTTATTGCTATTGGTTTTTCATGGTTTTATTCTTGTTTACTACTCGTCCTTGTCTTTTATGTTTTGAGGGTATTGGGAATTGGTTGGGCAAAGAGGAAATTTAATGGAGCTCGGGGAGAGTTGAATGAAACCCGACTAGTAATGCAAGACCCAAATGAAGGTAGGTGCATGAGTGAAGGGCAACAGAAGGAAAGAATATGACAGTCAGTTGGATTGTTTGGTCCATTGGAATCAATGGACAGTGGCAGGATAGTCATGAGAAAGGTAATAGGAAAGGTAAAGTAAATGGATCTGAGGCATAAGATACCTTAGCTATGATGGGAACTGTTGTTCTCAACGTTGTTCATGTTGTGTGTGGATAAAAGGATTTCTCTTAACCTAGACCTTATGATATCTAGTAATTATTTTGTGATCATGATTATGTTGATGTCTGTATATGTTTACATACATGTATGTATGACATTGTCTGATAGGGTTGTCACGTACCATGATTAGTTTATGCTAATAGATGTGTGTGTGTGTGTGTGTGTGTGTCATTGTTTGGTAGGGTCGTTAGGGATCATGATTGTTTTATGCTAATATTTATGTGTATATAACCATTGTCTGGTAGAGTCGTTAGAGATCATTCTTATGGAGGAATGATTGCTTATGTAGGTGAATGGCATGAAGAGGTTCTTGTTATATGAGGAATCAAGTGGGCAGAGTATCCCTGTGAGATATATGAGGTCAGTATCATGTGGGTATGGTCTGATATTATTTGCTTATACTATGTCAATGTTTATGTTATGGAAAACTAATGTTGAGGGATACGTCAGCAGAATGAAAGCACTGCAATCTACGACATGCTGGGACAAGCATGGATGGTGTAAAGACACTAGAATCAAGGTTGCTTGGTAGAGTCAATGTGGTCTCTGGATGTGTAGTACTATTGTTGTGTATATGTTGTACATGTTGTATATATATGCTGCTATGTACATGTTTCATATGTGGTGTTGTGTACATGTTTTATATGCAGTGTTGTGTACATGTCGTATATGCGGTGCTTTGTACACATGGGGAGGTGTACATGTTGTATATGCAGTGTTGTGTGAATGTGGTGCAGTGTACACGTTGTAAATATGGTGTTGTGTACATATTGTACATGCGGTGTTGTGTATATGTGGTGTTGTGTGCATGTTGTATTATACATGTTGTACATATGATGCTTTGTAAACACTATGTATGTGGTGTTGTGTATATGTGGTCACTAGTAGAAAAAGAGAAATTAGTGATTAGGTGACTAAAAAATTTAGTCACCGCAGCTTTCCCAAGTGAAATAATACAAAAATGAGCAATTTTAAGTGACCCAACAAAAAACGACTAACATAAACAAATAATTTAGTCCTAGGTTAAAATATACGACTAATTAATAAGTAACACAACTAAAAATGACTAATGTAAATGACTATTTTAATGTAGGAACAAAAATATGACTACCTGACAATTATTACAATAATACAAATAAGTAATTTATGTTACTCATTTTAATTGTGTCACTTTAATGATATAAAATTACAAGTGATAGGGGAGTCAAAGACTATTATAGATTGGTTGAAAGATTATAATTTTTTAAACACTTCTTTATTAGATCAATGGATAATTAGAGTTATGGAGTTGATTGATTTTTTGAATGGACCAAAGATGAAGAGTGGAATCACCAATTTCCTGAGAATGCAAAAAGATCCAAAACCAACTCCCTGTCACTAGCTTGCCCCAACACTACTACATATAAGAATACATTTCAACAAAATAGTATGACGGTGCGACTAAAATATGGTGTACCATCGAAAATTACAAGAATGATGTCATTTTTCTTAGTCTAATCCACCTACACTCAATAGTATTATGAAAAACTATCTCAAAATAGACGTTCTTGCAATGGTTTCCATGTTCGTCACAATACCGACAAAAAAACGAACGAAATAATTAAATTGAATAACAATTTCTTCGCCGCAATACCGACTAAAAGACAAATGAGATAATTAAACGGAATAATTATGTACAAGTTTAAACTTGTGAGATAATTAAATGGAATAATTGTGTACAAATTTAAACTTAAATAATTAAAGCAAATAGAGAACCTTGGCATTTGTACATGGTACTTCTAGAAAGGCATTATATGAAGTGGCACAAGAAATTGGATTAGTGTTGGGGGCATTTGCAGGTGCTATTGCATGGTATATAAATGAACTAATGGACGAACTAAGCAAACAAAGGGATTAGGTTTTATAGTTAGAAGGAGAATTGAGTATCCATAAAACAATATTGGAGAAAAATTACTAGAGACAAATAAATCACCTTAAGAGAGGAAAAAGGAATTTCGAGAGGAAAAAGGAAAATATAAGAGATTAATAATTCAAAATAGGGAAATTCAATGGAAAAAAATATTTAAGATGACTCTAGAAGTATCTTTTAATAATTTTTAGCAACCTATCATCTCATTATAGGAACAAGTACACCAACTATAGCTTAAACAAAAAGATGTAGAATTTTTCAAAATAGATGCTCTCACCATAAATAATCAGTTGAAAAAAACTAAGAATAATTATTTAATAATGTAAGCAAGATACATCGATTCTACCATGAATTACTCGGTGTTATGATAAAGTTGAAAATTAGTTGGATGATAAAGTGGGCACCCAAGAATATTTTAATAAACTTATCATGTGGCAAATAAAAGAGTGCCCATAAGACATTATGAAAACTAGAAAAAAAAAATGCAAATCCAAGTGTCCTTAAAAATTGGGTTATAGATGGTTCAAATATCAATGATTGGATTGAGGAAGCCAATCAATGATGATCTAATTTATGGGACTTAGATGACGTTGATCTAATTTATGGGACTTGGATTTAGACGTCATGGAGGATTATACTCCACCACACACACCACATATCAATAAATCTTTACCTACCTATCATTGTTTGATAGTTTGGAATAACAATGAGATGTGACTAAGGAAAATATTATGTAGATAAGAGTTAATGAGATAGCAAAGTTAGTGAAATGTACTAAATCTATCTCAAACTTGTTTTCTAAATATTAGATACTTAATTTGTTAAGGATTGGTGTGATGGAATGTGAATAATCTCTTAAATCCAAGAAATTTTGAAATATGAAACCAACAATCATACAGATATATTATATGTATTAGTTTTTTGAATAAAAATATACTAAATAATTTACCTTTTCTTATTTTCATTATTCCATGTGTGTGTTTAACATAGTATTAGAGCAAGTGAATTCTTTCCGTGCTCAAATTTGAGCTAGTTATTTTTTATGGCCTTTGTAGATTTGTTTTTGTGGTCTTTGTAAATATGAGTGCTTCTTCTCTATTATAACTCTTATATGCGCTACTCATGAAAAATGCCATTTTTTGCATGTCAGTGCTAACATATCAATTCTTTTTCACTGATAACTTGTTAGTCCCGCAAGCTGTGAGTTCTACCATGCAATAATTCTTAAATCCTACCATATTCTTGGTCCTATCATTTGTCAGGTTTTCCATTTCAACATAACACTCTACCAATTCAGCCTATGTCAAAAAAAATTCCAAGTCACAATGCAATCCACTAAAATCATGGTGGTGATTCGAGGAAGTGTTCATTGACTCATCATAATTTCAGTAAATCGCCATCGCTTCTTCCAAGATTCAAAATTTGGCCATGTTCTACCAATATCTCACCTACCATTTCATCATTTGGAACAAATCCTCGTAAACATACTAATTTTTCTTTTATTTTTGGATGAGGTTTGTTCATGGCTTCGGAGATTTAATAAGTGCAGAGTTAAAGAGTTTTAAAGTTGCGGTTTGAAGTGATCCATGATAAAAATAAATTAAAATGAAAATAAAAATCAATTGAATTGTGGTTTTAAAATATTATGTATCATGAATTGAATATCTTAAAGTCGAGGGTCATGATGGGAATCAAGCATGTTGAAAATACTCCCAACCACCGCCATGAATAAAGTGGCAGGAGCCCACACCTTGCTTGAATTTTTCATTGCAAGGAAGGATGAGGCTCAGGACTCAAATCCGTAGGTTTTTTTAGCTTCACGCAAGAATCTGAAAACAAAGTACCCAAGCCCACTCAGCGTTTAATTTCTTAAAACCACAGCCGTTGACTTACCATTTCCGACAGCTTCGTAACTCGCAAAATTTTTGGTTTAACTCTTAAGCCTTTCGTCGAATGTCATATTTCCGCTAATGCGATATCAGTGAGACCCACCAACCATTGCTGCATTACCAAGACTGCCCACAAACCTTTGCATTCCATTTATTCCTTACCTTTCGCCACTTCGCAACATCTAACATTTATCGTTTAGCACCTGCACCGAAACTTTGTGATGTTGTGATGTCACATCATCATCGCACATCGCAAATTATAGATTTCACATTTCGCAGAATATTTAGTTTACCTTTTAACGCGCCTGCAACCCGCACTTTGCAATTCTTATGGTTTACCTTTTTTTGACTGCTCGCAAGTTCGCACTTCGCATGCTTAAGACTTACATTTTAGCCGCCTGCAAGTTATGTTATTTGAGTTGAGATGTGATTGCAAATGGAACGTGGCAAGCTCAGGAGGATAGCACACATAAAGCGCCCACAAGATCAGGAGGATAGCACCCACAAGTTATTATGTTTAAGTTGTGATGTGATCGTGCTATCGCACATCGCAATTGCAAGAACTTAAGGTTTTCTCGTTAGCACCAATTAAAAGTTATAATTGTTGGTATGCGATTTGCGATAGAGGGCATGGACACGATGTGGTTTCACAGGCAGAACCCATAATATTTCAAGTCCGGTCTTTTGTGTTTTTTACATTGTTTTGTGTTTTGTACCCTGTTGCATGTAGAAACAGAAGAATCGAGCAAAAGGACGATTTTTTGGTTCTATGTCCAGTTCAGCATTGAAATGCATTTAATCTTCAGGCTTCCGCAAATTTTGTATAAAAACGAATGTAATTTCATTTTGTAGATTGTGAAGGAATGAGATGAAAAAGAGAAGAGATGAATAAATTAAAAATTCCTATCCTGTGTGTTCTTGCTCTGCCTGTGTGTATTTGTTATTTTCGTGTTTATCTGCATTCTCTGTGTTGTCTGGGAAATGCATCCCTCTGTGTTTATTCATAATTTCCAACATGGTATCAGAGCAGGTGTAGGCCCTCAGTGAAAGAACGAGCACCTCTTTACTGAAGAAGCTGAAAGATTGTTTTGAGAAGTTGATTCTCCAATAGTGAGAAGGTTTTGTTTACACAGTCAAGATGGAAGCAGCAGGCACAAGCCTGACTAATCCCCAACTACCACAATTCAATGGGAAGAATTATGATTATTTGGCTATTACAATGAAGGCCCTGTTCTCCTCACATGATATTTGGGAGCTGGTGGAAAATGGTTTCCAAGAACCAACAGATGCAGCAGCATATAATTCTTTGACACAAGCACAAAGAGATTTTTCGAGAGAAGATAAGAAGAAGGAATCCAAATCCCTCTTCTATATTTTCCAAGCAGTACATGAGAGTATTTTCCCAAGGGTTTCAGTAGCTATGATGTCCAAGGAGGCATGGGATACCCTCCAGACAGCCTATCAAGGCATGGCAAAGGTGAAGATAGCAAAAATTCAAATGCTGAGAAGAGATTTTGAAACTATTTGTATGAAAGAGTTTGATAACATAGACTCATTATTTACACATGTGATTGGGTTGGTTACCCAAATCAGGTCTCATGGAGATACACTTGAAGAAATGAGAATAGTTGAGAAAGTCTTAAGAAGTCTACCATCAAGGTTTGATGCCATAGTAGTGGCCATAGAAGAGACAAAGGATCTCTCACAGTTTTCAGTGGATGATATTCATGCATCATTGATGTCTCATGAGCACAAACTGAACAGAGCAACAAAATCCTCATTGGAGCATGCATTTAAGACACAAATGTCTTTTTTTCAACATAGAGTTCGAGGAAGATCAAACTACCGAGGAAAAGGAAGAAGCCCACACAGAGGTGGAAGAAACAGCCCTGCAAGCATAAGTGGAAGGGGCAGCAATCAGAATCCAAGCCAAGGCTCAAGCTAGAATCAAGCACGAGGATAGAGTTATGATAAATCTCATGTCCAATGTCATTACTGTAAAAAGTATGGCCATTGTGCAAATGAATGTAGAAAGAAACAAAATGACATGGGTAATAGACCAAGTGTAAATTTTACAAAAGAAAATCAGAATCATGGTAACATGATGTTAGCTTGTAATGTAGCACAAGAAAAACAAGAAGATGTATGGTTCTTAGATTTAGGGTGTAGTAACCATATGATTGGAAACATATCAATGTTTTCCAATCTGGATGAGAGTGTAAAATCTAAGGTGACAATGGGGACTGATATTAAGGTCTTTGTCATGAGAAAAGGAAGAGTAAACATACTGACAAAGAAGGGAGAGAAGAAGTTTGTTCCAGGTGTCTATTATGTCCCTGAATTGAAATGTAACCTTCAAAGCATTGGATAGCTCGTGCAAACGGGATAAAATGTGTTTTTTAAAGATGATGTGTGCACAAGCATGGATATACCTCCAAGTACAAAACTCATTGCTAAAGTGCATATGACAAGCAATAGAATGTTTCCTCTCAAGATCATATTAGACTTGAAGGAAGGAGATGTTGTAGCAGCTGTCACATAAGAAATATTTCAAGAAGAAGTGAAAGATGGTAACTGGTTGATCCAGGTGGATATTGGTGGCCACCCACCTATTCCATTTGGACCAGCACCGTCAATTCTTGCAGCTTTTCACATTCAGCACAACTTACTATTTTTAGCAGGTTTTCGGGTCCTCCACTCTCGGAGCCGTTTTTGGGGCTTAATGATCCAGGTGGATATTGGTGGCCACCCACCTATTCCATTTGAACCCCCATCATCAGTTCTTTCAGTTTTCAAGTTGCCACAAAACTTACTATTTTTAGCAGTTTTTCGGGTCCTGAACTTTCGGAGCCGTTTTGAGGCCCTAAACGACGTTTTTTGGGTATCGTTTTTACCAGCGAATTTGATCATCAAATTCATCCGGAAAGTTGTATTCCTCGGATAGATCTTTCTAACGAGCTATTGAGTGCATAAAACGGAGATCGGGTGCCAAAGTTACGCCCCCGGGAAGTTGAACCACCAATTTACCCAAACGGGCACCCACAGTTTTGGCGCCACATCTCCTACGGTTAGGTTTTTGGACGTTTCGGATTCTACATTGTTTCTCAATAATAAATAGGCCCTCGAGCCTCATTGTGACACAGTTCAGAGGTCTGTAGCCATCACATCTCTTCTCAGAGATTCGCTACCAGCACCCTAGCTATTTTATTTCCATTATGTCTGTAAGCATATTTCTGTTATTAATGAAATGACGCATTATTTCCGCTACATCTCTGTATTTATGGTTATGTGTTTATTCTGTTGTGTTCCTGCATAAATCCGGATCAATGGTATCAGAGCGGGTCTGCTCTTTCTTTGTTTTTCTTTGCATGTCCCCAACGCGGTCAGGGTATAAGGAGTTAGGGCTCGCTCTGGTTGAACCCTTGCAAGGTCAGCCTCGCAAACCCCGACGACCTCCCATGGCGGAAGAAAAGAAAGGCGAGGGAGCAGGAGCTCCTATCAAAATACTGCTCGAGGAGGCCCTCGAGAAACAAAGGAACGCGATGATGGATAACTTTGCTCAAATCCTTCAACGACTGCCCACATATGGTGCATCTGCATCCAACAACCACTCTGGAGGTGCCACTCCCTTCAAGGTACAGGTAAACTTTGACATTCCTATATTTGAAGGAAAAATATATGCAGACGCCGTAGACAGATGGTTAAATTTGCTGGAATGGTATTTCTCAGTCCATGACTTCTCTGACCGAGAAAAGATTATTTTTGCACTCCTCAAAGCTGCCCCCCATGTCATGTATAAATTTGCTGAATAATGAAGATTTATCCACCGAGATTATCCTGATCACATACTAATTTGAATTCATATGCAACACATAATCTCTTCTACAATCAATCATCAATTTGCGGAAATTGAAATAGTCGCATGCGCACATAAACACAATATGTAATGGGGAAAGCTTATAGTTGAAAACCCCCAGCTATTTTGTATATTAAGATGGAAGAGAACATGTAACAATCTCAGTACAATACTCCTCACAAGTACTCAGTACTATCTCATCAAGTTACACACGAACTAGCTTGGTTTTGAACAAGTCAAGGGTTCAAAACTCATCCACTAATTGCTTACCTCTATTGCGCAATCAAGGCTGGTCTAATGAGAGATCCAAGGTTCGAATCTCCTTGGCTTGACAACGCAATCCTCATGGGAAATTTCCTCCAAGTGTGGTGCAAATCTCATGCACAACTAATGTCACAACTGATAGCTATCTCAACCCTTTCATCTACCTCTTTCACTGGTCTCCACTGAACTGTCCATGCACTGTAGTGAACTTATGTGTTCTTGAGTTGAATAATGAGTTAATAATTAGTGAATTAAATAATATTTAATTCACTCCACTCATTACTAGTTGATTAGCTAGTTAAACTAATCTCAACTAGTTCAACTAAGTTAAACCGAACACAACTCCACCAACTGTCTCATCAACTCCACCAAACTTCTACCACTGAAGTCCTAACTGAAGTCAACCATGCATGAGCTCACCAAACCCCTAGGAATAGTGTAATTCCTCTGTCAGATGCATGAGGCACTTCTGTAGCTCGAACTGAAGTGCTCCAAGAGAGTAAACTGAAGTTTAGAGTCCAAATATTATTAAGGGTAAATAATATTTGACTTCCCTATTTTTAGGATAGGCAGTCTAAAAATAGACTTCGACCTATAGGTCCAAAAATAGAGGTCCATCTATTTTTATCAACATGACCAATACTCCAAGAATAACATACTGCAACCCCTGGACCATGCTCCATATGTCTAAAAATAGACATAGTCTAAAAATAGACTTTGCGCCAGAATTTGCCTACGGGCCCACTTAGTGAAGGCAACTTCATTTCACTAAACTCCATCATCTTGCTGCATTTTCAACACTCCCTCTCAGCAAGATATGGATTATCTGCAACCCCTATCCTGCCTCTATGGAATTCGAACTTGCTCCTGGTGAGCGCCTTCGTCAGGATGTCGGCATCCCGATCCTCCGTGGGAACATATGAAAGCATCATGATTCTCCGCTGAACAAAATCTCTGATATGATGGTACCTGATGTCGATGTGTTTGGACCTATCATGAAATACTGGATTGGCCAAGAGTTTAATGCAGCTCTGGTTATCACAGTAGATCACTGTAGGCTCCAAATGCAACCTGAACAAACCTGCAAGGATCTTCCTCATCCAAATAGCCTCGCATGCAGCCAAGCTAGCTGCCATGTACTCGGCCTCTGCTGAACTGAGTGCCACGGATCTCTGCTTCCTGCTGTACTAGGAAACTGCTGTCGACCCAATGCTGAAAACTCCTCCAGAAGTGCTCTTCCGGTCCGTTGGACTCCCTGCCCAATCTGCATCAGTGAAGCCAGAAAGCTTCACTCCATCCTCCTGTCTGTACCATATACCATATCCCGATGTGCCTCTGATATAGCGCAATACATGCTTGCCCGCCTTCCAAAAGAGATTGGTAGGCTTAACCATAGCTTGCGAAAGCTGGTTAACTGCATAGCATATATCGGGTCGTGTATTGACCAGATACATAAGCGACCCCACCAACTGTCGATAGACAGTGGCATCCACTACCTCCGCTCAAGTAGCATCCTCCTTCCTCCAACCACCAGGAAGAGGAGTGTCAACAGGCTTGCAGCCTTGCATGTTGAACCTCTCCAGAATCTCCCGAGCATACTTGCCCTGAGAAACAAACAGTCCTCCACTGCGCTGCCAAATCTCCAATCCCAGAAAATAATGAAGGATGCCCAGGTCCTTCATCTCAAACTCTCGTGCAAGATCCTCCTTGCATGAAAGTATCAACTGCTCGTCGCCAGTCAAAATCAGATCATCTACATACAGTACGATGATCAACAGCTTCCCCTCCACCACAACCTGGTACAGGTTTGGATCCGCCTCACTCTTGGAGAATCCAAGCCCGGTGAAGTAGCTGTCTATCCGAGTGTACCAAGCACGAGGTGCTTGCTTCAGCCCATACAGTGCTCTCTTGAGTCGGCACACATGCGACTCACCGCTGAAGATCTCAAAACCTTCAGGCTGCTCTATGTACACCTCTTCCTCAATAACTCCATTGAGGAACGCAGTCTTCACATCCATCTGATGAATGTGCCACCCCATCTGCGCTGAGAGAGCAAGGATCGTCCGTATGGAAGAGTACCTTGCGACAAGTGCAAAGGTCTCCTCATAGTCAATCCCCTCGATCTGTGAGAAGCCACGGGCGACAAATCTCGCCTTGTACTTCTCCACACTCCCGTCAGCCGCCTGTTTCACTTTGTAGATCCATCGCGAACCTACAACTGATTTCCCAACCGGTCTTGGGACAATCTCCCATGCACTGTTCCTGATGATCGAATCATATTCTTCGATCATGGCATCAACCCATGCGGGTTCCTCCACAGCTTCCTCAAAAGAGGATGGCTCTGTCACAACACATTGACTCATAAGAACCATGTATCCAGTGTACCGATCCGGTGACTGTCTCTGTCTGCGCTGTGCTGTAGGTGGTCCTACAACCTTCTCTGCATCCCGAGCCAGTCGCTCAGCTTCTGTAGTGCGCATGCGCCCTCTGATGGTTGGCGCTGCCTGGGTGGTTTCTTCCTCCTCCTGAACCTCCTCTTGTGGCTGATCCACATCCGGAAGCTCCTCCTTAGGAACTAACAGCTCCTCATCTGCATGCAAGTGTAGCTCCCTCTCAAGCGAACACCGCATGGCTTTCTCCTCCTGAAATTTTATATCCCGTCGCACAACAGTCTTTCGACTGTCTAAAAAATACACCCGATAGTTGTGAGGTGTATCAGTGTACCCCACAAATATTCCAACCTCAGCAGTTGGATCCAGCTTCCTTCTCGCATCCTTTGTCACATGCATGTAGACAGGAGAACCAAAGATCCGCAAATGGGAAATATCAGGCCTCTTGCCAGAATAAGCCTCCTCCGTTGTACTCATGCCAAGAACCTTGTGAGGACAACGGTTCTGCACATACACTGCTGTATTGCATGCCTCAGCCCACAAGTGAAGGGGTAGGCCCCGATCATGCAACATCGCCCGTGCAGCACCCACGATCGTTCTGTTCTTCCGCTCAGCCACCCCGTTCTGCTGTGGGTTATGGGGTGCGATGAGCTCTCTCCAAATCCCTTCTGCACTGCAGAACTCCTTGAATTCAGCCGAGATGAATTCACCACCATTATCACTCCTTAGAGAAATCACCTTATTCCCCGACTCCTTCTCGACCAGTGCTTTAAACTCACAGAACTTCGCGAATGTATCGCTCTTCTTCTGCATGAAGAAGATCCAGCACTTTCGAGAGAAATCATCATCAAAGATCACATAATACCTGTGCTTTGCTGTCGAAGCAACTGAGAAAGGACCACACACGTCTGTGTGAACTCTCTCAAGGATCGTCGTGGCGCGATTATCCTTCTCGTGAAAGGTGGCTTTCACATACTTCCCTAAAGTACACCCCTTGCACTGATCTGACTGCGCAAGAGTGCCCTTAGGAAGCCCAGTAGAAATCTGCTGTAGGATCTTCAAAGCTCCATGGTGAAGGTGGCCCAATCTCCTGTGCCACAGTTCACCCTCATCATCCCGGCTCACCACTTCTCCCGCCTTGCATGCCATTGCTGCGCAGCCATCTACTTGCAACTGATAAAGGTTCTTGACTCAAACCCCTATCTTCCGGGTCTCACCAGTAGTCTTACTGCGCAGGAAGGCTTTTCCTTCGCTGAAGACCACATCATACCCTTTGTCTTCCAACATCGCCACAGAGATCAAGTTCTTCATCAATCCTGGAACATGCAAAACTTCCTTTAATATGAAAGGTTTACCAGACTCCCTCTCAAAGGAAATGGTACCGATACCAGTCGCACTGTATCTACCATCATCGCCCATCTCGATGTGCACTCCAAGATCTTTTTCCTCCAGATCTGAAAACAGATCTCGATCTCCGGTCATGTGAAATGACACACCACTGTCCAAGAACCATACTGATCCCATCACACTTGAAACCAAGCATGCGATCAGTGAAAATTCAAGCTCAAACTGTGAGGCCAAAGCCTCTCCATCTGCAGATCTTCCTGCTTGCTTGTTTTTCTTCTTCTGCAGACAATTTGTGGCATAATTTCCGTGCTGGTGACAGTGAAAACACTTCACCTTAGACATGTCTTGCTTCTTGCCTTTCGCACCAGACTGAGAAGTTTTCTTGCTCTTCCCCTTCTTTGCTTTGGCATCCAAAGCGCAATTTTCTTCATCAGATACCTTTGATGAAGATCCGTCCCTGGTAGTCCTCCTTATTTCCTCTTGCATGAGATCCACCCAAAGGCGCTCCCATCCCGGAAACTTCTCCCGACCATTGACACTATCTTGATATGAATGCCAAGCCTTCGGAAGACCAAGGAGAGCCAGGTCTACCATATCCTCTTCTTTGACAGTCACCCCCACACTTCCCAGCTCATCTCTGCATTGAGTGAACTTCGTGAGGTATTTTGCGATATTGTCGCCTTTCTCCATCTTAATGTTTCTGAGCTTATCCTTGAGCACCAGCTTCCTTTGGTCACTCTTACTCTGGAATAGATCTGTCAACGCTTTCCACATCAAATATGGAGAAGCTTTTCCATGCAGGCTGGATACAATGTGATCCTTTACGCCCTCCAACAGAATCCTTCGACATTTCGCCATCTTCTTTTGCCAAGCCTTGACTTCAGCAGGATCAGTGGGCTTTTGGACATCCGTATCTACGAACTCCTTCAGTCCATTATCTTCTAATACTACCTCCATGCAATCCTTCCATGCAACATAATTCGAACTGCCTTCAAGAGCATATTCGAGTCGCAAACCGTTGAAAGACATTTTCAACTCTGGCACCAAGAACACAAACTGCTGCAAAATTCGAATTCCAAACTCAAAGCTCAACCGCTCTTGATATGTGAGAACAAATTATTTCTAGCACAGAGATCGACTGCAAGGGAATTTACTGGATGTATCACCTTTCAAAGGAAAGGATGGATCCAGAGGCTACCTGGCCCGTTACAGACTCTGTCTACCAAAATAATATTGTAATCACTGCAATAGATCCCGATGATTGATTCGCTCTGATACCATGTAGAAATTTGCTGAATAATGAAGATTTATCCTCCGAGATTATCCTGATCACATACTAATTCGAATTCATATGCAACACATAATCTCTTCTACAGTCAATCATCAATTTGCGGAAATTGAAACAGTCGCATGCGCACATAAACACAATATGTAATGGGGAAAGCTTATAGCTGAAAACCCCCAGCTATTTTGTATATTAATATGGAAGAGAACATGTAACAATCTCAGTACAATACTCCTCACAAGTACTCAGTACTGTCTCATGAAGTTACACACAAACTAGCTTGGTTTTGAACAAGTCACAGGTTCAAAACTCATCCACTAATTGCCTGCCTCTATTGTGCAATCAAGGCTGGTCTAATGAGAGATCCAAGGTTCGAATATCCTTGGCTTGATAGCACAATCCTCATGGGAAATTTTCTCCAAGTGTGGTGCAAATCTCATGCACAACTAATGTCACAACTGATAGCTATCTCAACCCTTTCATCTACCTCTTTCACTGGTCTCCACTGAACTGTCCATGCACTGTAGTGAACTTATGTGTTCTTGAGTTGAATAATGAGTGAATAATTAGTGAATTAAATAATATTTAATTCACTCCACTCATTACTAGTTGATTAGCTAGTTAAACTAATCACAACTAGTTCAACTAAGTTAAACCGAACACAACTCCACAAACTGTCTCATCAACTCCACCAAACTTCTGCCACTGAAGTCCTAACTGAATTCAACCATGCATGAGCTCACCAAACCCTAAGGAATAGCATAATTCCTTCTGTCAGATGCATGGGCCACATCCGTAGCTCCAACTGAAGTGCTCCAAGAGAATAAACTAAAGTTTAGAGTCCAAATATTATTAAGGGTAAATAATATTTGACTTTTCTATTTTTAGCTAGGCAGTCTAAAAATAGACTTCGACCTAAATGTCTAAAAATAGAGATCCATCTATTTTTACCAACATGACCAATACTCCAAGAATAGCATACTGCAACTCCCAGACCATGCTCCATATGTCTAAAAATAGACATAGTCTAAAAATAGACTTTGCGCCAAAAATAGCCTGCGGGCCCACTTAGTGAAGGCGACTTCATTTCACTAAGCTCCATCATCTTGCTGCATTTTCAAAACTCCCTCTCAGCAAGATATGGATTATCTGCAACCCCTATCCTGCCTCTATGGAATTCTAACTTGCTCCTGGTGAGCGCCTTCGTCAAGATGTCAGCATCCTGATCCTCCGTTGGAACATATGAAAGTCACATGATTCTCCGCTGAACACAATCTCTGATATGATGGTACCTGATGTCGATGTGTTTGGATCTATCATGAAATACTGGATTAACCGAGAGTTTAATGCAACTCTGGTTATCACAATAAATCACAGTAGGCTCCAAATGCGACCCGAACAATCCGACAAGGATCTTCCTCATCCAAATAGCCTCGCATGCAGCCAAGCTAGCTACCATGTACTCGGCCTCTGCTGAACTGAGTGCCACGGATATCTGTTTCCTGCTGTACCAGGAAACTGCTGTCGATCCAATGCTGAAGATACCTCCAGATGTGCTCTTCTGGTCCGTTGGGCTCCCTGCCCAATCTGCATCCGTGAAGCCAGAAAGGCTCACCTCATCCTCATGTCTGTACCACAGAACATATCCTGATGTGCCACTAAGATAACACAATACATGCTTGCCTGCCTTCCAGTATAGCTTGGTAGGCTTAACCATAGCTTGCGAAATCTGGTTAACAGCATAGCATATATCGGGTCGTGTATTGACCAGATACATAAACAACCCCACCAACTGTCGATAGACAGTGGTATCCACTACCTCCGCTGACGTAGCATCCTCCTTCCTCCAACCTCCAGGAAGAGGAGTGTCAACAGGCTTGCAGCCATGCATGTTGAACCTCTCCAGAATCTCCCGAGCATACTTGCCCTGAGAAACAAACAGTCCTCCACTGCGTTGCCAAATCTCCAATCCCAGGAAATAATGAAGGAGGCCCAAGTCCTTCATCTCGAACTCTCTAGCAAGGTCTTCCTTGCATGAAAGTATCAACAGCTCATCACCCGTCAAAATCAGATCATCTACATACAGTACAATGATCAGCAGCTTCCCCTCCACCACAATCTGGTACAGGTTAGGATCCGCTCACTCTTGGAAAATCCAAGCCCTAGGGCGTCAACTCTACTAACTGTGTACCAAGCATGAGGTGCTCATTTTGTGCCCGTACAATGCCTCTTCTGAGCTCCAAGACACATGCGACTCAATCGGTCGAAGATCTCAAAACCTTCGGGCTGCTCTATGTACACCTCCTTCTCAATGAATCCATTGAGGAATGTAGTCTTCACATCCATCTGATGGATGTGCCACCCCATCTGCACCGAGAGAGCTAGGATCGTCCGTATGGAAGAGTACCTTACGACAGGTGCAAAGGTCTCCTCATAATCGATCCCCTCGATCTGCGAGAAGCCACGGGCAACAAATCTTGCCTTGTACTTCTCCACACTCTCGTCAGCCACCTGCTTCACTTTGTAGATCCATCTCGAACCCACCACTGATTTCCCCTCCGGTCTTGGGACAATCTCCCATGCACTGTTTCTGACGATCGAATCATATTCTTCGATCATGGCATCTACTCATGCGGGTTCCTCCACTCCTCATGCGGGTTCCTCCACAGCTTCCTAAAAAGAGGATGGCTCTGTCACAACACATTGACTCACAAGAGCCATGTATCCAGTGTACCGATCCGGTGACTGCCTCTGTCTGCGCTGTGTTGTAGGTGGTCCTACAACCTTCTCTGCATCTTGAGCCAGTCACTCAGCTTTTGTAGTGCGCTTGCGCCCTCTAATGGTTGGCGCTGCATGGGTGGTTTCTTCCACCTCCCGAACATCCTCTTGTGGTTGATACACATCTTGAATCTCATCCTTAGGAACTAATAGCTCCTCATCTGCATGCAAGTGTGGCTCCCTCTCAAGCGAACACTTCATGGCTTTCTCCTCCCGAAATTTGATATCCCGTCGCACAACAGTCTTGCGACTGTCTGGAAAATACACACGATAGTTGTGGGGCGTATCAGTGTACCCCACAAATATCCCAACCTCTGCGGTCGGATCCAGCTTCTTTCTGGCGTCCTTCGTCACATGCATGCAGACAAAGTGACACAAAAATCCTAACATGAGAAATGTCGTGCCTCTTGCCAGAATAAGCCTTCTCTGGTGTACTCATGCCAAGAACCTTGTGAGGACAACGGTTCTGCACAAACACTACTGTATTGCATGCCTTAGCCCACAAGTGAAGGGGTAGGCCCTAATCATGCAACATTGCCCGTGCAACACCCACGATCATTCTATTCTTCCGCTCAACCACCCCGTTCTGCTGTGGGTTATGGGGTGCGATGAGCTCTCTCTGAATCCCTTCTGTGCTGCAGAACTCCTTGAATTCAGCTGAGATTAATTCACCACCATTGTCGCTCCTTAGAGCAATCACCTTCTTCCCCGACTCCTTCTCGACCAGTGCTTTAAACTCACAGAACTTAGAGTATGTCTCGCTCTTCTTATGCATGAAGAAGATCCAGCACTTTCGAGAGAAATCATCAAAAAAGATCACGTAGTACTTGTGATTTGTTGTCGAAGCTACTGAGAAAGGACCACACACGTCTATGTGAACTCTCTCAAGGATCGTCGTGGCACGACTATCCTTCTCGTGAAAGGTGGCTTTCACATATTTTCCCAAAGTACACCCCTTGCACTGATCTGACTGTGCAAGGGTGCCCTTACGAAGCCCAGTAGAAATCTGCTGCAGGATCTTCAAAGCTCCATGGTGAAGGTGGCCCAATCTCTTGTGCCACAGTTCGCCCTCATCATCCCGGCTCACCACTTCTCCCGCTTTGCATGCCATTGCTACGCAGCCATCTACTTGTAACTGATAAAGGTTCTTGACTCAAACCCCTATCTTCCGGGTCTCACCAGTAGTCTTACTGTGCAGGAAGGCTTTTCCTTCGCTGAAGACCACATCATACCCTTTGTCTTCCAACATCGCCACAGAGATCAAGTTCTTCATCAATCCTGTAACATGCAAAACTTCCTTCCATATGAAAGGTTTACCAGACTCCCTCTCAAAGGAAATGGTACCGATACCAGTCGCACTGTATCTACCATCATCGCCCATCTCGATGTGCACTCCAAGATCTTTTTCCTCTAGATCTGAAAACGAGATCTCGATCTCGGTCATGTGAAATCGCACCACTATCCAGACCATATTGATCCCATCACACTTGAAACCAAGCATGCGATCGGTGAAATTCAAGCTCGAGAAGCAAAGAGGCCCAAAGCCTCTCCATACACGCGAATCTTCCGCTTGCTTGTTTTCTTCTTCTGCCTTGTGGATAATTTGTGGCATAATGTACGTGTTGGTGACAATGAAAACACTTCACCTTGAACATATCTTGCTTCTTACCTTTAGCACCGAGACTAAGAAGTTTTCTTGCTCTTCCCCTTCTTGCTTTGGCAGCCAAAGCGCAGTCTTCTTCATTAGTTACCTTTGATGAAGATCCGTCCCTGGTAGTCCTCCTGATCTCCTCTTGCATGAGATCCGACCACAGTCGCTCCCATCCCGGCAACTTCTCTCGACCATTGACACTATCCTGATAGGAATGCCAAGCCTTCGGAAGACCAAGGAGAGCCAGGTCAACCAAGTCCTCATCATCGACAGTCACCCCCACACTTCCCAGCTCATCTCTGCATTGAGTGAACTTCGTGAGGTATTTTGCGATGCTGTCGCCTTTCTCCATCTTGATGTTTCGAGCTTATCTTTGAGCGCCAGCTTCCTTTGGTCGCTCTTACTCTAGAATATATCTGTCAAAGCTTTCCACATTAAATATGGAGTAGCCTTTCCATGCAGGCTGGATACAATATGATCCTTGACGCCCTCCAACAGGATCCTTCGACACTTCGCCATATTCTTTTTCCATGCTTCGACTTCAGCAGGATCAGTGGGCTTTTGGAAATCCGTATCTACGAACTCCTTCAGTCCATTATCTTCTAATACTACCTCCATGCGATCCTTCCATGCAACATAATTCGAACTGCCTTCAAGAGAATATTTGAGTCGCAAACCGTTGAAAGACATTTTCAACTCCGGCACCAAGAACACAAACTGCTGCAAAATTCGAATTCCAAACTCAAAGCTCAACCGCTCTTGATCTGTGAGAACAAATTATTTCTAGCACAGAGATCGACTGCAGGGACATTTACTGGATGTATCACCTTTCAAAGGAAAGGATGGATCCAGAGGCTACCTGGCCCGTTATAGACTCTGTCTACCGAAATAATATTGTAATCACTGCAATAGATCCCGATGATTGATTCGCTCTGATACCATGTAGAAATTTTCTGAATAATGAATATTTATCCACCGAGATTATCCTGATCACATACTAATTCGAATTCATATGCAACACATAATCTCTTCTACAATCAATCATCAATTTGCGGAAATTGAAATAGTCGCATGCGCACATAAACACAATATGTAATGGGGAAATCTTATAGCTGAAAACCCCCAGCTATTTTTTATATTAAGATGGAAGAGAACATGTAACAATCTCAGTACAATACTCCTCACAAGTACTCATTACTATCTCATCAAGTTACACACGAACTAGCTTGGTTTTGAACAAGTCAAGGGTTCAAAACTCATCCACTAATTACTTACTCTATTGTCAATCAAGGTAGGTCTAATGAGAGATCAGGTTCGAACATCATGGCTTAATGACACAATCCTCATGGGAAATTTCCTCCAAGTGTGGTGCAAATCTCATGCACAACTAATGTCACAACTGATAGCTATCTCAACCCTTTCATCTACCTCTTTCACTGGTCTCCACTAAACTTTCCATGCACTGTAGTGAACTGTTGTGTTCTTGAGTTGAATAATGAGTTAATAATTAGTGAATTAAGTAATATTTAATTCACTCCACTCATTAATAGTTTATTAGCTAGTTAAACTAATCACAACTAGTTCAACTAAGTTAAACCGAACACAACTCCACAAACTATCTCATCAACTCCACCAAACTTTTGCCACTGAAGTCCTAACTGAAGTCAACCATGCATGAGCTCACCAAACCCCAAGGAATAGCGTAATTCCTTATGTCAGATGCATGGGCCACATCCGTAGCTCCAACTGAAGTGCTCCAAGAGAATAAACTGAAGTTTAGAGTCCAAATATTATTAAGGGTAAATAATATTTGACTTTTCTATTTTTAGGATAGGCAGTCTAAAAATAGACTTCGACCTAAATGTCTAAAAATAGAGGTCCATATATTTTTACCAACATGACCAATACTCCAAGAATAGCATACTACAACTCCCAGACCATGCTCCATATGTCTAAAAATAGACATAGTCTAAAAATAGACTTTGCGCCAAAAATAGCCTGCGGGCCCACTTAGTGAAAGCGACTTCATTTCACTAAGCTCCATCATCTTGTTGCATTTTCAACATCGAAAGGCGGTAGGGAAGCTTTATGAGCAAGAGGGCGAAGGGAACCCTCTTTGTTCTCGGCCACAGCCACTTGGAATTCGTTCCAAGATGGCATCAAGGAACAATATTACCCCGTGGGGAGCTATGAGGACAAATACATCCAATGGACCACGCTGCGGCAACAAAAGGATCAAGATGTGCACGAACTGACGAATCTGTTCCATACCACCAACGCACAAGTTGGGTATTAAATATTGAGGAGAACATTTGGTGTAGCATACAAATCTGTGTTTGTCTGCTACATTTGCTTACATTTAAGAATGGAGTTCCTTATGACATTACCTCGCGGCATGACGCATATCGCTATGCCGCTTAAGATCGAAAATTTAAGCAAAAGAGCGAGACTTTGGATCTGCTAAATACGAAGGTACCCCGAACCGAAAGACAGGGACGAAACTGGAGACAATGTGATTCAGAACAACACCACAAATCAAAGAAGGACACGGAAGTGATGTGACTTTCATAACGACCCCACTCCATGACACAAACGAGTGTAGGGACAAACAGTCTTTGGTGGCCAAACTAAAGGCACCCGAATCAGATGCATTTTCTGATCCTGAGTTAGAACCAAACAAAGGCAATGATAGAGGGAAGCAAATCATTGATGCGGATCCTAGTGCCATTGTTTTTTTTTAGATCTAGGACAATGATGGCGGTGTAGAGTTTCTGAGAGCAGACAGGGTTCAAATCCAGCGGTACCTTATAAACCTAGACGCTGAGTGCAATAGCTTTATAAGCCGCACACAATATCAATTACTTGTGTGCCTCTAACAGGGTGAGGGTCCGCTATGGGGCCGCCTACTCTTCTAGCCCAAGACTAGCCAGTGATATGTCTCCTTTGAGTTTGATCTGGGTGGATGCGAAAGTCAAGTGCTTTCTGTTCCCGAAACTGGACCTATCCCGGTGCCATTGTTGCCACCACCAAGATCCAGAAGGAGGGTCCAGAGGATCCAGAGGAGGGGGAGCGCCTCTTCCAGTCGCAGATGTGGGTAAAGGGTTCTCCGTTGCAATTTCTCGTCGATAGCGGAAGCCAAAAGAACCTCATCTCAGCAGAGGTCGTGAAGCGGCTCGGCCTACCGACCATAGCCCACCCGCAGCCGTATACCATCGGGTGGCTCCACCCAGGGAGAGATCTCCGCATTTACCAGCAGTGCCGCCTTCCGTACAGTATCAAGCCATTCACGGATGAGATATTGTGTGATGTTGCTCCTCTTGATGTAGCTGATGTATTATTGGGCCAACCATACTTGTGGAGGCGACATGCTATGTATGAGTCTAGGCCTCGTGCTGTTATTATTACTTTGGGAAATAACTTGTACAGGATACTAGAGGTAGTACCGCCTCTTGTCATCTCTTTGACTACTGCAAAACAACGCAGTAAGATTGTTTCCCAAACCAGGAAATTCATTTTCATTACGACTCACTCACAGGGAAAGAAGAATATTATGGACACAACCTTGAAACAGGGCTCCCTTGCACGACTGCAACAGATGGACAAAGTTATGGAGGAATACGATGACAATTTCTCCTCACTCATAAAGGTTCCTCTACACTGTTAGGACAAGCACTCCATTGATTTGACTCCCAACGCACCATCGCCTGATGTTGCCATACATCCTGCAACTACACATACAGAATCCAAACATGTACTATCTGAGGCTGATAAAGAAACCAAATTTACTAAACGCATCCGGCATGTCCGCCCACAGGTCCATGACATATTCGACAAATCTAACACCCAGTTCAATAGAATTTGCCTCATCTCATGGGGGATCTCAATGCAATGGGGACCATTTCTTCCTAAGGAGGGAGGAATGATCTAGGTGGATATCGGTGCCAACCCACCTATTCCATTTGGACCCACACCATCAATTCTTGCAACTTTTCACGGCAGCTGTACTATTTTTAGCGAGGTTTCGGGTCCTCCACTCTCGGAGCGTTTTTGGGCTTGTAGTCCGGAGTGGATATTGGTGGCCACCCACCTATTCCATTTGAACCCCCATCATCAGTTCTTTCAGTTTTCAAGTTGCAACAAAACTTACTATTTTTAGCAGTTTTTCGGGTCCTGAACTTCTGGAGTCGTTTTGAGGCCCTAAACGACGTTTTTTGGGTATCGTTTTACCCCGAAAGTTGTATTCCTCGGATAGATATTTCTAACGAGCTATTGAGCGCATCGAACGAAGATCGGGTGCCAAAGTTACACCCCCGGGAAGTTGAACCACCAATTTACCCAAATGGGCGCCCACAATTTTGGCGCCTCATCTCCTACGGTTAGGTTTTTGGACGTTTCAGATTCTACATTGTTTCTCAATAATAAATAGGCCCTCGAGCCTCATTGTGACACAGTTCAGAGGTCTGTAGCCATCACATCTCTTCTCATAGATTCGCTACCAACACCCTAGCTATTTTATCCATTATGTCTGTAAGCATATTTCTGTTATTAATGAAATGACGCATTATTTCCGCTGCATCTCTGTATTTATGGTTATGTGTTTATTCTATTGCGTTCCTGCATAAATCCAGATCACTAGTTATGGAATTTGAGATTTGGACATGTCAATTTCGGAGGTTTGAACTTGTTGCATATAAAAGGCATGGTAAAGGGATTACCACTCATAGAGAAACCAGACAGCCTATGTGAAGGCTGCATCTTGGGAAAACAACACAAAGAATTATTTCCAGCAGGAAAGAGTATAAGGGAAAAGGCACCTTTGGAGATTTTCCACTCAGATTTATGTGGACCAATGCAAACACCATCATTAGCTGGAAGTCATTATTTTTTTACATTTATAGATGATTACACAAGGAAGACATGGGTCTATTTTCTAAAACATAAAAGTGAACTATTTGAACAGTTCTACCACTTCAAAGCTCTTATTGAGAAGCAAAGTGGACACGACATAAAAGTGTGGATAACTGATAGAGGTGGAGAATATATCTCCAAATATTTCCTATGTTTCTGCAGGGAGCATGGAATACACAAGAAATTTACCACAAGGTATACACCTCATCAAATTGTGTAGCAGAAAGAAAGAATAGGACCATCATGGACATGGTAAGAAGTATGTTGAAGGCAAAGCATTTGCCAAATGAGTATTGGGCAGACGTTGTCTCTTGTGCAGCTTACATTATAAATAGATGTCCAACCAAAAGTGTTATGAACAGAGTTCCAGAAGAAGCATGGAGTGGAACAAAGAAATTTGTCACTTACATGAGAGTGTTTGGATGTGTGGCATATGCACATGTCTCGGATCAGTTAAGGAAGAAGTTGGACAACAAGGGGGAGAAATGTATATTTCTTGGATACAGTGATGAATCCAAGGCTTACAAACTCTATAATCCATCAACCAAGAAAGTAATAACATCAGATATGTTCAGTTCATAGAAGAAGAAGCTTGGGATGGAAGTTTAGAGAATACAATGAATGTGAAGACATGTATTTCACATGAAGACAAAGAGGAATTGATTGTAGAAAGAAAATACTCAACGGTGGCTTCTACTCCACCCACACAAGCTCAATAGAGCACACCACAAGCAAGCAATATAACAACATTAAGAAATCAAGAAGGTGCTTCTCCAAGCACACCACAGGGATCAAAAACTCCCTCAAGTTCAAGAGCAACTCCAAGCACATATTCAGAAAATACAAGAAGACCAAGATTCATAAATTTAAGTGAAATTTATGAGCAAGAAGAAGTTGATAATAGTGATGGTCTGAATTATTTATTTGCATTATCTTTTCATGTTGATGACCCAATCCATTTTGAAGATGCAGTCAAAGAAGAAAAGTGGATTGAAGCAATGAATCAAGAGATAGGATAAATAGAAAATAATGACACATGGGAGTTAGTTGACCTCCCACAAGGAAAGGAAGTTATTGGAGTGAAATGGGTCTATAAGACCAAGAGCAACATTGAAGGAAATATAGAAAGGAACAAAGCAAGGCTAGTTGTTAAAGGCTACAAGCAGCATCAAGGAAGAGACTATGAGGAAACCTTTGCACCAATTGCAAGGATGGAGACAATGCGGACAATATTGTTTATAGCAGCACAATAAAATGGAAATTTTATCAAATGGATTTGAAGTCAACATTCTTGAATGGAGTGTTGAAAGAGGAGGTGTATGTTGAACAACCTCCTGGCTATGAGATAGAAGGCCAAGAACACAAGTGTGTAAATTGCGGAAAGCTCTTTATGGGCTAAAGCAAGTAGCACAAGCATGGTACAACAGGATTGATGCTTACCTATTGGACAATGGGTTTGACAAGTGTGATGTTCAACCCACACTCTACATCAAAGAAAATGATGGTAAAATTATTATTGTTGTTTTCTATGTAGATGATTTTACTTTTACAAGAAATGATGTTTCTGTCATTGCTAATTTTAAAGTGGTCATGAAAAGTGAGTTTCATGAAATGACTGACTTGGGTTTGTTAAGATATTTTTTGGGCATAGAAGTAAAACAAACAGAAAAAGGAATTTTTATCTCCCAAGCAAAGTATGTTGCAGAAGTTTTAAAAAGGTTCAATATGCAAAACAGCAAGCCATCATCAACTCCAACTGTCATGGGATTGAAGTTGAGAAAGGAAGATCCCAGCAAGAATGTCAATCTGACATTGTACAAAAGCATGGTTGGCAGTCTAATGTATTTGACTAAAACTAGGCTTGATATAATGTATGCATTAAGCTTGATAACCAGATTCATGGAGACACCCAAGGAGACACATTGGCAAGAAACCAAGAGAATTTTAAGGCATTTGAATGGAACAAAGGAGTATGGTGTTTTATACTCCAAAAATGATGATTTTAAGTTGATTGGTTACACTAACATTGATTGGGTTGGAAGCGTTGATGACAGAAAGAGCACATCAGGGTATGTTTTTCATTTGGGATTAGGAGCAATTTCCTGGGCTTCCAAGAAGCAGCCAATAGTTTCATTATCAATAGCAGAAGCTGAATATGTAGTAGCAACAGCGGCAACATGTCAAGAAGTTTGGATGAGAAGGATGTTGAGGGATTTATGTCATGAAAAAGTCAAAGGAACCACAATTTTTTGTGCTAACAGTTCAGTAATTACATTTTCAAATAATTATGTTTTCCATAAGAGAACAAAGCATATCGATGCCAAATACCATTTCATAAGGGAATTAGTTAACAATGGTGAAATTTTTATGCAGCATTGCATGTCAAAGGAGCAGTTTTCTGATATACTCACAAAGCCATTTGGACACATAGTTTTGTTTATCTCAAACAGTGTTTGGGAATGATTGATGGTGGCAGTTGTGATTAAGGGAGAGTGTTGGAAATACTCCCAACCACCACCATGAATAAAGTGGCAGCAACCCACACCTTCATTGATTTTTTTGTTGCAGGGAAGGACGAGGCTTAGGACTCAAATCCACAGGTTTTGTTAGCTTCACGCAAAAATCCAAAACTAGAGTACCCGAGCCCACTCTGCGTTTAATTTCTTAAAACCACCGTTGTTGACTTACTGTTGCCCACAGCTTCACAACCCACAATGTTTTTGGTTTAACTCTTAAGCCTTTCGTCGAATGTTATATTTTCGCCGATGTGATATCGGCAGGACCCATCAACCATCGCCGCATTACCAAGACCGTCCACAAACCTTTGCATTCCGTTTATTCCTTACCTTTTGCCACTTCGCAAAATTTAACATTTACCATTTAGCGCCCGCACCGAAACCTTGCGATGTTGCAAGGCGACATCGTCATCGCACATCGCAAATTATAGATTTTGCATTTTGCAGAATTTTCCAGTTTACCTTTTAGCATGCCTGCAACCCACACTTCGCAAGTTTTATGTTTTACCTTTTTTTGATCGCCTGTAAGTTCGCACTTAGCATATTTTAATACTTACCTTTTAGCCACCTGTAAGTTATGTTATTTGAGTTGCGATACAATCGCAAATGGCACCTGGAAAGCTTAGGAGGATAGCGCAGATAAAGTGCTCGCAAAACTCAGGAGGATAGCACCCACAAGTTATTATGTTTAAGTTGTGATGCAATCATGCCATCGCACATCACAATCGCAAGAACTTAAGGTTTTCCCGTTAGTTCCAGTTAAAATTTATAATCGTCGGTATGCGATTTGCAATGGAGGGCATGGACGTGATGTGGTTTCGCAGGCGGAACCCATAATATTTCAAGTCTATTATTTTGCATTATGTACATTGTTTTGTGTTTTGTACCCTGTTTCATGTAGAAACAAAAGAATCAAGTGGAAGGACGATTTGTTGGTTCTACGTCCAGTTCAACATTGAAATTCATTTAATCTTCAGGCTTCCACCAATTTTGTATAAAAACGAATGTAATTTCATTTTGTAGATTGTGGAGGAATGATATGAAAAAAAGAAGAGTTGAATAAATTAAAAAATTCCTCTCCTGTGTGTTCTTGCTCTGTCTATGTGTGTATTTTTTCTTTCCGCTTTTATCTACATTCTCTATGTTGTTGGGGGAAACGCATCCCTCTGTGTTTATTCATAATTTCCAACAAGGCGGTGTAGAAATATCCATGGAGAGTCGATATATAATACCATAACCATCCAGGTCCAGTTGTGAATGTCTTGGAAAATGTGATGGAAAGAGTAGATAATTACATTGAATGAAATTCCAAAATAAAAACAATCTACATGGTATATATTTGAGTTAAAAATTGAAGGATAATCGACTACATTTGTGGAACACGGAATTATTAGCTGGAAGACATTGGCACTGAGTGTATAGTTGTATGTCGTTGAGTTTATTTATTACTCTTTGCATATTTGGGCCTGTGCATTGAGTGAAATGCCTTTAAAATTGTCTGTTGTCCTGTAGACAACACAATTTTACTAGTAGTGCTTTGGTGAGGTAGACTAAAATGCTTGTTATTGGGTGGAAAGAATGAAAGTTGGAGTCGATGGAGGGTTATAAAACTCATTTATTTACAAAGAAGAAAGTACCATGAGAAAATTAGCAGAGGAGGTTAAAGAACATAGCTCATATTGCAACTGCCATAACTCAAAATTCATAGCTTGAAGCCAGAAGGGTTTAGTATGTGCTCTACGTCCATATTTTTTCTCTATTATGAAAACCATTTTCTGAAGTTGGCTGCAGCTAGAGAATACAAAGGGAATCTCAAAATCCAAAATTTTTGACATCATGTGGAGTCTGGACCACATATTCACACAAACTAAAATGGATTGAATGCTAGGCAACAATAGGTCATGAATGGTATACTATTGAACGGTCTGATATTCACCAACCCAAAAAGAAATATTACCTAGAATATCTCTAGTTCCCAAAAGAGGCCAAGGCATTAATATGGCCATTAAAAAAAATTAAGAGCAACTTTAGTTCATGAAGATAGTTTTGAATGGTAATTGAATGAAGTTTTAGACTTGTGCAATATCGTTATGACCTGTGGACTCATAGTCGCAACTATCTACATTTGGAAGCTATTTGTTTTTTTATTGAACCCTTCATTTGTTAATAAAATGGCTACACTTTATGGAGTATTAGAGTTATTAAATACTTTAATACACTCCACTGGCCATGATATAGTAAAAAAAACAAGGCTTTTCTCACTTATATTTGAACATTTTTGAAAAATGCACAAGAAAATATCGAGTTTTTACAGCTTAAATCACAACTTCAACGAGATGAGTTATAGCGCAGTCATCATTCTGAACCTTTTTTTGTACAAAAAAATCATCTATTTGAGTTTGAAGTTGACTCCCATCAGTAGCCAGAAATTGATCAGATCATTGAGCCCAACTCAGGAGTATATTTTCATGCAGATGAAGAAATTTAGCCTGCACTTCCCAAGCCCATCATCAGAACTTGAGAAGAAGTTGTCAACAAAAAACACATTCATATTCTAGATTACTCAAAATGCAAGTTGAATTTCTAGGTTGATGGTGTCCCTTTTCAAAACATTAGGGGCACTTCCTCTAGAAGAATACTACCAACTTCTTTCCAGATTTGGAACCATATTAAAAACTGCACTAAGCATTCTTCTGTTGGTGGTCATATTTAAACCATCATCGATTGAAACCTCGAGTTCTCCCACCTTATACCATTATTTGAAAGAGCATATTCAACTAATTGTTTCCATGCATATTTTCATTTTTTATTACATCTCTCTTCTTGGACTCATATATACCCCTTTATATTAAGGGGGGGAATGGTGGATGCCTAATTCGCTAAGGGTTGGTCCGGTGGAATGAAAACAGTCATTGTAGTCCAAGAGACCTTGGAATATGAAACCAATGGTCATAAGGATGTATTATATGTATTATATTTTTTCTTATAAATTCAATAAACGATTTACCTTATCTCGTGTTCATCATTCCATGTCCATTTTTAACACTAGATATAGAAAAAGAAATAAAAAATAAAAAATGAGATTTGCCAATGTGAAGTAACTTAAGAGAACCTAAATAACTCTCATGTTTCTCATGTAATTTATCATTTTAGGCAACAGGAAACCTATTTTAAATGAAATAAGAATGAGAAATAAATATATTCCTCTACTTAAGGAATAATTTATGGATAAGTATTCATTTTGGGGTAATTGAGATGGAAGAAAATGATTGGAAGAAGACATGGGCATAAATCTATATAAGAAAAATCCTCAAATGTATATGGGGTTGGATGTTCTTACGAAAAAATGAGATTTCTCTTGTTACAAGTGAGACTTTTTTTTTCTATAGAGGTAGAGGACTTTTATGAAAATTCATGTATTTGTATTAAAAAATTAATTGAAGTCAAACACTAACATGTTTTGAACAAGATGTGCTTGCTATAATAATGAATGTTATCTATGCAATATTTTGAACAACATTTATACTATTCTTTAATATTTTCATGTGTAATTATTTATCATGAATGATGTTAGTGTTTCAATTGATGTGATTGTCAGTTCCAAGTAAACAATTTCAGGATTTTCAAATAACAATTTATCTGAAAAATAATAATATGTTTATGAGCTTATTAGATTTTTCAATAGTAAATTTTCTTCTTTTATTTTAATAATAAATTTGATACTATATTTAATTTATATTAGACTTGTTCCTGATCAAGATAGGGAATCAGATTTAATAATAATTAGTCAAGCATATAGAATATATTAAATTATATCATAGATAAGATTAGTTTTATTTTATTCAATTAAATTGTCTTTTAGTCAATTCAAAACATTTTTTGTGGAAATTGGACTCACATAGTAGTGGAGTAGTGGAGATCACTACACCAAAAAAGAGTGTGTCTAATTGGGACTTGTCATTTGACAATCATCATTTGTTGTTGGTGGTGGAACGTTTTCAAGCATAATGTAATATTCCAAATTAGGAAAAGTAGGAATATAGAACATAAAACTAGAAAATGCAGTAAAATATCAATACATCAATAGGAGCAGATCATAGAGCCATTGTATTACACATTATAGTAGAAAAATGAGTACAAGATCTTGAGGAAAAGGGCACTCAATCTAGGCAAAACAAGCCTCAAATGACCCAATACATAAACATGAAATGTTGTTGATACAAGAAATGTCTGAGGGCCATGACTATGCAGTCCTATGGAGAATAACTGCAGGGTAAAAATAAAAATATATATAACTGTCGTTATAATTCTTAGAAAATGTCAGGATCAGAGATCTAGGCTTTCTGGCACCAATCCAAGACAACCCAGAAGGGGTTTCCGGAAATACACAATATGAAAATTGCAGCCCTGGGCTGAACTACGCTCTGGAACTCTGTGGCTGATAGGAGGTGGCTAATATTATTTGTAAATGGCTGAAGCTCCTCCCAATAGGTCTTCTGGATGAAGTTTTTCTCCCCTCACTGGAAAAAAAAACCCACAAACTTGGGCACTAAGCCCTCCACTGCAATTGCCCTGCAAAATAACGTAGTTTTTGAAGGAGACTGCGTTGTGGTAGATGGCTAAAGCTTGGCCTGATTCCGGGTGGTGGAAATGAAGCTCAGGGAACCTCCCAATAGGTCCTCCAAATAAAGGGTTGCTCCCCTCACTGGAAAACAGGCTCCAACACTTGGGTACTTTCCCTCCACTACAACTGCCCTACAAAATAATGCAATTCCTGAAGGAGACTGTGTTGTGATAGATAGTTGAATCTTGGCCTGATGTCAGATGGTGGAATGAAGCTCAAATTAACCTCTCCTAAGTGGGCACTCGAATTCGACCAAGGATGAGGGTGGGATTTCTTCTCGGAAACACCCTTGTGCTAAACAACATAGCAGACTCTGCTAAACAGCTGAAGCATGCAGAAAGTCATAAAAGACGAAACATAAAAAATAATCAAAATTCCTTCTATGGCTGCCATCCCCTTCCTTATATGATTTTTGAGCCTTCTCACCCTTGGTCCCACTCTTTAAAGATGCTACTCTCATGGAGACTCCCTCCCACTAACATTGTGTTGTCCCTCAATAACTCTCCACTCACTCCATACCAACGTTGTTGATTTGGTCAAAATTGACCCCATCTATATGCTTCAACCCCTATTCACACCTAAGAGTGTTGTATTCAATTGATAAGATGATACACATTCACATTAGAAGTGGTTTTATTCCTACTAAAGAGATTTATGGGTCTCCCGACCCTCTTATTCCTTTATCTTAATGACAAAAGAAAAAATTAATATTCCCACTAGTTGAAAGCTAATTAGGAATATTATTGTCCTCCCCTCCCAAATGTTGTTTTTCCTCAAGAAACTGCAAGGATGAATGCTGCAAAATCTCTTCTCCTTCCCCGTTGGCATCCACATCCGATAAGCTCCTCCCCTGAATTAGATGTTCTCCAATCAATCTACCCCTTAGTTGCCTCTCCCAAGTGTCCAAGTTAGCCTTTGATGATAAAACCAAATGGCTCACATCATAAGGAAGTAGGAGGTCCATAGTGGCAAATATATGTTGTCTAATGTCTTCATTGAAGCATGCTAGACATAAATAAAAAAAATGTTGGACGTCTTACTCCAATGAGCAGCTCCAATCCATGTGTTATTCCTCCAACCATCCTAACAACAATGATTAAAATATAATCAAACTATGGAATCAAAATTAGAGATACATTGACTGCCATATGAAATACCAGATGGTGATAATAGTCCCTCAAGTGGAACCAGCACATTTTTTCTCCTTGTTGCCCCGGAACACATTGTGGTAAGTAGCTTCCCAACCACTTGCTTGCTGCCCCTGTCTTCTCATCTGCCTGCGGGTAGTAAATGATGTTTGGTGTCAACTGAGTACACCCCAAATATGATATCATCTACCCAAAGCCTCCTAGGAAGTGGCCATTCCCATCACTGATTGTGGCCCAAAAAAGACCATGAATTATAAAGATAGGCTTGCCCTCTTGTGGAGAAATGCATTGTAAATAAATGGAAAAGGAATGCAAATATTTGTTTAGTTGATCAATAAGTACAAAGATACAACCCTTACCATGTACTATTGGCAAGCTGGTAATGAGGTCCATAGATGAGCTCTCCCATATCTTTGTTGGAAAGGTAAGTGGTTGTAACAACCTTGCAGGGTGGTTTTTTTCCTCCTCATTCTTCAAGCTATCCCTACACCTCCTAATATGCTAGAGCACATCCTCCTTGAAACCCTCCCATGAGAATCTCTAACAAATGGCCGAATATGTCCTGATGAAGTCCTGATGAACAAAAAGGAGTGAATCATGTGTTGCATGTATAACCTTCTCCTTGAGATTAGAACCTCTAGTCAAGAAGATATGATCCTGGTAATAGATGACTCCATACATCACTTTATACCTCTCATCCTTTACCTGCCCTTCAAGCACTTCAGATGTGAATTTGTTCTTGGAATACTCCACCAATAGTTGGGACTCCCAATATGGATCCATCCTTAACCATGACAGCATTGGTAGCCTTTGTGAAAAGGCACTTGTCACCTCATTGCCCCCCTCTTTGACATGCTCAATTCCAAAGCCACATGCCGGAATACTGCTATCCCATTTTTGTCGCCTACCTTGTAGCCGCTTCTTCTCAAGTAAGGGTTGAAGCTTCTGGAGATTAGTCTTCACTTGGAAGCTATTTCTCATCCAAAAATTCCTAATTTTGGCCAATGTATGCATGAATGCCAACACCCCCTTTCCATATATGGAAGACTCATTCCTATGGTGAAGTATCTTCTGATCCTCAAAGGCTATGGAGTAGCCCCTTTGCACCATGACAGTGTCATCATCCACTCCTGAAACATCTCCTCCCAGCACAAAAGTATTGGTGAGAGTAGGTAATATTGATATTGAGAAACTACCCATCTCCTCCTTGAGCCTACCAAATACTCTCTACACTGTGCTAGACTCACCCAAGGCTCCCTTCTTAGCTAGATCTATGAAGGGTGCTACTTGTTGTAAGAACTCTTTAGCCAACTCCCGGTCTGGGGGTCTCCCTGGTGGAATGCCTCTAAATAATATAATAGCATGGTTCAGATTCAACTGCATATCTGAGTGGATTTTTGTGTCCTTGCTCTCATTGCACAAATCAAGCTCCATCTTATATGCAGAGGCTACCTGAGGTGGATAAGTGTGCATGCCTGTGATTATTTTATGCTTACCACTCTTCTTATCTACTCATTCCATCTACAAAGTCTCCCAATCTGTGGTGACTTTCCCCAATGTAATCAACCACTGCACACCCAATATCACATTAGTGTCAGGAATGTCGACCACAAAGAAGTGATCAATCAAGGTATGCATCCCCAAGGTTACTAACAATGCTGGAACATATTTCATACACTGCATGGTTCTAGCTCCTGGGACAAAAACTGAGAATCCCTCAAAATCATCAATGGGTATGGCTCTCTTATGTACAAACTAAGCATCAATAAAGTTGTGGGTAGCCCCACTATCAATCAACATTGATACTTTTTGATCCTGAATTGTACCTCAAACTCTCAAAGTCAGATACTTTGGTACTCCCCGTAAGGATGCAAGGGCCCCTCTAATCGGAGAAAATGGCCCATTCCCACCTCCTGGTGGTGGTTTTGGATTCTCTCCTACTATCACAACATTGTTATCTCCTTTTGGCTCCTCATCTTCCCCCTCCTAACTATCAGAAAATACCTCTATATAGTGTGTCTTCCCTGCAACACACGATGCCCAGGTGCCCATGGTTCTTAGCATGTGAAGCAAAACTTACTCCTCCTCAAATCTCTTCAAACATCACTGCTAAGAGGCCCTTTGTTCTAGTTCTCCTTGGGAGGAATAACCTTCACATATTTCCCCTTTGACTGAAAAGTGGGCCTTGGTTGAAATGGAGATCTTGCTCTTGGCAAGGCATCCTGTAGATCTCTAGCCCTCTCAATAGCATCTTGGAGTGTAGCTGGCTTAGTGGATTTTACCAACCCATGTAGAGGCTCTTCTAGCCCATCGATGAACATATAGACCCTCCTAGCTACAGATAAATCTGGAACCACAAACTTTTATAAATTCAGAGATATAGATCTTTGGATTACCTGACTGCTTGAGCTTGGCTAGCTCAATAAAAGGTGCCTTTGGATCTCTTCGATCAAACCTCTCTACTAACCTCCAGGTGAACTCTGAATATGTAGTCACAATGGCATGCCCCAATGTAGAAATACCATGAAACCACCAATCATGTGCCTCACCTTCAAGGTGTAGCACTGTTATCTAATGGCTTCCATCTTCGGTAACTTGTTCAACTGAAAATATATGTCTATTTTCTCCACCCAAGACTTGGTTGTGCACTTCGATGACCCATCAAAAGCAGGCAGAAAAAATCTACCCATAGTATGTTTTAGATCATTGTTCTGCATGTACCCTCCACTTCTATTGTTGTTTCGGGGTATCCTATTATTCTTGATCTTAAAAAACTCCTGAAAGTTCATATTATCTTTGAATCTCTGAGATTGAGACTCATACTCCATAAAATAGTCTTCAAGAGTCTCTTGTTCTTGGGATACTCCACCCTCCATTTCCTATTGCTAGGAATGTAGGCATAGTGGAGCGTTGGGAAAATTATTGCCTTACTGATTGTTCATGCCAGTGATGTGAAATGTCGGAGCTCTCTCCATGTAGAAACCATCTAGGGGATTCCTTATGTTTCTCCATCCTCATCTCCTTGATTTCTCGAGAAATATCCTGCATGGTTTGGAGAAGAAGCTTGGGAAACTCCTTTTCATCCATCTCCCCTAATATTGGAGTTTTTCCTTTGTCTTCTTTGTTGTCTGTATAATATTATCTCTAGTTTCTATTAAGATACCACTTCTCCCTTTCTTTTAGAGGCTCTCCTTCTTCTGATGACATAGTTGTTGTACTACACAGGCTGAGCCAAGATTATGCTCTGATACCATTGTAGTATTCTAAATTAGGAAAAATAGGAATATAGAACATAAAAATGGAAAACGAAGTAAAATATCAATACATCAATAGGAGCAGATCATAGAGCCATTGTATTACACATTATAGCAGAAAAATGAGTACAAGATCTTGAGGAAAAGGGCACTCAAGCTAGGCAAAACAAGCCTCAAATGACCCAGTACATAAACATGAAATGTTGTTGCTACAAGAAATGTTGGAGGGCCATGAATGCGCAGTCATATGGAGAATAATTGTAGGGTAAAACTAAAAATATATGGAATTTCTAATATAATGCTTAGAAAATTTTGGGATAAGAGATCCAGGATTTCTAGCACCAATCTAAGACAACCCAGAAGGGGTTTCCGGAAATACACAATATGAAAATTGCAGCCCTGGGGTTGAACTACGCTCTAAAACTATGGGACTAATAGGATGTGGCTGATCTAATATGTAATGGCTGAAGCTCCTCCCAATAGTTTTTCCGAATGAAGAGTTTCTCCCCTCACTGGAAAACAATCACAAGCTTGGGCACTAAGCCCTCCACTACAACTTCCCTACAAAATAATGCAGTTTCTGAAGGAGACTGCACTTTGGTAGATTTTTGAAGCTTGGCCTGATGCCAGATGGTGGAAATGAAGCTCAAGGAACCTCCCAATATGTCCTTCAGATGAAGGGTTGCTCCCCTCACTAGAAAACAGGCTCCAACACTTGGGTGCTTGACCCTCCACTGCAACTGCCCTACAAAATAATGCAATTCCTGAAGGAGACTGCGTTGGGATAGATGGTTGAGGCTTTTCCTGATGCCGAATGGTGGAATAAAGCTCAAATGAACCTCTCCTGAGTGGGCACTCAAAGTCCCCTGAGGATAAGGGTAGGATTTCCGCTCGGAAACACCCTTGTTCTAAACAACACATCAGACTCCGCTAAACAGCTGAAGCGTGCATAAAGTCATAAAAGGCCAAACATAAAAAATAATCAGAATGCCTTTTATGTCTGCCATCCCCTTCCTTATATGCTTTGTGAGCCTTCTCACCCTTGGTCCCACTCATTAAAGATGTTACTCTCATGGAGACTCCCTCCCACTAACACCACGTTGTCCCTCAATAACTCTTGACTCACTCCATACCAGCGCTGTTGATTTGGTCGAACTTGACCCCATCTATATGCTTCAACCCCTATTCACACCTAAGAGTTATTTATTCAACAGATAAGATGATCCACATTCACATTAGAAGTGTTTTTATTCCTACTAAAGAGATTTATGGGTCTCCCTACCCTCTTATTCCTCTATCTTAATGACAAAAGAAAAAATTAATATTCCCACTAGCTGAAAGCTAATTAGGAATATTACACATAAACACCTTATTTAATTTGTGAGGACAATTTTGAAGTAATAATTTGGATATGATGAGACATAGATAATCCATCCACTTACCTCTTGCTTGAAGGGGTTTTTTTAAGAAGAAGCTAAAGAATTTTGGGTTCTCATAAATTCTTCTCCTAAGAGTACATGTCCCCAAGTAGGTGCCAATTACTACACTTCATATTGACATGAGTGGTAAGGACCATGGGGGCTTCACTCAGGGATAAATACCATACCACGTGTGTTCATATTGGTGGATATATATTGAGGAAAAAATGACATAATATATTGGGGGATATATAGGGGGGAAAGGGTTTTTATAGTAGCAGGTAGAGAAAATGGGGCTCAAACTTAATGAAAAAATATAAAGGAGAATAAAAATGTTAATGGAAAATTGGAGATCTACAATATCTAGTGAAATTATGGGTTATTTAAATTGGGAAGGTGTATTGGGTTCATATTGGTAGGGGAATAATGTGATTTTTAAAGATAAGTTCCAATATGTAGTCAAATTAGGGGTATTGTTTAGTATGCCATGAATGCATGTGATATGTCAGGGGTTCATTGAGTGAAACCCCCATGGTAAAGACATGTGCAATGATGAAACACCTGTTTTCCTTACCTTGAGGATAGTCGAAGATAATGATCCTATTTCATGGATCTTGTGGTTGATGTTATCAATGGTATTGTTTTTTTTCTTTTACTTGAGATAGTGGATTGCTTCACTTAGGTGAATATGGTGACATGCTCTTAGATGTTATATTGATGAATATGGATTTTCTTGCTAGTTCGTTGGTAGTATTATCTCATCACATAATTGTTGTATTATTTGATATGAGTATTGGTGTTGATGGATACTACATAGACAAAACAATTATATGAAGCATTGATCCCATTTTTAAAGAGTTTGAATGTTGGGTTTACATATTATAGCACTTTAAGGTCTATCCTTTACATTAATACCATATGATGATGAAAGGGAAATTAATGATAAAATGGTTGTTGTGATATATATTTGAAGGAAAATACCATTGATTTCAGTTTTGACAAGAGTTCTACGATAGTAAAGGCAATTATACCAATACTAAATGTGTTTATGTAAATTGGGGAATAAATCAAACCAATTATTTACCAATAAAGGTAACATCTTCTAAAGAACTTTTCAGAGCACTTTTGAGTTCATATTACTATATCTCCTAGATTATTATAATTATTAGCAAAAGGAATAATTCCAACATATGTTTTGAGCAACATCTTAATATCTATGGGAAAATAACATGGCATTCACATGATAGGATGGAATGTCTTTCCCCTTCATCATTCTCTCACATAACTAGATGTAGTCGAGCCATTTTTCAATTATGATATGATTGTTTATTGAATGAGAACATGATAAATGTGAATTTTATGGAATCCCATTTTAATGATACCAGCTACAATTCAAAATTAAGAAACAAAGTATCATAGGATCCAAATATCAAGCAATAGTAAAAAGGTATGAGCATCATGTAGTATAGTTTTAACATCATTAAGCCTACTCACAATCCACAAATAAAATACAATCAAATGACTACACACACATTTAGGGATCACTAGTAGTAGTAAGACACCATAAGGGACATGTCAATTTCTATACCTAATGGTCACCACCATCATGCTACAGGAAGATAAGGAACTACTCAAATATGACGATATTACTCTCTAATAGTGCTAATTCCTACTCTAGTTCATAATATTATCCCTTTGTATCATCTCAAGATTGTTGAAGATTTAACTTCACTCTAAAAAATATGGTTTCGATACATTTATATCTACTTATGGGGAACCAGAGGTTCTTGACCAATGTTGCACATAGAAAATTTGGAAGGCCTCAAAAAAGTGTAGAGATGGAGAAAATGAACAACACTAGATTGAAGCTTTTCAGATCAATATGCACAGTAGTAAGAGAGAAGTACTAGTTTAAGGAGATGAGTTATGTTCTACAATTCATTATTCTTTTTCTAAATTTTGGCCTTTTAAGTTTTCCATTGGCATCTTTTGAAAATATCAATGTAAATTAAAGGTAAAAGAAGACTTATTTATGAAAGAAGCCCACTTGGCTTTCAGGTATAAAGCCTATGATTCCATAGGGGATGTCATTATATGTGTCATTAGTTTCATTGTAGCTACAATTTTTTAGGAATCCATTACATAGATCTCCCAATGGATTTAAGGGATGCCTGTAATAGTGACTTTGGAATGATTTATAAATTAGATAAAATAAAAAAGTTTGTAGACTTTCCTTTCATATTTAAATTAGCTTCATATTCAAGGTATCATATTATTCACCGTAGCAGAAGAGTTTTCATCTAGGGAATTTCTCCAACAATTTTGAACAAGCAAACTAGCAATCAAAGGACCTATTTCATATTTTCTAGCACCCAAAGTTGTGTAGAAATATTATAGTCAATATTTGGATCTAATTCCTAAAAGTGATAATGGCTATTCTAGAACTATTAGTGTAAAATTATTAGCTATATTTGAATGGACTTAATGGTATAGAATGGTTTCTCATTTTTCATCATCCAATAGAAAGTATAAAAACATAAACAATTCTAGATTAATGTAGCTATAAATATGGGCATGAACACACCTACTTCATGGACCCAAAATCCTTTTCACATTAAACCTGTAGACATGGTAAAAATTCCCAAAATACTTAGAGTACCATACCATTTTTATATGAGGAGATAATCGGTCCAAGTGCATGGTGTGAAGCTTTCACTCTACCCATCAATTTAAAAATTGAGCACATTAGAGTGCTTCACCATTTGATTATCTTGATGTGGTTCTACTACCCATAGAATTGGGATCAACCAAGTGTTTTGGAACATAATTTCATTTTGAGCACATTTTTAATGCACCTATCCACTTGATGAGGTTTCCTAGCATAATCCTCCATGCCTACCTCCTTGATATCGTGCACATGTGCTAGTAAGAATAATTTTGTTGTGCATGAGAATACACACCATGTGGATCTTTCATTACACATCACACTTTATAAGGGTGGTTGGGCCTTAAAGGCCCTCACATGCTATGTAGTTAATAGAACATTTTTTCATAGGCTGACACATATGACACGTCATTTAGGAGGGTAGACTTGTATACTTTTTGAGGCTTGATATTACTTATATCTCAAGCCAAGGAGGTGCTCCACTTGTTAACTTTATTTCTAGAATGTAGTTGTGAAAAAATTTATTATTTTATTGTATTAACGTTATTTATGGAGTTCGTTAAATGGAGAATTTATTAAAATTTGTTTCTAGAATATTTATTATAACCTTCTAGAGGAATGCAGGTTTTCAACAAACTCTTGTCTATTTTGTGTAAAGATTTTATTAAGGAGATTATAGATTATTATCTTATCATTATTCTTGAGAGAATTAATGGATCATGGAAAATAATTAAAATTTAATTAAAGTTGTGGAGTTTTTTAGTATTGGGAAGACAATTTACAAGTTACAAAGGTATGCATATTGGCCTAGAATGCAAAAAAATGTATCTCATGTTATTAATAGATGCATATTTTCATGTATCAACAAGCCTAGCGATATAAATCAAGATTTATACCATCCTCTACTTTCAACTTAGTTACTGATCAAACGGGAACTATTACCTCAAAACGAGAACTCTAGCCCAAAAAAACTCAAAAAACATGAAAAAACAGTCCAAAAACTAAAATTGTGTCTTCCAGAATGCATTGTTTTTTTTAAGGGTCAAATTTCAACATTTTTTTAAAACATGCTAAAAAACAATTTTTTTCTTGAAAAAATCATTGAAAAACGCCCTTGAAACGAAAAGTGTTGATGGTGGAATAATATCGCCAATTTTTTATGTGCAAAAAACAAAAATTGTTGATGCTCGAATAATGTCGCCAATTTTTTTTGTGCAAAAAGAAACCTGAAAACAAAAAGTGTTGTCGCTAGAATAACGTCATCAATTTTTTGTGTGCAAAAAACACCTTGAAAACAAAAAGTGTTAATGTTGGAATAACGTCTTTTTCTTTTCAGGGTAAATTGCCAACAATTTTTAATAATGACATTAAAGATAAAATATCATGACTCTGAAAATCCTTAAAATTTCAATGATAAACATGACATTAAAGATAAAATATCAAAAGTCTTAAAATTGCAACAATTTTTATGCATGGTATTAAAGATAATCTATTATCGTGTCTCTGAAAAGCCTTGAAAATCCAAGGATGACATTCAAGATAAAATATCACCTTTATGAAAATAAAATAACAACAGCATGGTATTAAAGATAAAATATCACTCGTAAAAATAAATTTAAAAATTAAAAAAAACAAAAAAACAAAAAAACAAAAAAATTAAAAAAAAAAAAAAAAAAGGAAAATTTTAAAAAGCACACAATTTAAAGGAAAAAAATTTAACCCAAAACAAAAACAAAAAACAAATATTAATTTTTTGAAGTTATAAAAATTTAAAAAAATAAAAATAAAAAATAAAAAAACCCGCATAATTAAAATAATGATAAAATAAAATAATTAAAATTAAAAATAACATATTAAAATAAACAATAATTTAAATTTAGAAATTTAAATTAAAATAAATAAATAAAAAGAAAATAAGAATAATTTTTTTAAAATATTTAAACTTTAAAAAAAAAAAAAATTAAAAGAAAATTTAAATAATAATTTAAATTTAAAAAAAAAGCATATAAATCTATGAAAATTACATTTTTAAATAAAAAAACTTAACAAAATTCTTTTTTTTAATTAAAAAATACAATAAAATAAAAAATACAAATTTTATAAAAAAATTAAAAATTTAAAAAAAAAAAAAAATATATATATATATATATATATATATATATATATATATATATATATATATATATATATATATATATATATATATATATATTAAAAAAAATAAACAAATATATTAAAAGATATAAATATATTAAAAATAAAATAAAAATTAATTTAAAAAATAAATTAATTAATTAATGAAATAAAGTAAAAATTAATAAATAAATAAATAAAAATCAATGTCACCGCCCGCCGCCGCCACCATGGGGGCCCTGGGGCTCAGCCAGCTGGCGGCGGAGAGCTGTCAACTCTCCGCTGCCCATCGGGCGAGCCTTGCGGCCCCAGGGCGGCGGCAATGATTCTCGGAATCAACCCAGGGCAGCGATGATTCCCGGAATCGACCCAGGGCAACGGTGATTCCCGGAATCAACCCAGGGTGGCGATGATTCCCGGAATCAACCCATGGTGGCGGTGATTCCCAGAATCGACCCAGGGTGGCTGTGATTCCCGGAATCGACCTAGGGCGACGGGGGTCGATTCCAATCGACCCCTGCCACCCTAAGGCTGCATCTCTACACTGCTCGTCGGCCGAGCCCCGCGACCCCAGGGCAGCGGCGGTGATTTTTATTTATTTTATTATTATTATTATTATTTAATTAAAATTTTATTTTTTATTTATTTTTTTATTTATTTTTTATTAATTTTTTTCTATTATTAATTTTGTTAATTCAATTTTTTATATTTTTAATTTTTTTTAATATATATATATATATATATAGTTTGTTTTTAATTTTAATTTTATATTCTACTTTAGTTTTTTTAATTTTTTTAATATATATATATATATATATATATATATATATATATATATTTGAAAATTACATATACATATATATATGAAAATTACATATACATATATATATATATATATATGAGTTTAAAATTCATTTATCATTCTAATTATGTTTGCGGTGAAATTCTGTGGTGAAAATTTTGTGGTGAATCTTCTCCATTAATACTTGGGTTTCTGGATTAATACTTCGGTCTACGGTGAATTTTTTGGATTAATACTTGGGTCTGCTGTGAAATTCTACGGTGAAAATTTTGCGGTGAATTTTCTAGATTAATACTTCGGCCTGCGGTGAATTTTCTGGATTAATACTTCGGTCTACGGTGAAATTTTGTGATGAATTTTCTCCATTACTACTTGGGTCTACGGTGATTTTTTCTCGATAAATTTTCGGACCTGGGCACTTGAGGTCTGCTGTTCGATTTGCTGATATTCAGGTGCACACATTCCTTATCTTTTTCTAATACATATCTGCTCATATATTCTCAAGTATGAATAATTCACCATAGCTACCAAAGATTACCAAAGGTAGACCTAGCACAGTTACTCTACAGAACCTTTATGAATAAATAGAGTCTTTAGAGAAACGTAGAGAAGAAAGAGAAGTCAAGCTACAAACCGAGTTAGAAGCCATGCTGGAAAAAAAATTCACATCTCTTGAAGACATGATCCAAAAAAAAATAGAAAATAAAATAGAACTATTGGAGAATAAAATGGAGGTAATGGAAACTAGGTTGCAGGTCATAGAAAAATAAAACCAAGATACAAACCAAACATCCCAGCAAGGAGATGCTGATAATATAGAGAGTCTTACAATGAAGGACATGATTAAAAAATTAGAAGAGAAAGTTAACAACAATCTCACCCTAAATAGTGGGGCAGGTAAATTAGATATCAAACCAATTAAGGATGAAATGAAAAAATTGATGGAATTAGACCATGAGCATAATAAAAGGGCCTTGAACCTTATAATTTTCGGTTTGAAAGAGGAGGTAGACGAGGATACTTTAGCCATAGCCCAGACAAAATTACATAATAGATTACAAATTGAAACCATGTGTCTCACAGAAGCAACAAGGTTAGGGAAATTAACTGAGAATAAAGGAAAGCTGATCTGAATAAAGGTGAGCTCTACTGACCATAAGTATGACATACTTAGTAAAACCTCAAGTCTAAAAGGAACGGGAATATTTATAACAAAGATCTCATTCCAGAAGATCAAGCAGAATTAAGAAAGGAGGTTCAAAAGGTAAAAAAACCTAGGAAGGAATGAAAATGGGCAATAATCAGAAATAGAAAAGCCGTTATTGGAGATAGAAACCAAAAATATAGTAATAAATAGCTATTCAACATGCTCTGAATCCTTTCTTGGAACTTTCGGGGCTTTCCATGGAACAAAGGCCCCAAGCTAAGTTGGATCTCAAATGATGTTGATATTATATTGCTTGTTGAAACTTGGGAGCACGAAGAATCTAAGGTCCCTAACATAGATGGCTTTGCACTATGGTCTACCTGGAACAAGCGATCCTCCAATAGAGGCATTGGGGGCATAGCTTGCTACATTAAGAAGAACATCTCCCCCCATGCTAGGATTTATAAAAACGACCCTTACAACCAATATAGTTGGATTGAGATTACTGACATTAATGATAAAAAGACCTACATAGCAATCTATTATTTTTCCCCCATTAATTCTAACTTCTATAAGAAAAAGAATCTAGATAAAAATAGTCCTTACAATGGTTTATAGAATGATATTTCTAGCCTAAGGAATGAAGGTAATATCCTTTTAATGGGTGACTTTAATGCTCGAACTTCAAGCAACCAAGCTATTCTTCTAAGCAATCATTCCAACCCAAATCCTCTTTGGTTAGACGAAGACCTTACTCTGGCTAGCCGGTACAAAAGGAGCTCTGAAGACCTCGGGGATAATTTGTTTGGGTCGGAGCTAGTCAAGCTTTGTAGTGCTCAGGATCTCATAATTTGCAACGGTCTAAAGAAGTGGCCCAATTCTAGCAAGATGACCTGCATCCATGGGCTTGGCAGGAGCGTGGTAGACTATGTTATTTCTGATCTCCCTTTATACAACGAAATAATAAATTTTGACATCTTAGACGACCACGAGCCTGACTCTGATCATAGGCCTTTACTCATAACTCTCAATTTTTTCATGCATAGAGATCCCATTGAAGATAATCCTTATAGTCAAAAGAACTTAATCTTTGATAGAAATAAAAACGATCTCTTTCTAAATGAATTAAAAACTAATTTGCTTCCTTTATCTAGTATAGAAAACATAGATGACCTCTATCATAATTTTACTACAACCCTCTCATATTCTATTAACAAGTTCTCAATTGAAGTCTCAAGTAATAAAAGAAATAGCAAAACCAACCCATGGTATGACAAAGATTGTAAAAGTGCGAGGAGAGAAATTAAGGAAGTTGTTGATGAATCTCTCAAAATTAACAAGATAAAAATCTACAAAGCCCTAACTAAAAGGAAAAAAAGGCAATATATTCGTAAAAGACAAGAGAATCTCTTACACCTCTCTAAGGTGGCTCCTAAGAAATTCTGGAGGCAGATTCTAACTAGGAAAACTAAAGATAATAGTAAAATTTCTTTACACGAATGAAATTCCTATCTTAAAAAGCTTTATGAATCTCCAAATGCCAGGGATTTTGAAACCCTGCTCACAACGAAATAAGTTTTCTCATTAGAAGACATTGATTTTGGGGTTAAACGCCTGGGAAATGGGAAAGCTAAAGACATTCAAGGTTACCAGGCGGAAATCTTAAAAATTGGAGGTCCTGTCCTCATCCCCCACATCCACAAGCTTTTCAACCAAGTGGTCAAGCAAGGGTTCCCTAAACCTTGGACTCAGAGTCTCATTATCCCTATTTTTTGGCTTGAAAGTGAAGGTAAGCGGGCTAAAGGCCAAGCGGGTTTTAGAAGGCAGCACTCAACAACGGACCACCTCGTTACGCTTAGGATCATTGTGGAGGAATGCCGCAATGATAAATCCAATCTCTTATGTTGCTTTGTGGACTTTAGAAAGGCTTTCGATACAGTTCCTAGAAATAACCTATGGAATAGATTAGAAGAGCTAAATGTTCCTTTCGAGCTAAGAGTGGCCGCTATAAGGTTATACGAGAATGTAATTTCCAAGTTAAAGAGCAATGAGGGGTGGTCGAAAGATATTAAGTGTAATATCGGAGTTAAACAAGGTTGCCCCCTCTCCCCTACCCTATTTGGAATTTACATCGACAAGCTAGAAGGTTGTTTAGAGGAAGCAGGATGTGCTGGCACAATCTTAGCTGGGATAGTCATCATCCTTCTTCTCTATGCTGACGATATTGTTCTTCTTGCAAGGTGCCCATCTGATCTTGATAAGCAACTTAGACTTCTTAAGGATTTCTGCTCTACCATGGGTATGTCTGTTAACACTGACAAAAAAAAAGTTATGATTATCAAATCCAAGAAGGACACTTTCACTAATTTTATGTATGACAATAGTAACCTGGAGGAAGTGTCTTCTTACAAGTACTTAGGAATTGATATTCATCACAAGCTCAACTGGAACTATAGCATTTAGAAAAGGATTAATGGGGGGTGGAAAGCTTATTTTGGTCTTGAAAATAATTGTAAAACAGAAAACCTCGTAATGTGGGATAGAAAGAAGTTCCTCTTTGAAACTTTAGTCACTCCTGTTATCTTATATGGATGTGAGGTTTGGGGTTGCAGCAACTCTAGAGAATCCTGGAGAAATATTGATAAAATCCAGAAGTGTTTTATAATGTATAACCTTAAAATTAAAAGCAATAAACCCTATCCTATTCTCCTTATAGAAGTGGGTCTTTCCCCTATCGAGAGCCTAGCTATGACTAGGATTCTGTTGTACAAGCACAAGCTCAATAGCATAGGAGACCATAGACTTCCCAAGCTAGCTTTAAATTCCAGCCAAAACCACCTAAGGCTTAAAGGAGATTGGTATAAAGACACCAAGGCCTGGTTAAACCATTGGGAGATCAACGAGAATGTTGCATTGCAAAACATCAATAACATTAAAAAAATTGTTACTTCTAAGTTCAAAGAAAAAATGTGGTGTGAGAAAGATCTAGCAGCTAAAATAAAATTAAGGTATTATAAGGAGGTCATCAACCCCACCTTAGAAGATCAAAAATATCTCTCTGTTTTAACTACCTCAAAGAAGAAAATTAATATAGCCAAGATTAGAACGAACTCTCATGAGCTCCATAGTGAAACAGGTCGTTGGACAGTTCCTAAAACACCATAGATGGAAAGGATCTGCCATCTTTGTGAGAATATGAACATCGAGGATGAAAATCACTTCCTCTTAGAGTGCCCCACGTACAACCACATTAGAGCTCAATTTCATAATCTTTGTTGCAATACTGATCTTCCTAGCCTTTTAAGATGTCAAAATTATAGTGAGCTCGGGAGGCTTCTCTCCAAGCTTTTTGAGCATAGGAATAAAATCTTAAATCAAATTAAATAACTCTTTTCTTTAGGTCCGATAGACCAAAGATTAGTCTCAGTGGAGGTTAACCATCATCATCATCATCATCATCATCATCATAATATATATATATATATATATATGCTCTTTTTTTTTAATTTTTTTTTTTTTTAATTTATTTTTTTATTTTTAATTTAAATTTTTTAAATTTAAATTAAAAAATTTAAATTTTTTTTAATTTTTATTTTTTCTAAGTTTTTTTTTTTTTTTTTTTTACACTTTTATTGGTTTTTTTTTCATATTTTCTTTATATTTGATTTTTTTTTTGTCATGTTTATTTTATTTTATTTTTATGTCTTATTACCAAGATGAAAATCACCACTCTAAACAAAAAGGATTGGTGTTGCATCAACACTTTTCAAAATTAGCATGAAAATCATTAATATTTTAAAACAAACGTTCATACTTAAAAAATAAAAAATAAAAATTAAAGTGCTAAAAAAAATGACCATTTTTCTAAATCGACATGATATTTAAAAAGAAATAAAATCAAAGAATATTTAAAGTTCAAAAATATGCTCCAAAAAAAATAGGTTATTCTACATCACCACTTTTCAAAATTGACATGAAAATCATGACGTTTAAAAAAAAAAAAATCATAATAAAATTTAAAGTGCCAAAACTATAGGGGGTGATTTTGCATCACCACTTTTCAAAATCAGGTGTTTTTTTTTCTACCTAAAAAAACGGGTACCAGGTAATTTTATCGTTTGACCGGTAACTATGTTTTGCACCCAGTAAACGATTGGAGAGCATCTCCATGGATTTCGTGGGTGGTTTACATTAGGGGAATTTTGAGGTAAAAAATGGGACTCAAAACAAAGAATGTACTAATAAAATTAACTTTAAGAGAACCAATAAGATTCAAGATGATGATGTCATCCATATGGGTAAATATTTTTGGAGGGAAAAGAAGAAAACTACTTTTCTTTGTTGTATTTTTTGCTTATCTCCTGATAGGTTTACTCAAATGTCAAGTGTATGCACCCATTAGATGCATAATTGAATTCCACATCCAAAGAGTACCCGCGTTGCATATTTTTTAGCTCAACCACATCGAAAAAATTGCAAATACAATTAAAAAATGGTTTTATTGAAAGAAACACATTTGTTATTATGTTTTTATTTTTTTCCAATGTGGGTCCACTCAAAAATATGCATAGCGGGTACGGTTGGATGTGGAATTCAATTTTGCATCAAGCGGGTGCCTACTCTTAACATTTGAGTAAACCTTTAAGACCCAAAAATATAATAAGAAAATGCCATTTTCTTTCCTTTTCTTTAAAAATTAATGACTCTTATTTTATTATTTTATTATTTTCCTTAGGAGACACATTTTAGATCTCAAAATTCCCCTAATTCCAAGAATAAAGAAGGGACATGACTATATGTTTCTCGTAGTTAACAAGTTTAGCAAGATGTTCATTCTCGCACCTTTCAAGAAGCTTATCAAGGGAAAGATGTGGCAAACATGTTATTTCAAAAGGTATAGTTGTAATTTGAGATATGAAAGAGCATCATCTTAGATAGAGATACTAGATTTATTAGTGCGTTTTGGAAAACTTTGGGAGAATATGGGCACAAAGTTCAAAGATATACAACTTTCCACCTATAGATGGATGAGTAGACATACATAGTTAGCATAGAATTGGTTCAGTGTTTGATGGGTTATACTCAAAAGAATCCAAAGACTTGGGATGAAAAATTGATTTGTAATTCACACTCTTATAAAAAAGTGATCCACACTTATAGTAAGTCCCTTTCTGTAACTTCTCTTGGGTATTTGCTACCTTTTCCCTTAAATTTTGTATTTTGATAACAAGGAGGATTGAGGGAAAACATCATAAGAAAAACATTGTATGATGAAAAACTCATTGTCAAATCAAGCAAATTTATTTTCAGTTGTAGGAGGCATTAAATAATTCATAGAAAATGTTAGAAGACTTGATGTGATCATCATAAATTGAGAAAAATTTCAAGGTGATAGATAGATTTTGGTTGTATTTTAACAAACAAAAGATATAGGGTCCTAGTATGAAGAACAAGTCTCTATGGTATGGTCCTTTTGAATTGATGGAAAAGGTGCATGATAATTCCTACAAATTCTCTCTATCACCATATATGCACACTTATTATGTATTGAATGTAGAAATCTAAAACTTTATGAACCTTCCATGTTAGATGAGGAAATTGATGGACAAGCTCTATGTACCATAGAAGAATTAGCACCAAAATATCTAGTAGTAGAATATATTGTTGCGTAGATAATTCAAGAATATTTAGATGGGTGTGGCATGAATTGTTAGGTAAACTTGAATTTTGGAAAGAGTCAAAGTTGATTGGGTCAAATGGGAAAGGTTTTGGGCACGTGGTTTAGCTTACCCATGGTATTTTTCCCATGGATTTCATGTAATATTGGAGACTTTAAAAGGCCGAGAGGAACTTTATTGTAATAGGCCAGTAGATGTGAGTGGTAAGGCTCACTTGGTTAGCTTGGTTGAGTTAAGGGATGCGATGGAGTTTCGTTAGTGGTATTTTTCATAGAGTTGGGGCTTTCCTAAGGTAAACACTATGTGCATTATATTTTATGATTTTTTTGGTAATAATTTGTGATAAATATTTTTTATCTTTGGTAATTTTTAACATTTGGTATCGAGCAGTGTTGGCTTCATGGGATTCCTCTGTGCTAAGGATTTATAGTGAATTAATTGATGCATATTATATTCGTAGATGCAGGTGCGGGTAGCATGGTATGAGAATGGCATCGAGGTTAGGCACAAGATGAGTAGTTATGGGAGTGCTATTTTGTGGAGTCGGCATATTAAAGGAATCTACTATGGGAGTCTTTTTTAGCCAAGTAGAAGGCCACATAGGATGAAGTCATGTAAGGTTAGGGAATCACTAAATGAATGAGATGAAGTGTTAAGGTGTGTGGTAAAGTAATAGGAGAGAAAAATATGAAGGCAATATAGAAACAACATATTAAAAAAATTGTTATAATGTAGTAAAAAAATACAGAATTGCATGTAAATGGACATACTTTTGTTGTAAGACATGGTAAGGCATGTGTACCCTTGGGGAAATCAACTGATAAAGTCCGGTGTTAGACCTAGGTGATAGGGAGCATGACGAATAACATACACATAGGGTATAAACTTTGAGAGACGAGGTTGGATGTGAGTGGTGATGTCTCACTTGGTTAGTTTTAGTCGAAGATGCCCCAAGTCAAGGTTTAAGGGGGAATTGTTAGGCAAACTTGACTCAATGAAAGAGTTAAAGTTGATTGGGTCAAATGGTAGTGGTTTTCGGGCATGTGGTTTAGAGTACCCATGGCTTTTTCCCATGGATTTCATGTCATGGATCCTTTAAAAAGGATGAGAGGAACTCTGGTGTGATAGGCTTTGGAAATGTGAGCGATTGAGACTCACTCGAGTAACTTGATCAATTTTTTGGCAAGGGATCTAGTGAAATTTCATTTGATGGGTTTTCACGGAGTTGGGGTTTTCCCGGGGTAAACGAGTAGGTGCATTATGTTTTATGATTGTGCTATAATAATTCATAAATATTATGTTTCTCTCTAATAATTTTTAAGATGAAATTTGGTAAGTTGGTTTGAGAGAACAACTTCCAAGTAAGGACAAATGGTACTTTAAGGATAAGGTGAAGGAAAAATTATTCCACATCATTTAATAAAATATTTGTAGGACCAAAATACTACCTAAATAGGAGAGTATGACCTATGTAATGGATCATTATATAATTCATCCTATATTTTGTTACTTCATGTTTGGAAAAAAATAGAGGTATTAGATTGTATGATTCATTTACAAGTAGGTCTTACTTTGGTGATTTAGCATGGAAACCCCTTTAGAGTCCATTTGAGACCTTAAATGGTCATTTGAGTTAACTTTATGATAAAGTCTTTAAATCTCTCAACACTATGATGCACATCATGAGCTATTCAACAACTGGAATGTATCACCTCGATAGGAGTTTTTATATAGAAATATGCCTTCCGGGCGGTCCTATCATGTGGACCTCCATGGCACTAAGTGGATGTCATGTCAACTCACATTACTCCAACATATTGGGTTAGCCACGTGTGAATATTTAAGAAGATTATAGGAAGTTCCATCTGCATCAGTTAGAGGTTGAGGAATGCAAAAAAAATAACCTAATTATACAATTATTAGGGGCATGTTGAGTGCGGGGCTGTGGAAAATGAATGGGTTTGTAATGTTCCAAAATTTTAGCCTCCAAGCTAAATGGAACATTAGAGTTAACGACGACTCTAGCGTGTTAAATAAATGGATAGAAAAGCATAAGTCTCCTAAGGAGGATAAAAACACTCCAAGTGTGAAAGGAGACATTCTTTCTAGCCTAATAAAACACCTCCATGTGTGAAACGAGAGATAAAATGAAGGCTGCTTTGACTAAGTCAACAACGCGGTTTTTAGTGGAGGAGGAATCTTAGGATGAATAACCCAATTTTGGAGGGAGATGTAACTTGGTTAGAAGTAACCTAATTGAGAAGTCGAGGGCAAGCAAACTCATGTCTTATATAAGGAAGAGGATGGCGACGTATTCATCATGATGTAGATTATTATTCTTGGCAGAATTATTAACATAGCAAAGTTGTGGCGTGTTGTTTAGCAGGTGTTCCTGAGGGCAAGAATCCCACCTCTTTCCTTTGAGGAGCCTCATTGGGAGAGTTTGCATTCATCATTCCACATCGGGTTTTAGATGACAGCTTGACCATCTTCATCGGCCCTTTCTGCGGTGTGTAGTGTTGATGGTCTGCAGCTGAGTGGAAGGGATTGGAATCTCGGCTTAGACTGGTTTCTCATTGAAGGTTTCCTTCACTTGAGAGATCTGTTTGGAGAGCTCGAGGAGCTTATTTCGGATACGTGGTATTAGGCCACACATTTCCCATACATTCCTAGCGATGTCTTTGCTAGGGAATGCGTTATTTTGGAGCGGTGTTTATTGCATGGTTTGGTGGCTCCATTGTTGAGTTCCTTGTGATTGAAGTTCATCCTTTCATAGGAGGAAGCCCTTGAGGGATCTACATCGGATACGGACATCTTTCGGCCTTGTACACTCATGTGCTTCGGTGTTGCGGTGATGTTTTAGTAATTTACGGAATATCACATTTGTATACGGAGTGGTTGGACGAGAAACCCTTCTTGGTTCTTTTGTATTTTGTATAAGGAGCTTGATCTCTATTTATGAAGCCATTATTTATCAATACATGAGTAGATCTATTTTTCTCCATGATTTTATGTGTAAACCCTCTCTTAAACGTTTGCTCGGTCAGTGGCTTGGTACACTCAGCATTTTGCAATCTTGGGGTTTTGGTACTTCTTAGCAATCCTACGTGTGGGAGATGCAATTTTAACCCACCTATTTTTCTTTGTTTCAACTCTAATCTTGGATTTAGAATGTATATTGTCTAATCTATGGGATCGAGAGTCCATTTCTTTGTTTTTATTACATTTGTTCTTGGAAATGCGTTTTGATGCATGATTCTTGGCTTGATCTTTGAAAAAGGAACATTACGGGGTTCCATTCCCATGTATTATTTATTGTTATAGTTAAGTAGAACATCTTAGGAGTGGGATATTGAAGCATAATAGAGGAAGTAAAGATCTTATTGTAGGCATTAAAACCACGAATATCTATGGAAGCGCTCCATACTAAATGTGCTTTATTTTTGCACATTTTCATAATTGAGAAAAAAAAGAAAAGAAAAGAACATAAGCCTCATCTTCTAGTTGGTTTTCCTTATAAAATGCATCTTCGATATTCACTTAACTTTTTTTCAATTTATATTCAATTTATTTTAATATTTAAAATAATAAAATTAAATCTAAAATCTAAACTAAAACATCATTTTTTAATCAATTTAAAATATTAATAAATCTACTATGCAAAAAATTATTTCAATAAAATATCGATAATCATTTTCATATTGTTTTTGAAAAATAGTGTTATACCTACTTTCATTAATCTATATAGACCCCTTTTTCCACTTATCTAGAATATTGTAGTAGAAGGTATGTTTGATTTGTGATCAAAGTAAAAGATGAAGAAGGGTTGTTTTTGTGTTATGCTCTCTCAACGACTTCTTAAGATGCCTTCCTAGTTATTTTAGAACGATTTGTTTAATGTGTGGTAATTCTTCTTCAAAGTATTTTGACATGGTTCTTCACAAATCAATGACTGATTCATGACCCCCTTTGGCACAATGTGATTTTACAATTACATGTATGTTCACGGATTTACTTCAATTTGGGTACACTATTTCACTTTGAGAGGTATCCATGATAATTTCACGAACTTTAAATGCCCTTATACATCTAAATGCTTTAATAAAATTATTTATTAACTGAAACGATTTCTTGATGTGAGATGAGATGTGCCACTTTCATGTCTCATTCTAAGAAGAGATGTGCAATTAAAGATTTTATAAGAAATCCAGATCTTTGAAGATCAAAAAGACTGGTTTATTATGACAAAGATTAGAAGGTTATCCGCTTTAAAAATAAGTCCCTCTTTCAATGTGTTTTTAAAGGTAAATATTGATCTGCCAATGTGCTTTTAAATGGAAATATTGATTTTCCAGCTCCCAGCATGGGTCCAAACATCATTTAAATAATTTCAATCAATTCCACATAAATTTTTTTTGTTACATGTACAATGTGGTTTTCTATTTCAAACATGTTTTCTTTATATTTGTGGTCCCGACACTCTTTCCCACTCACTTCATTTTTTTAGTTTGTGGCATGGCATCGCACGTGGTCAAATCTTTGAACATTCATAATGGTTCTCATGTTTAGTTCACGTGTATATGTGTCGGGAGGGGCGGCGGAAAGTGGTAGGGTAGGTATGCTCATGGTTAGGGATGTATTCGTTGTGTTAATTTAGGTATCAGGTTTAATACTCATGGTTAGGGATATCTTGGTTGTTAATTGAGGTATATGTAGTGAATTTAATATAGTATAAAATGTTTTTAAATTTTTAATATTATTTTAAAATTATATAAATAAGTATAAGTTAAAAGACATATATTTGAAGTTTAAATATTTAATTTATTTTGTGGTTATAGGTGTAGTAATTGGTTTATATATAAAAGTTAATTTTAATATTAAATTTTCAAAAAATTGAAATTTCTCTTTATTAATAGTTATTTGAATAATTAATTTTATGTCATATGAAAAGGCAAACTGCATAAAAATCACATGGCCTAGATAGAAAGCAAGCATTGTTTCTTGTCATTTCTTGTTATGACAAGAATACATATTATGATAATTACTTATTACTCTTCTCACCAATTTATTGTTGGAATAATGTTGATAGCATGCTTTTTATTGTGAGTTCAACTCAACACTAATTTTAATTATGAATTTTTAATATCTTTATATGACTCAACGTCTAAATTTTCAATATCAAAAAGTATGAATAAAATAATAAACCTCAAGAACTCTCACTTAGCCACAATCAATAATAAGCCTCAAGAACTACGACTTAATAACAACCTTGTTACATTGAAAAGTTATTAATCTTAATTTAGATAAATTCAAATATTATAGATAGAAGTTTTTTGGATTAATCATTCTTATTATTTAAGGGAAAATTAGAGATCAAAAACTAAGAGATCATTGTGGATATGCCCCGAAAAAAAAAAATAGGAAAGAGAAGAAATAATCCAATTCCAATAGGGAGAAAAATTTAGAAAGAACTTAAAAAGACCTAAGGAAAACGAAAAGAACACGGTGGAAAAAAAGAGTCAAATCGAGAGAGCTAGAGTCTAACTCTTACTCAATTTCCGAGCGATCATCCATTGTTGAGATTCTTAGCATGCCTTTCAATTTCGATAACCTCTCGAATCTTCCTATGGTGGAAGTGGTACGACCTTAGCAATGACCTTGGAGTCCTCGAAATACGGACACGGTGAAAAAAAATTTGCACGCGAGCGGAGGTTGATGTGGGAAAGCGACGGCGTCACGTATGTAGTATGTTCTTGGATTCTCTGTTTAATGGATCTCCTTGTTTCCCCAATACGGGGAATACCACGGGAGCATAGAATAATGTAGACACCTTTCATGTCCTTACGTAACATGGTCCTTGACATATTTGAGAGAATTCTAATAACATGAAGGGGTTTGAACGACATGGAGACATTATTCCTCCCTAAGGACATGGGAAATTTTTTCACTTGTCCCTTGGATAAAGGGAGATGAGCTTGTGGAAATAAGATAAACCCAAATAGATTTGCCTCCCAACCCTTTATATGCTTTTTGAAAAGCCTTGAGGCCTTGCGATCTAGTGTACATTATTTTCAAAAACATCGGAGATGAAATTTCTCCCATAAATCAAGGTGAATCTCATGAGAAAGTGGCTCTCATGAGAGATACTTAAACACGAATAGCAAAGTAAAAAAAAAAAAAACCAAATTTCTAGGCACCAAAGTTCAAATATTTTAAAACTTTCATATATTTATTTTAAATATTATATAGAACCTAAATTTACATATAACAACAACAAAAGCATTTATGTTATTAATTTGCATAAAATTTAAAATTAAAAATCTAAAAAACAATGGAGGCTTTGACACGGTTCCTAGGGATAAGCTTTAAGTGAGAATGGAGAAACTTGAGGTTCCCGAGGTATTTGAAAGCAACTTTACATGGGTTGTATGAAGAGGTGAAAGTCTAAATCGAGAACTTCGGTGGCATTTTAAAAGTTTAGAGAAAATGCTCGGGGTCCGTAAGGTTGTCCATTGTCTCCTACCTTTTTTGGGTTATATATTGACAAGATTGAAGAGTGGATAAATTCGCAGAAGGTGACGGTATCCATTTGGGCAAGTTCATTATAAGGCTTCTTTTGTACGCGGATGACTGCCTGTTGATTGCTAAATCTGACTCTTGGTTTTGCGAAACATTTACGTTCTCTTGAACATTTTTGTAGAAGGGTTGGGATGCAAGTCAATATTAACAAAACGAAAGTAGTGGTTTTTTCTAACGAAAGAAAGCATAACCAACATAAGTTCTATTTTAGTGACATGCAGGAGAAGTTGCAGTTTCCTGATACCTCGGAATTGACTTGACGAGAAATTTTAAGTTGGGATGGTTGTAGAAAGAAAATAACTTTAGGGGTTGAAAAGCATTTTATGCTCTTCAAAACGAGGTGTAGAGAGCGAGTGTTTATTAGGACTAGAAAACCACTCTAACTCTTTTTGGGCTTCTAGTGATTTCGGTGATTCTCTACGGTTGTGAGCTTGTGGGCCAACAACACAAGCTGAGATGCTGATGGAAACAAATTGAGAAAATTCGAGCATTTGATTACAAACAAATTCAAAATTAAAAATGCAGTTCCTTATGCTATATTGTTAAAGTGAAGCAGTGCTCTATTGAAAGCAATTGTTATGGTGCGAGTCATAAGGTATTTGAAAAAAATGAGCAAATGGAGAGGGTAGATGGCCTAAGGTTGTGTTTGGTAATGATTGTGCAAAAGACGAAGCTTTGGATGCGGCAAAATAACAAATGGTTTAGTAAATGGGGTATTTGCTTGAGCATGTGTCCTACAAACGATAAAGAGAGATAAAAACTTTTGTTATGGATAAGTTCCACAAACATACTTGGGAGAAAGAGCTAGGGAGAAAGAAGAAGTACTACATTGAAGAGTTTAACCCCACGCATAACCATCAACAAAGGCGTACATAGGGACTAATATTTCTTGGAGATCTAAAATTCTTATTACTCCAATTAAGGACTAATTCTCATCAACTCCGTTGTGAAACAAGGCGGAAAAGGCCAAAAGAAATGTGGGAGGAAAGAATATGTATTTTTTGCTCCTTTAGAAAAGTGGAAACAAAAAAACATTTCATTATAGAATGTGAGGCCTTCAAAGATAGCAGGGAAAACTCTACGAGGTATTCTGGCAGCTAGTTCTTGGGATAATCTATTCAGCAAAGAGTTTGTCGATACGCTGGGAAGTTATTATAGAACTTCACAGGAAAGGGCTGAATACAAGAGTAGATAGAAAAGCAATCTGTCCCATAAGCTATTTTTAACTTCGTGGACATTAAAATTCATTCTTTCTTTCTTTCTTTTAAATTTGTAATGCCAGGCTTGATAACCATCCAAACCAAAAAACACGTATCCTTTTTAATGATCAAAATGTCTACCGAGTTTACATATTTTAAAGCTAATCTCTCTTTCCAAGAAGCATGTGATCATTTTCTGGCAAGCACGTTTGATGAGTGGGCTCCGCGGCTCCCTTATCAGGGTGTGTTGGAAACAGGAAAGGCAGCTCTGCAGTTTATAAAATCAAAGGACATCATTCTGAAAGTGACATATCTTACTTTCAACCTCAAAACAGGCGATATCTCGTACTCCATTTTTCCTCCGACATTTTCCAAAGTAAAATAAAATATACATAATGTCGAAGCTTTGCATTTGACTACATTATTAATGGCTGGCAGGCTGCCTCCCATTTTAGAGTACTGGATTGATGTGACACTGCATTTTAATGCAATAGACAGTCATTTAATGCGAATAACAGCACCTTGTAAAGAGAAGGATGTTCGTTCGCTCCACAAGTCTGAAAAACGACCCCTTCCTCATTGGGAGGCCTATAAGTATACTCGCCAATCAGTGTTCTCAATCTCTGAAAGGCCCAGCAATTTCGCTGAACTAAATCTGGTAAGCCTCTCGAATATTGCCATTGCTATTGAATAATTTTGTGTGCGCTCTTGTGGTACATGAGTCGTTTGCAGGCTTCTAATAATTTTCCAAACAATTTAAGGGTTGGGTAGCTTTATTTTTAGAGATGTACTGATTCTTCTTTGGATTTGAAATTTTATGTCTAATAATACCAATGTTCATATGTTCACATAACATAACAGGATCTGAAGAAATTCTTTTATATCAAAGAAAGAGGTAAATATGACTCCGGCTACTGTTTTCCTCTCTATATTTGTGATTGCATATGGCAGCGCCGTGAGACGCTCTGCCAAGGTCCCGTGGCAGGTCTTTCCTGGACGTTCTACAACTTGAGTTGCCCTCATTGAGTCGATAGTGCGGCAGCGAATGGAAGTCTATTTGAATGCAGACATCACACAAGCTGCAGGATTGCTAAGGCTCCACTTGCAGCTGTTTTGTCAGGTATATATGTATATATAAGCATTATTAGAAAAAAATTGTGCGTGATTAAGTTGACCCTAGCTCTCTAATCCAATCTACTTACTCTGAATGGGTATCACTAGGATTTTGGGAGGTTTGGTTGAGTTTGAGTTTTTGAAAGTTTGTTTGGTGGAATCATCCACTATGAATGGGTATTATGACTAGGATTGTGCGAGGTTTGGTAGTTTCTTGGAAGTTTGTTTGGTGGAGTCACTCACTGTATTACTAGGCTTGTGTCAGGTTGTGGGGTAGAGTGGATGCTTCTTGGAAGTCTATTTACTCTGAATGAGTTTTACTAGGATTGTGGGAGGTTTGGTTGAGTTTGGACGTTTCTTGGAAGTTTGTTTTGTGGAGTCACTCACCATCTAGGATTTAATAAGAGGCTTGGTAGTTTCTTGGAAGCTTGTTGGGTGGAGTCACTCACTATGGTATCACTAGGCTTGTGTGAGATTGTGTTGAACCTAGATGTCTCTTGGAAGTCTACTTACTAATGGGTTTCACTAGGATTGTGCTAGGTTTGGTTGAGTTTGGACGCTTCTTGGAAGTTTGTTTTGAAGTCCTCACTTATGAATGGCTATCACTAGGATTGTGTGAGGTTGTCTGAACCTGAATGCCTCTTGGAAGTCTACTTACTCTGAATGGGTATCACTAGGATTGTGTGAGATTTGGTTGAGTCTGGATATTTCTTGGAAGTTTGTTTGGTGCAGTCACTCACTATGAATGGTATCACTAAGATTGTGTGAGGTTTGATCAATTCTTAGAAGTTTGTTTGGTGGAGTCATTCACTATGATATCACTAAGTGTGTGAAGTTGTGCGAACTTGAATGCCTCTTGGAAGTTTGCTGAGTGAAACTTGAATGGTTTAATTCCCAAAATGTCTTCTACCCTCAACCACTCTCATAAAATTTGAACCTATAAATAAACATCGAAACCCTAATTAATAAATGGAAATAACTGAATTGTTATTATTGAGTTAGTAATGAATGTAACTTTTGGATTTCAGGGATGCGACGGGTCTGTGTTGCTGAACTCAACATCGAGCGAGCAAACAGTTGCGCCTAATTTATCACTCAGAGCGGAGGCTCTGAAAATCATCAATGACATCGAGAACGTAGAAGCGGCGTGCAGCGGGAATTGTGTCGTGTGCTGACATTCTTGCCTAGCGGCCCGTGACTCCGTCGAAATGGCCAACTAATTTTATTCCTCCGCTCACATTGGCATCAACTCTCATTTCATTTGTGACTAAGGGATGCATTTTTTTTTTTTTTTGTTATCTTATAGAATAATATATTTGTGTGTTTGGTGAAGGCTGGAGGGCCATCCTATCCCCTACTGCTAGACAGGAGGACAGCCTTACCTTCATAAATGGTACGACTGTTCACTAGGGCCGTTGCCACCTGACCTCCAACGTATTCACACCTTATCAGCATTTTCGGTCCCAAAGGCTTGAATAACACAGATTTGGTGGCCCTCTCAGGTACCACTACCTCATCAACAATTTTCATTTTTTTTTTTTTTTTTTTTTTCGGATTTGCACGTTCGTTCTCGTGATGAACAGTGTATATTGATTTGGGTGAAAATTTATTATTTATTATTATGTGTGTGATCAGGAGGGCATACAATTGGCAGAGGGAAACTGCTCCTCGTTCGATAACAGACTATATAACAGCACCACTGGTACCCAAATGCAGGATCCACCATGGACCAGGTTTCGCTAAGAATCTTTATCTCACATGCCCTACCAGCACAACCGTGAACACCACAAATTGGATATTCACTCCAAATTTGTTCGACAACAAATACTACGTCAATCTCCTCAACAGGCAGACCCTCTTCTGCCTCCGACCAGAGTCTCTACAGCGACAGTCGAACTCGCCGGAGTTGTGATCGACTTTGCGGTGAATCAGGCCTCTTCTTTGAAGAGTTTGTGCTGAAGCATGCTGAAAATGAGTCAGCTGGATGTGCTCACAGGAAGCGAAGGAGAGATCCGTAACGGAGTGCTGGGCTTCAAACCCTTCAATGCTCTATCCTGGATACAGAGGCATCTCAAGAATCCGTCATCCTACTCTGTAAACTTACACCTGTTCGTAACTCAAACCCATATGTATAATACATGATATGCATATGTCCAAGCAATTTCTCATGTAAACCAGCCCTTTTTGCTAGGAAATTACAATAAAAAATAAGCAACTTTGGTTTGTTGAAATTATTTTTTCCTTGTGTGCATCGACTAATCTGGCAAGTTTTAGATCCTGGTTGATCGAAAGACTCTGGGTATCATATACTTCAACATGTAATTAAATGGTGATTTTAAAATTAAAAGTTTATCTTAGCACAATTAAATATAATAAAATGGTTGATATACACATAGGTAATATATCACTATTACACTTTAACTTTTTTAAGACCATATAAATCTTTTGTGTTAAAAAGTTATTTTTATTTTAGTTATTTTATATTAAAATTTAATATCAATAATTGTTTTATAAATAAAATTTAAAACAAAATAATTTAAAATAAAAATAATTTTAGACAGAACTTTATATTTGAGACAAAAACACTTTAAGATAAAATTATATTTAAGGTAAAAATAGTTTATGACAAAAATGTTTTAAGACAAAATTTTATATTCAAGACAAAAACACTTTGAGACAAATATTTTAAGACAAAAATATTTGAAGTCAAAACTTTATATTTAGAACAAACAATTTGAGACAAAAATATTTTAAGACAAAACTTCATATTTAAGGCAACCAATAATTAAAACAAAACTCATTTAATATAATTAACAATTAAGACAAAACCATATCAATTTAAAATTGCCTATACCAAGGTTGCTATTTCACTTGCCATTCACATTTTTTTGTTTTGTAAGTTAGGCTAATCTATATTATATCATAAAAGAAACTTTACATAGGCATTGGACCGAGATGGCAAGCGGTGTAGCCAATCCTAGCCTTAAAAGCTTTCAAAATAAAGCAAGTTTGGGGCGCCTCAGGAGAAACCAACCCCTTAATAGCGGCAAATAGTCATGATTTACAAAAAAAATTCGTAATACAAATAAAAACATAGTAGCTATAATAGGTCCTAAAGAGACAAAAAACGAGAGAAAAACCAAGGCTGTAGCGCGATCATGGTGTCCCCTTCATCATCCTCGTGGCAGGGTCCTCCTTCCTCAATTAGGAAGCTATAATCCTCCTCCTCCTTGTTGGCGTGCATGAGGGCTTCGGGGTTTGCGTTGATGATAGGAGCAGGTACTCACCATCAAGAAATCTAGTCTAGACTCCATGCGAATCCATGATCCAAATATCGAGTCTCCTCCTATCTTACTCATGTACGAAACAACTTGTTTTTTCAAGGTGTGAGCGACTTAAAGTGCAGCCAGTAGACTACGGGGTCTCTTCCGCCCCTCGGATTCTGGAGTTAAAGTGTTCCTTACGGGGTGCAATCAGGTCGATGAGTAGCGTCCCTATCGTGGTTGCACGAACGGGAACCTTGATAGATTCCTAGTCTTTGATCTTGACCGAGTTATAATGCCACGAGCCCACCTATTTGGCTACCCACGATGGTCTTTTGGCGTTGACGTGGGGCCATGGGGAAGTTTAAGTGCGAGAGGAGGGGAATTCGGGCACATAGCAAAGAGGTGTGTAGTTGGAGGGCGTGTAGCGATGATGCTCGGTGGGGTGGCGCGTAGCGGGGGCGTGCGACGGGGTATCCCCATCTTAGATAACGCAAAATGGGGAGAGGAAAAATAGTAGGGGATTTCCACGGGGGAGGCGCACGGACGGGGAGCACGCATCATGGAACGCTGCGGCAGGGAGGGAAGCATAGGGAGGAGTGTGCGCGGGGAGGGTGCGCGACGGGGGTGTGCGGGGGAAGCTAGAGCGGCATCGTGATGGCGAGGGGAATAACGATGCGGCTGCGGGAGGTCGGCAGGCGGCCGGAGAGAGATGGCGGGAGATGAGGAGCCCGGCGCCTTTTGAAGACTTGTGGCACGGCGTAGATGTAGTGAGGGGTTGTGTCACGCTCGCGGTTAACGATGAGGAGACAATCCAAGCGGGAAGTTTGCATGTGATTCGAGTATGGAAAAAGATCGGAGTATAACGGATCACGTTATAAATGATTAGAGAAATGAGTTTCCACATCAAATTAAAGCTAGCATTACGGGCATGTGGCTTGAAGCATGGGAAGATCTTTGTCTTCTGATGAGGTGTGTCACCCAAATCCGAGGGAATTTGATCCTTTTGGAGGAGTGTGTGGCGGTTATCGCGTAGGATTTCGTCTACGAATACGAGAAAAATTAGAGTGATATAGCATTGAGTGGCAATCTACTCCTTTGTTGGCTAGGAGATCTACAACGGAGTTTGCCTTTTGCGCATGGGTGGAGTGTAATGGCCCTCGATGTTGCGACGATTGTTCCGGATATTTGAGACGGTTGGCTAGCGCCGAATTTCAGTTGGACCTTTGTAGAAGAAGTGCCATGGAGGATGCGGGTGCCACTTGGATGATGATGGGGGTTCTTGCGAGTCTCACTCCATTTCCGGTGGAAAAAAGATTAAGCTCAATGGCTATGGAGAGATACTGAATAAGCTCCTCCAGCTCAATAGAGTTGTTGGTGTCCCACCCACGGTTTCCATAGTAGGCGCGTAGGGGTTGTCACTATAATCTCTAAAGATGCCCCCAAATCGGCTTCCCCTGGGTTGCCTTTGGAGGCTCCAATCGAGGTTGCATTTGAAAAAATCGTAGATGGTGGATTCAAATGTTCAAGAGTGCAAATCCTGCTGCCTTTTGAGGAGGATTTGTCCACTAGAGCGCAATACTTATGTGCCAATTGTTCCAAATGGTGCATTCAATAATGATTTTTGGGTAGTTATCCTTCCCCCGGTGAGCCATATCAAAGAGTTTCTTCTAAGTTGTGTAGTTTGGTAGAGTTTTGCCCGATTTAAACGGTACCTTTAAATATCATGTTATTCCATTCTTTACGTAGGTTCCATATGAGTATGCCTAGAATGAGTTTCCGAGAGAGATGATTTAGGAGATTTACACGGGATATGGATTATCCTACTTCACTTGTTGATGGTATTGGATATGTTTCCCGATCTCGATTCGTCTTTTGCATAATATTTCAATCTTGTCCCGGAAAAGTGTTGGATAGGGGTTAGAGGTCGACGGTGATCGATGGTTTCGATGTCGTTCGACATAGAGGACACCTTAAAGGACCCGAAGAAAACATCTCTTCATAAGATTCTTCCATGTGAGGATGCGTCTTTACTTAGCGACCACTTAAATGTAGCTACTTTGGGCCGGATCTTAGTTGTCCATATCGTCTTCCATAGCTTATTAGTGGGGCTAGGGTTCGGTGGTTGAATGAGATGGTAAGCTTCCTTAATTGAGTAATTACCACTTGGAGTATGGCCCCAACGGAGAATATTTGGCCTTTGTTGGGTTTTAATTCTTATTTTTGTTAATTCCTCCAAATATCTCTTTGTTTTTCCTTTGTACCGATCCTATCTGCCATATGTACATGTGGAGCCAATTCCTATAACCTTGAGTTGTTTCATTAGTCTAGAAATCCTCGATGCAGTATTGTTCTCTTGCATGTATGATTGTTCTCCGGAGGGGTGAGGGAAGATCGAGGATAGGCTAGGCATTTGCTCTTGTTGCACTAAAAACTATCACCACGACATTCTGGCGACTATATGAGCTCGTGACATTCATACTTACCTCCTCTACAAGTCTTACAACCTTCACTCCTCAATTCAAGCCTTAAAGCAGGAGAAAAAACCCTAAAAACTCCAAAACCTAGGGTATGCGGGTAATGTAGAGCTTACTGCATTCTGGCTAGGGTATGCGAGGTAATGTGAAGAGAAAGCTGCGTTACGGAATGCGAGTTTCTGGTATTATGCTGCATAACCCCTCCAAAGTAAAAAAAGTGAAAGCAAGGATTAAAAAAGCTGATTTGTCAATTCTAGAAGCTTCTAGATGAGGAATTTTGGGGATGAGTACGCTTTAATAATGTGCATGTATCCCACACCTTAAAGAACTAATCCCTTGATGTGAGCCTATCCCTTTGAGAGGGATTCTATCCCTTCATAGGTGGAACCCTAACCTCCTCTTTTGCTGCGATAAAAGAGGGATTGGGTAGCCTCGAAAGGGAGTTCAAGCTTTAGTGTGTGATTGAGGTAGTGATGTTGAGATTTAGAATTCTTTGTTGAGCTTTTGTGAGGAAAGATCACATACTGTGTTGCTGAAATATGGAGGAAGAGTGCGAAGACTTATCAAAGTAGAGGAGACTCCTGCTTCGGACCCAGGAAGTACATTCCAACATGAAGGCTAAGGTTGTAAGGTTCTTGTTATTTTAAGATTAATACGATCAAGTTTTGTTTTCTCAATAAATTGTCGTTCGATTGTTTATTTCAATAAAGTTTGTTTGATCATTTATTTCATAGATTCCTTGATTACTATGATAGGTATGTTTTATAATTATTTGTTATTCGGGTGCTATTTAATATTTTCTTGTTTCGATTGCGAGGTCTTTAAAGACGACACTTTGTTGCGACAAAAGACGACACTTTGTTGCGACGGAAGAACTATTGTTGTGACGGAGGAAATATTGTTGCAATGAAAGAACTCTTGTTGTGACGGAAGGATTATTGATGTGACGAAGCACTACGACCACAAATGAAAGCATTTGAGATCTAAGGTAGGATCGACACCTTCATAGCATTTATTTGTAAAACGAATATATATTTAGAGAAAGATAAACTTAGTTGTTCGTTTGTTGCTAGATTGTCTTCGACCACTAGGAGATCGATATTGGCAGAAAGATCGATTTATCGAAGCCAACGGCTACCGAAATCCCTCCCAAAACCTAGCTTGAGTTCCTGCGTATGGAGTTCACGGAAGGCGTGAGATTGGATCGATGGTTTTATTGGATGGCGCATTCAGGATTTTGGATCCTCCAAGATCAATATTGAATACGATTAATTCCTCCTTGGGCGATTTACAGCATATTTGGCGGCCCATAGGATCTCCCACGGTATATGAGTGTTGGAAACCCATTTCCACCATATAATGGCACCCATGTTGTGTTCGGGTCTCTTAGACCAAGTCATCCACGAGTTTTGGGCACGAAAACCTCTTGCCAATTTACTAGTGCCCATTTGTGTTTGTCTTTGGATCCCCTAGAGGAAATTTCGTTGAGAAGGTTGTGGATGACTTTGAGGACCCATTTTGTTCAGAGCCAAAATAGAAAAGAGGTATATGGGCAAGGATTGAAGAACAAATTTGATGAGAACCCGGTCGTCGGAAATATGATGGTCCGGGTGGACAATTTGGTCTCCATTATGTCTAATAGCTCTCTCCGGATGGATGTTTGATAAACTGAGTCGGTAAGAGGTGCTCCCAAGTATTTGGACGGCAAAGAGGGCATGGTGAAGCCCGAGGATGCGAGATATGTTGCCTTCAGGTGATAGGCGTGTTGAAAAAAAAAATTGATATTTTCGGGGTTGACGGTTCCATGGGCTTCGAACGATCGGGGTTTTGAGGGTGCAAGCTTCTTGCCTGAGAGGAGTGACCCATGATCATGTTGTCATCCACAAATTGTTGATGGGAGATGGGGGAAGATTGTGTAAAAGGGATTCCATGAAGGTGATGAGATCGAATCGAGCTCTTGATCAGAGGCGGCCCGGACCCTCTGCCATAAGAACAAAGAGAAAAGGTGAGAGAGTATCTCCTTGCCTTATACCTACGCAGGGTTTGAATGTTGGCGGGGATGCCATTGATAAGGATAGAGATGAAAGGACAACATATCAAGTGAGGATCCAACGTACCTAGGTTGGTAAGATCCAAAGGCTAGAAGGACATGCTTTATGCAATTCCAGATGAGGCTTGTCAAAGGCCTTGGAGAGGTCAATTTTGAGAGGGAATGCCGAGTAGTTTTGTAGTTTTTAAGGAACGGATGACTACAGGTTAGAATGATTCCATTTGGGATACGCTTTGCCCTCAACATAACTGTTTTCTGCGGTGAGATGAGCATGGGAAGAAGTTGTTTCAATCTAATAGCTATAGCTTTGGAAATAATTTTGTAAATTACATTGCAGAATGATATTGGTACGTACTTACTTGAAGAAACATCATTGTCTTCCTTTGGGATGAGCATGAGGAAGGTGACATCGAGAGCTGGAAGAATCCGGTGGGGGTTGTGTGATTCCTCCACTGGGCTGACTTCCTCTTTGATAATGTCCCGAAGAAGTGGAAGAAGTTCGTGAGTAAATCCATCCGACCCCGGGGAATTTCCCTTATTTTAATTAGAAAACCGCTTGTTTGACCTCTATCGATGTTGTGGCTTTGATCAACATCCTATTATGATCCTCATTGACCAATTTTGGAATATCTTTGTGTGATTTTCTCAATGGCCTCTTGTCCTTTGGATGTTGGATTCTTTGAGAGTGTCCTTGAAGTGGTTGAGCAATTCCTCTGTGAATTCCTCATGTTTTCATACGCTCACCATTTTTATTCTTGAGGACTATGATTCTATTGTGCACCTTGTGTTGGTTTGTGGAGTGGTGAAATAATTTTTGTGTTCCTTTCTCCATCCTTGAGCCGGCCTCCAGACTTACGCTTCCATAAGATCTCTTCTTGGCTTCATCTTTCTTCAAGTTGGAGCGTTAGTGTCTTTTCCTTGGTCTATGAATCTATTTGATATTCCTTCGAGATGATTTTTTGTTGGAGCTCACATTTCAGTTTCCAAGTCTCTTTGGTCTTTGAAGATATTGCGAAGAGTGGTCTTGTTCACGGTTTCCGTTTCCCTTTAAGCATATTCAATTTATGTTGGAGCTGATACATTTTTGTGCCCAAGGGTGGGTGAGGAAGTCCACCAATCGGAGATAAGGTCTTTGAACCACCGGATGTTTGAGCCAAAATTGTTCAAAGAGAAAAGGTTTTGGAGTGGCTATTCCGGAGTCGAGCCATTGGAGTTGGATCGGCTGATGATCGGAACTAAGAGGGGCGAAATGATAGTGGATACGAGCTCTCCTCCCCGGGTGGATGAAGTCTTCCATGATGAGGGAAGCGGTCAATATAGATGAAATTTGATGGGATCCTCCCCTCCTATTATTCAGCGAAGATGCCATTGGATGTTTGAAGATCGATTAGATGATTGTCTTGGATGAAATCCTTAAAATTTGGTGTTGTCATCTCGGCGATTTCTTCCTCCCTTTTTATACGAAGAGTTGTGATCATGTTAAAGTCTCCTCCAATTAGCGAGAGGGTGAGTTCATTGGTTTTGAGATTTGATATGTTGTCTAGAAGCTCGGTTTATGTTGTAATGCTTGTGGAAGTAGACATTCGTGAGATGTCCATGAATGTTGGTTCCGATCGGAGTGGAAGGAAGCTTGAATGAAGTGTATGTTTGCACGAATGTTCTCTAAGGTGATCAAGTTGGGGATTCTGAGATGATTACTAGGCCTCCTGAAGCCCACTTGCATCAACAAATAGGGTGTTGCATCCTTTCCGAGTCTTTTGGTGTGTTTCGAGTGGATTTGGAGCATTTGGTTTCTTGCATAAAGCAAATCGTGGGGTTTTCTCAGTATTCTTTTCTTGATTACCATTGCTTGGAGGGACTATTTAGCCCTCTGATATTCCATGAGATGATCTTCATTGGGGGGTGGGGAGGGGGGGGGGGGGGGGGGGGGGGAGGGCCTACGGAGTAGAACTTGGTTAGAAATTGGGATATTGCCCGATTCTACTAGCTCTTTGCCTAAGTGGACCAAACGTTGCACATCAGTTCTTCTTCCACGTTTTCGGGAATCTTTTAGAGATGAGTTAAGTGTTCAAGAGTGTGCCACCTCGAATGTCGGTACCTATTGAGGGATTTGAGAGGACTTCCTCCAATCTACGGGTCTGTTGATGTGGAATTGAGATAAAGTCTTTACGCTTGCATGCATCTTCCAACCCCATGATGTCGAGGTCCACAGTAGTCAATGGTTTCTAGTTCTTCTTCCATTTCTTCAAGGATTGATTTCAGTGTTGTGCCTTTTCCTTTTGGTTATCACTTGGGTGTAGAGGATTGGGGTATGAATGGGTTTCGGTTGGATTTTTTGGTTCTTTGGGTCTGCGAAGTCTGGGGATTCTCCAGGCGGGAGTCGTTAGAGTCGCTCGAGGTTTCATACTCATTCTCATTTATTTGAGCTAGGGCATCAAAGTTTTCTTGATGTTGGGGTTTTTCTGCGGTTCGTATTTGACTTCCCGGTATGCCTTTTCCTTCTAGTGACTTTATTGAACCCTTCGGTGTCTTTGTCGATGGAGTCGTTGGTGGAAGAAAATCTTTGATTTAGTGGGAAGCCTCTAAATAGATGCCCATGTTGGTGGCTTTTCACACCTAAATGGTACATGTTCATAACCTACGAGTTTGGATCCATTCATAATCATCATGAAGCGAGGGCTTACCTCATTAGGAAGACTTTTCTATGTTAATGTAAACGCGAATCCTTGCATAGTATGCATGTCTTTTTGATATTTGTCTCTTCTGTGATTTTAATGAATTCTCCCCGGAGAGTTGTCGATTTCTTGAAGGGTTAGCTCGTCGCGGTAGTCGGTATGGTGTAGGGCGCGACCGGCCAGGCCCAAGCGGAAATATTGTTTGTCCAAGTTGAAACATTCTACCAGAGTTACTAGGTATAGACCTACGAAGTTAAGAAGTATGGCCCTCCATCCGAGGATTCGGTTTTGTCTTCGATGCCAAGTGAAGATCACATTGAAAAAGCCCTTGTTTTATATCTATAGATCGATATGGCCCTTGAAACTCATTTAAGGCCATCCATAAGTGCTTTTAACGTAGGCGAGAAACCCATAAAATTGCTTATCGATGCATGGTCCTTCATGTATTAGATTTTTCCATTGATTCGATATGAACGGAGAGCCTGAGCTTGGTTCTTGTAGTAGCCTTGGGTATGCAAGTGAAGTGTGATGTTACTTCTTCTTCAATGAGTTTGTTGTTGGTGATTTCGATTCGGGGGAGACGCCCCAATTGGGTCAAGGAATGGGCCAAATTTTTTTTCGACGATCATTGTCATCCTCTGCTTAGCCACTCCATTAGAGGGTGAACCAAGGAGAGGGAACCATCGTCCCCCCATTTTGTCAGACATGGGCGAACCTATTTACGCTCCAAAAATAAAATGGCCCTAAGTCTAGGGTAGAAGGTGCACCGCAGGGAGCAGCCTGCTCGAAACTACCAAACCTAGGCATGGCGTAGAGTTTCTTCGGTCGTGGTAGTACACCTGTCGTTCACATTATCTTATATAAAGGCAACGATTTTTTGGGCTCTTTGTTTTGGTGGGGTATCCGACTTTGGGGGAATGCGAAAACTTCTCCTGGAAATATTTCTCGAACCATGAATTTCATCTTTTTTGCCCTTGATATATGTTGATATGATTAGAGACAACTTGTATGTCATTGCATTCGGTACACGGGGATTTTAAGGAAATTTTTTAAGACAAAAGAAATATTTTGTCTAAAATTTAATTTCGTCTTAACTTTTGATACAAGGCACTAGTAAAAAAGGTAAAATTAAATGATTAGGGGTACGTCTTTATGTTGTTGATGGGTTCTTCAAGATGCGGGCGATAGGTCGATAACAACGAAGGGATCATTTAAGGCGATCAGAGCGCCGACGGAGGTGTTTGGTGGGGAGCGATGGAGGCACCTTCACTAAACATGGATAGTTAGTAACATAGTTGGAGTACTTTTGAGGATCTCCATCAATTGTGTTTTAATCTATTTTTTTAAATGTTTCATTTATTTTGAACGCTACTTCTATGCATTTGATTGTTGTTATTAGTACATTGTTGTGTTGTAACTTCTAAGCGTCATCGACAACACAAATTAGATACACACGAAGGATGGTGGAGGAAAATTATAGAATATCCATTGGAAAACAATATGCCTACTTCAAAATATCTACAACAACTTTTGTAGAAAGCGGCGTTGAGGATAAAGATAGGATTGTGGAAGGATTAATCACAAAATTCACAAGGCGGTAATTTTGGTTGCGAGTGTGGAGGTAGATGGATTAGATGTATCCTTTGTTAGTGCAATTGTTGGTGTTGTTGGGTGCAATACGCCTAAGAATAATTATCTAAGTTAAAATTTAATTTTTTATCAATTTGGATGATATCAAGGATCTCTACAATTTTTTTTGTTTCAAGGCTTACACTAATAATTTATTTTCCACTCTGGTTATTCAGTCCTATAAATGGCATATCTCCTTCACAGAAAATTTAGAGCTAATATTCGTAGGTAGAGCTAATTTTTTCCATGGTTTTTCCCAAAAAAAGGTCCTAATTTCCATTTTTTTATAAAGTGGTCATAAATTTCTGATATAATATTTACCTTAAAAATCACAAACGTTATAGAAAATATATATAATATCATTATAAATTTGAATAATTTACCTAAATACATCAATAAAGATTTTATATTTTTCACCTTAGGGACTAGTCGAATTCACCAATTTTTTAAACTTCAAAATAATTTTTCCATCCTTAAATTTTCCTTATCTATCTTAGGCGCACTAGATGGTTGTTTGTGTGGTATTTCTTTTGAACCTTTGCTCATGTGAATCTCACTTACTCCTTCCTTCTCTCGTTTGAGATTGGTTGATCGGGGGATTTATGAGGATCTTAGCTACTACACCTTGTTCTTCTACGTGACAATTTATGTCTGAGACACCTTGGGTAGTTGTTTACATCAGTCTCCTTGAACCACTTTTATCCTATGGATCTTCACAGCTCCCTCTCTGGTTTGGAATTAGTCGATAGGATGATTTATGAGATATTTACTTCTATTTAAGTGCATTAATTTGGGTAGATTTGGTAAATTATTTAAATTTTAGTTACGATCACGAAGGAGTCTCTTAGGGTCATTAATTTTTCTTGGGGGATATTTATATTTCAAGTTGGACATTGATTATATGAGGGACAATCCGTTAATGGTTTGCATCGTCATTGAAGATATTTATTGATTATGTTCTTGATGATATTTTTCTTAAGGACATTGAGGTACATTGATTATTGGCAGTGTGTATTTGAAGGTTTCTAGTGGATTGAATGGGTGATAACCTACATCAAATTAAAAATTCGATGATTGATAAGTGACATTAATTTACCTTGTCTACATATTTTATCGAGGTTTTTTTCGAATACTACTACATAAGGTATTTTTTAGTAATGTTCTCTACTGGTGCACATATAGATGGGATTGCGAGTGTCGATGGTGTCTCCTTCTTGCAACTCACCTTTACATATATCGATGAGATACCATGATGCGAGAAGTGGAGCGATGATATTACACCATTATGATATTGTTGTAATTATTGAGCGGAGAGTCGTGGAAACCCACGGTCGGGAGTCTCACCCCTTTGGGACATCTCTTGTACATGCTGACTATACACGTGGATTCGATGTTTTGGTATCCCCCATTTCTTCAGGCACAGATGTTGTAATACACATAAAATGTTTTTCCATCATTAGGAAAAAGAAGGAATTTAACGGTAGTCTGGATTATCACAAACCAATATTTCGTTTCGATGTTGTAATATCCCAAATGAGGTACAACAATATATGAATAGTTGTGCATTTAAAATAATATGGTCCATAAAAAGATTATAAGCGAGAGGCCAATGTGGAGACCCTTCTTTAACATTTATAACAACAAATTAGATGTTCATTAAATGCAGATATACAAGAGGAAATGGAAGACTCCAATGAAGAGAAAAATCCTGTCAAAAAGAGCTATTGCAACCATACATATGAACGGAAACTTTATGACAACGTTATTTTTATTGGTGCTGAGTTTTTGATTACAACAAAATAAGAAAAATAAATGCATGAAAAGTCAGATATATGATAGATCCACACATTCACTAAATGCTCTTCTTTAGGGTATGCAGGGTTTTTCGGCAATACATCGTATGGAGTAGATGCGGGATAAAGGCTGTGAGATCTATGGCTTCTTCGGATGTTCGGAGATATTGGATATGCGAGATAATATCTGAAATGTACAATGTGTTGATCCTCTCCAATGGATCTCAAAGGTGAAGGAAGATCCCCAACACATGAAAATCACTCTCAGGAAAGTTGTAAGAAGTGCACATATGTCTACGGAAAAAGCGGTCTGAGTAAAACTATGCGTAGGGTTTGGAATGTGTTTGTGCATAACAAGATTTGAATATGATGCTCCTTTGGTCAATATTCTCTTGCCAATGGGATAGTAGCCTTCCCCACTAAAGGAGCACTAGAATGGTCTAGATGCGGAGTAGATCTGGCCTCCACTTCTTCTTTGACTTCTGAAGACAACCAAAACCTCGAGAAAGGATCTGTGTTGTAGTTGGAGAGGAAGCTTAAACCTTCTAGCCTGATAGTGGACAATAGATGCAAACTCTTCAGAGGCCTCTCAAGGAAGGAGATGGAATTCCTATGAGGAATACCTTGTGCTAAACAAAAAAATTCTCGGTTTAAATGGCAAGAGAATGATATATGTCTGGAAACGGACAATATATTGATAATATAATGTTCATCAACAACCCCCTTCTCCTTCTTCCATCCTCTTTATTTTTTATAAGTTGAGAGCTTGCAAAACCCTAAACCACCTTGATAAAATAACTCCTTTCACATAGGCCACCTCCATCAAAAGCTGATTGTGCCTCATTGATGACCCACTCCTCCAGAAGTGTGTGCTCTGCATTTAGATAGCAGATGACCCCGATCAAAAATTTCAACCCCATTTCCACTAAGAGGTGCTTGCTTACCTGCTTAAGATTTAGCCTTTTTCACATTTGGCATTGATTTATTTGCGATTTTAGGAGTTTTGTGAGCCTCCTTTACACTTTTATTCATGAAACAGAGAAAAATAAAACAAAAATGAATATTCCCATTAACAGACTAATTGGAGATGACCACAGATCCTCCCACAAAAAATGTTGCTTGTCCTCCAGTGGCCATTAAGGTGAGTGTTGCAGCTCTTCTCCTCCTCCATTGATGAGCACCATCATGTACTAAACTGTACTTAAGCCAGGATTTCTGCCTAATCAACCCTCCATGATTGCTCCTCTAAAGTTCTCATGAGATCTGAAATATTGCTCATAAGGAGACAATAGATCACATGAAACCAAACATAAGTTTACCCAATGTTCTCCCTAAAATATGTAACATAAGGTACATGGAAACATCCATCCCATAGGGCACATACATGCCTTCCTCTTTCCTCCATACATCCCCATAAAAGAATTCAGTACATCATCGATGTGGGGATCAAAAACAAACATATATCCTAAATAGAAATTTGTGCATATGAGTGGGGTCAGGTCTCACATGTGGAACCGGCGTGGGGCATCTCCTGCTGTAATGTCTAGATGTGGTAAGAGATGGTTTTTCCACCATACTTCTTTTGCCATACCATCAACCATAGCTGAAGTGTAGAATATATTTGGTGCCTTGGGAAGCTTCCTATCATGCTGCCAAGTCTCCCTTTTCTCATCAAGGGAGTGGCCAAATTCCAGAAATTTTAGTGGCCCAATATTGGGCATGAGAAGTTTAAATTATCAATACTCCTCATGGAGCCATAGCCTTTGCATAAACATGGTGAAAAGAGGCCATACAATCGAGATAACAAAACATGTTTTACAAGGAGCATGTTCTTCACCAAAAATCCTCCTCATATATTAGGTGGTGTAGATCTATCCTCTTCCTCAAAAAGAAAGAGAGGGTTGATTTAACTCTTCCATGAATTTATGTTGATGCTCCATCTCCACATGGTACATGCATCTTTGAAAATCTTGATATAGTTATTTTACAAAGCCCTCCCATCTTATTAACTCCCATCAAGATGATGTTGTTGAGCTTCATGTGGAGTATGTGTGGCTGTGACTTGTAACTCTTCATAGGCCCACTGTTGTAGCTTCTCCTTGGCTTGGAGGCTCTAGACAAGAAGAATCTACCATGAACACACATTGAATCCATCTTGGATTGAATCAGATCCTCCATGTAGTAAGTCATCGAGAATCATGCATGTGTGAAGATCCTTGGAATATTCCCACCAACAGTTGGGATTTCCAATATGGATCTAATCTACCCAGCAATATGTGATAATTTGGCTGTCATTGAAATAGGTTGCCATGTTAACATTCTTATCCTTGACATCTCCCTTCAAAGGTGTATGTTCAGAGGCCATACCTCTATTTCTCTCTCCTCCTTGACATCTCCCCATGGCAAGAGTATAAGGTGGAAGGTTGCTATTCCTTCCTTACTGCCCTTCTTGCATATGCACATGCTCAAATGAAAATGGAATTTCTTGGAAGTTAGTCTCACTTGGAAGTCTATCATCTATCCAAAACCTCCTTGGTCTTGCCCAAGTATGCATGTGTGACCTGCATCTCCTATCATCTATGGAAAAGCTGCTCTCAAAAATGAGATTGTATTTCTAATTCTCCACAGTCAAGGATTTCCTCCCTTGCTTCATGATGGTGTCATTCTTCTTCCTTGTAGCATCTTTCTTAGCGCGTGTAAGGATGAGAGAATGGATAATGGTGATAAAGGAAAAATATTTCCCCTCTCCTTAAGTTTTCCCAATACTCTCAATGACTGTGAAATGTGGTCTTCTAATACCCCCTTTCTTCTTGGATATATGAATGGAGCATCAATTCGCAAACATCTTTGCGCCAACTGCGAGATGGGGTGGTTTACAAGATAATGATCTCATGGTTTCATTCCCATGTGCATAACATATGGGATTTTCTCATCACTTTGCTTCCTTTGCCTGGAAGTCCATCTCCGATTTTTGTGTGGAAATATCCTTGATAATGGGAGTGTCACTCTTAAGGATGCAGAATGCCTCTCTTGGAGCAGATTTACCCATCTTTTCTGCATGTAATAATGGATCACCTCACATCTCATGTCGCGTTGCTGATCTTCCTCTTGTTCTCCTTCTCTCCCAGCCACGAATCTCACGGTCTGGAGTGCTTCCTGGTCTGATTAACCCATGAACACCCATCATCTCCTTGGTCTCAAGAGTTTGATCTAAGGAGCGTCTGTCATGGTGTGTGTTCCAAAGCCCAGATGCAATGTTGGAACACTTTCCCTCCCATTGTTTGTCTCATTTTCTATCATCATAGACACATCTTGCTCATTCTCTTCATGTGTAAGATCCACAGGAGGCTTCTTGCTGAACAGGGAGCCCTCCTAGTAGAAACAATTGCTTCTACCTCCACCTCCCAACAAAGTGAATCTCCTCCTGTTGTCACGGCGCTGAGGATATTTCCATCCCTTCCTCTCCCCTTCTCCTCATCAATGGGAAGTAAATATTAATTAAGATATCCTTCCATCTCATGCAAAGGTTGAATTCTTGGGCTTGGTTTTTCTTTCCCAAGGAAGTTTCGGATGGCTTAAAATCAAATATTTTCCCTAACCTCCTAGTGGAACTTTGCATAAGTAGATATGTTTACATTTTTCCATGAAGAAGATTCAAATAACCACCGGGCATAAAGCACTTACCTTGGAGATACAATGACCTTTACTCTTATGACTATATTACAGAGGCAATCTTGAAATTTTGGAAATATGTGTCTAACTTCTTTACCCAAGACTTGGTTGAGATCTCGGTGATCCATCAAAAGTAGGTAGAAGAACCTACCAAAAGGTGTGCTACATGCACCCTCTTCTATATTATTTCTTGGATCTTCTCTCTTCTTTAAGTTTACAAAACTCTTGAAGCTTAGATGCTCCACGAATCTTCTAGTGAGATTCATATTCTTGGTGATGGTCACAAAGTCTCCTCCTTTGGTGTCCTCATACCTTCTTCTCTTGCTAGGAATGTAAATTATGATACATCATTGTAGATCTAATTGTGTGGTGAATGCTCCCACACATAATGTGAATACGTAGCGCTTTCTTCATGTGCAATTCTTCTTGATGGATATACATGTCTTTCCCTCCTCTGTTCCCTGATTTCTATTTTCAGCTCCTTGTAGTTTTGGAACGAGTTTTTGAGAACTCTTTCCCTTTCATTCTTCTAAATGAGGTTTACCCTTGTCTTCTTTATCTTATGTGTAACCAATCTTATTCTTATGTCTTTTATTTTTCTTGAAGAGACATGTTGAGAAGCTGTAGAATGCATAGGTTGTGCCAAGATGATGCTACGATACCACTATAATATCCCAAAATGGGAATTTTGACGATATACGAGCAGTTATGCATTTAAAATAACGAGTCATCAATATTATAGCGGGAGGAAAATATGTAGACCCTTCTTTAACATTTCTAACAGCAAATCACATGTTCAATGAAGCCCATGGGATGTACGAGGAAAATGGAAGTCTCCAAGAAGAAAAATCCTCAGAAAATGAAGTCTTTAAACCATACATATGAATAGAAAGCGCCTTGACAACGTTATTTTTATTGAGGAACATGATACATTGATTAAAACTTAGATCAGGAAAAAAATAATGCATAGAAAGTGGATCCATTGTGGATCCTTATATAAATACTCTTCTTTAAGTCCCTTGGGGTTTTCAGCAATACATGAAGCACATGGAGTAGATGCGAGATCTAAAAATTTAGCAGATCTATGAGAAATCTTAGATGTGGGAATGTCGGATATATACGGATCAGATCTAAAATGTACAATATGTTGATTCTCTCTAATGGATCTCAAAGGTCAAGGGTATATCCCCAACACATGAAAATCACTCCTTCGAAAGTTATGCCAAAGTCCCTACTACTTGTGACACCTACGGAAAACACAGATCTAGAAGTAAAAAGCTAGCTATAGGGTTAAGATATGTTTGGCCACATCTTGAATTTGAATCGATGCTCTACTAATCCCAATATTCTCTTGCCACCCGATGGGATGGTAGCCTTCCCCAAAGGAGCACTAGAATGGTCTAGATATGAGTAGACAACTAAACCCTCAACATGATCACCTTTAACAGTTGGAAGAAGAAGTTTTGCCTTGACGATAGTGGACAAGAAATGCAAATATTTCAAGAGGCCTCTCATGGAAGGGAATGGAATACGAACAAGAGCTACCTTGTGCTAAACGTCACAATTCTTAGCTAAACATGAGAATGATATATGTCTAAATAGACAATATATTCGATAATATAATGTTCATCCAACGACCCCCTTCCCCGTGCGCCATCCTCTTCCTTTTATAGGTTAGAGAGCTTGCAAAACACTAAACCATCTTCAATGAAATAGCTCCTTTCACATGAGCCACCTCCATCTAAGGCGCATGCCCTCATTAGCCACTCCTCCAAAGACAACACACACACACACACACACACACACGATTTTGGTCATGGTTGACCAGGTCAAAAAGTTCGGCCCTTTCACACCTAAGGGTGCTTACTTACATAGACAAGATTTAGCATTTTCACATTTGGCATTGGATTTATTTCTTGTTTGAAGTTTTATGGAGCCTCCTTTACACTTTCTTCATGAAATAGAAAAATAAAATAAAAATGAATATTCCATTAGCTTAGGACTAATTGGGAATATTTTAAAATGTTTTTGGGATAGGGTGGTAGGATTACAACAACGAGCTTTGGTGGGTATGTGGTTTTATACGACGAATGGATCGCTCTCGGAAGGGCGTCCTAGGTTAAAGAACATTCTTACCTATTCTTAAGTAATCTCCTCTTTTTAACATTTTATACAATTAATGGTTCTACTTCCACTTTATTAATTATGACGATGTTAGAAGATTTTGGGATCATAATGGTTCATGGTTGTGGTTCTTCTCTTTACATGAATGACATGTGGCATTTGATCCCTGGAATTTCTACGAAAGAGGTGGTTTCGAGCTAAGATCATTGGTCTACCCCTCACATTCTAGTCATGTCAATCACTAATGATGAGCGGAAATTCCATTAGTAAATTTCTTTTCTAGAGGAAGAAAGCCTCTTACAATAGATAAACATATCACATGGATTTTTCTGAAGGTGGACTTTGTTCTTTGACCTTAGCATAGAGATGGAGATCAATTAGGGTGGCTTCTCTCTTGGAAGTGAATTGACTATTGGGAAATTTCTTTTCACGCCTCTGTTGTCATAATGTTAAAATTTATTGTCGAGTTCCTACGTAGATTTGGAAATCGGTGACATGGAATATCAAAAACTGATTTGCGATGGGGTTGTCCATTGACATATATATACTCTACGCGCGCTCGGGATATTGGTCGGCACTCTCTCTTAGGTAAACTTAAAATCCTACACGCGTGCTACTGAGCAACACATTCGCAATGATTTGGTATCGAGTGTTGTTTCTCTTAGTAATTCTACTTTCCATCCCTTTATGCATTGTTTCTCCACATATTCATTTGTCACATTACGATTTAATGAACATTCTTCATTTGTTGTTATCTATACGAGAAGTTTCTCTTTGTTTGAACAATTTGGAATCCCTACACTCTATCTTTTCATGTGAATGGGACAACCTCCACTATTGATGACTCATTATTTATTAGCCATAACCATACTCATTCAATTTGGGAATTTTTAAGAGATCTTTCTCCTACTAATTTGAGTGGAGTGATATCGAGTTTCTGCGCCTTCACCCCCGATATCCATCTAGGGCCACTTCTCATTCATTCATCCTCCTCTCTGATATCTATCAATACTGTCCTCGTCTTAATGTGGCCATTAGGAAGGAATGATGTACGAACCTTCGAATCATTCGAATGGGGATGATACTAGTCTTCCCTATTTATGCCAACATTAGATCTTGGTCTATCCTCTTTTGGTACATCACCTTGTTTGCTTTCTCTCTATTCGGGCCCTTAGAGTTTTATTTTCCCAATTATGAGGGCTTAAAATGATAATTATAACCAAACATCAAGGGCTTGGGAGTTCAGAAAAATCCTCGTACTACGGCATTTGACTAGGGGTTAATCACCCCTCTATTATCCTTTTACAAGAGACAATGATTATTGGAGAAAAAATTTGGCACATTCTCCTACACATTTGTCACGTTGGTGGGTATGTGTTGTGGATGCTTTGAGTTTCCTTTAGTGGTCTTGCAAATTTTTGGGATCCTAAGGTCATGGTGCTACTTATCTATAAATCCTTTGCGGGTATCTAACTATGCTAGTTTCATCAAGGGCTTGAAGAACAAATTTAATATTTTTAATACATATGAGCCATATTCTTCCATAAGATATTAGGATAAATTGGAATCCTGTGGCACATTAAAGATGGGGTCCCCTTATTTTGGTAGAGAATTTGAACCTCACCATTAGACTAATAGGGGTTGGTGGGATCATTACAGTGGACCCATTAGCGGGGTATGACGATCTTTTTGGTAGGAACCGTTTTGGTGGATATTTTGTTGGATCCTTTATTTCGACATGGAAAATAGTTAAGGCTAGGTTGTAGGCATCACTAAGGAGACATGATTGTTTCATGCTTCACAAAAAATTTGGTGGAGTGCCTAGGGTTTGTGGAATATTGGGTTATTCTATCCCAAATTTTAAACCATTGCCCTATCATACTCCAGTGGAAGGCATATGGGGATTGGGGTGGTCTCACATTCAAATTTAATCACCTTGCTTAAAATTTCTTGAATTTGATTCATTAGTGCGTACTTTTTTGGGAACTAGGTTAGGATCGGACCCCTTGATCACATATTCTTTGGAAATTGACAGGATTAATTTGAGGGCTCTTAAAAATTACGTGGTAACTTGATTCACACTAAAATGAGAAGCATATTGATTAAATTTTGGTTATTGATAAAAAACTTGGTATATTGGGCGATCCTTCCACATGAATATTATTTCTCGGTGGTGTATCGATTACCTAGTTGTGGATTTATAAAGGAAAAATTATATTTTATAATTACAAAAGGAGTGGAAACTAAAAATTCATGCTCTGCGAGTATTGGTAGGAGACAAAAATACAGTATTTCTGTGGTATACATGAGGCAAGGCGAGGAGAACTCCATATGGGAAATTCGGGATGTTAATGGTAATTTCTTATCTACTCTTCTGAAATCCGAGTTGAGAGCATTGAGATATTTTTGCAACCAATATGGGCTAAATAGGAGAGGTGGATATTGTGCAACAAATGAGAGTCATTGATTCATGTCAAATTATGTTCGATTTTTTGACACAAATACTATGTTATTTCATCCCATTGTACAGGAAAATTACAGCATACTACGAAAAAATCCTTTGATCGTGATAAAGACATGGGGGCGATGGCTCGTCCATTAGTGTACCGCTTCCCAAGATATTATGGCCACTAATATAACAGCGGTTGGAGAAAAAGGATATCGAAAGGTGCTTATATCCATGGTGATATTAATTCTTTACTCAATACATTGATTCCTAAGGTTCCAAAATCATTGCTAATAGGCTAAAACCTACATTAATAGGATAATTATCACAAGAACAATTTGTGTTTCTTCGTCAAAGACAAATTCAATATGGTTACTATTGTACATGAGACTATTACATATTATCAAATATTGAAGCTGAGTGATTATTATGAATCTATGCAAAAATATTTTGATTGTGTAGATTGGACCCATTCATCGCTGGTCCTACAAAAAATTTCGCTGTTTCAATTTTCAAAATGTATCATGGCATGTATTTCTCTTTGCAAACTTTGACGTATTGGTTAATAGACTTCCTACAAAATTGTTTGTGTCTCGTGGTCTTGAAAAAAGGATAAGCCTTATGCCTTCTTTCAACTATTTTTATTGATGGACTTATCAAATTTCTCTTGCGGGCACATATGGATGGGTCATTGACAAGTATCTTTATTACTAGACAAGTCAATGTTACTCACATCTTATTTTTTGTCGATTACGTGTTACTATTTGACAAATTCTCTATTCTAGAATGGAGACACATTTATGGTATTATTGTGCTATTTGGATCGGTCTTTGGACTCATTATGAATATACTAATCTCATATGATTTTCTTACCTAGATGATGATGCCTTGTCTTGGATATTTCTCATATTTTTGGTGTTATATGTACTACATTGGATGTGGGTTTTAAATAACTTGGAATTATGCTCAAACCTAATTTTTATGGAAGTAAGGATTGGAGTTGTCTTATAGAAAAATTCCATTGTAAACTTTTATCCTTTAAGTTTCTGGTGGCTCTCCCCTAAAGTGGTCTTCTTGTAGTTCGACGATCCTTGAGCATCTCTATATTGGTTTCATCTTTTTTCTCTACTGAGAATATTATTAAAAGGATACGCTCATCATCTCCAGCTTTATTTGGGATGGAAAATATGATAAGCACAAGAGAGGTAAATATGGATGCAGCAAGAGGGTCTAAAATGAAAAACCCCAGATTAAAGGAAGAGAAACCTTCCTCATCTTCGGATGTAAATTGATACCATGATGAAAACTATGGAGGAGGCTTATGGATAAGTTATGTGGTAATAATCCTCTACTTTGTTTCACAACAAGAAACACGGATTAGGAACCCTCGGTTGGGGGCCCTCAAAATGTGAAGACCGAGATAATAGAGAACCCGGCCCAGTCAACGAGCTAGACCTCCTTTTCAACAAAATGTAATTCGATGAGGAAGAAACACAACCTGAATTTCAAAGACATCATTCTTGTTTGGAGGAGGATGTGCCAAGAATGTTCTTAACTAAAGAACATGATGAATCTTGTCCAAGACATAGGGGAAGAAGATGAAAACCAATCGATTGCCAAAATGCTACCATCATGCTATCTTTGAGATGAAAAAACAATATAACTTGAGGAATAGAAATGTTCATATTGCATCCGATAAATTTCAGCCAAGAAAGATAATCAAAAGGTAGTGAATAGAAGAAAGATACATCGACACATGGTAAAGAAGATTAAAATAACATCCTTTGATTTTAATCTAGAAAAATGAATTTCTAAGTCAAAATTGTTGTCCCTTTTGGTGAGATCATTAAGATCCTTGAGTATAGGATCCAAAATTTCCAGATGCTTAACACTCGGCTGGACCTTCGACATTCTAAATTTGCAAGAAGACCATCCCTGCTATTTTCCTAAGACCATGAGTGGAAAGATGAGAAAAATGAAGAAGTTCCACCTTTCTGTGTGGTATGAACAACCATGGAAATGACCTTGCATAATGTTATGTTAGATTCATGAGCCTCTCCATAACTTAATGCACAGGTGATCATGGAGAAAGTGGGTTTAGATATAACCCGGACACAAAAGATTTGTTTTTTATTTGATTCCAAAATAGTTCAATGCATTGGTTCTCATTAAGGATGTGGTTGTTGGTTTAGCACTAAATTCATGCTGAAAAAACGTTAATGGATACAATTGTAGTTGTCATTCCTCAAAAATTTGGTAGCATAACTGTCTAGATCTTAGGCTACTAAAATTAAAGAATTATGCAGATGGACATGACTTATACCACTATTTCAATCTTTGGTGAAAAGAAAGTTGTACAAAGAATCTAGGATGGCCTATATGGTTAGTAGAAAAGATAAACCACAAAAAGTTTTTTATTTATAGCAGTAGAAATCGACTTGGGTCCTTCCATTTTTTAGTAGGAGTCACTAATGAGACGGAGAATTAGAAAATTGGACGACAAACAAGAATTAGAAATTAAGGAGGAAAATGAAGAAGGTTCTTGGAATTTTTCACTTTGATGGTGCTTATGGAAGAGAAGGCGGTACAAATATGGATCCTGACAGAATGAGAGAAAGTTTTATTTTTACAAATTGAACTTTGATTGTACGATCAACATGCATTTGAATACGAGGCTTTATTTTGGGTCAAAAAACTTTGATTTTAGGCACAAAAAAAATCTCAATTTGTGATAATTTCGAATTAGTGATCGAAAGTGACGGATCTTATCAAACTAAGGATTTCGAATGAGAGCTTACTCAAAATTTGATCATGATTTTCTTGAAAATTTCAAAGAACATAGTTTTACTATCAGAAGCTAGAAACAAATTTTGTAGTTGATTCTTTGGTTGTTTCAACCTACTTGTTATCATCGATCATTCCGATAAAATACAGGTTTATGGGACATAGACCAATTATCACGATAATATTATCAATTGGCAAGTGTTTGATAATGATCAACAGTCCGAAGCTCTTGAGGCCGAAAAGAATTTGAAAACATTCAGTAGATCAACAAAACATGTTTGTTGAAACTAAATCAATCCGGAAGGTCCTCCATCAGAAGAATAATTGCATTCATAAAGCTTAATCCCCCTTGAGAGGTCTTTGATGAGAATTATGTGTTTAAGTATCCAAAGATGAAGGACGATGACGAAAGAGGAGTTGGAAATTTGCCAACATGACACCACAAGAATTCCCAAGATGATCAAGTTGTCCAAATTCCTTTCTTTAAGAATTGAAACAAAGGTATGTTGATTTGATGAAAATTACGTGATGTTTTTGCATGGAGTTATACGGTATTTGAAAGAAATTATGGACCAGCATTGTGAAAACACAACGCACGATCAAAGAAAATGAAAACCTTTTAAACGAAATTGAGGAGAATCAATTCGTTGCTCATGCCATAGATTGGAAAGAAATTAAAGTTATTTGATGCAAAAATCATTACATTGACATTTCTAAAGTGGATTACTAATTTTGTACTTGTGAGGAATAAGAATGGCAAGATTAGGACTCATTGATTTGAGAGATTTGAATAAAACCTCACAAGAACAAATTATCTCTTCCAAAAATGGGATCAAATTTTGCAAAACATTGTTGGATCCCAAGGATGTATATGCTTGATGGTTTCTCGAAGATATAATCATATATTAGTGCATCCGGATGACCAAGAGAAAAGCACCTTCACTACACCATGGGGGACATTTATGTATGCCAAAATGCCTTTTGGTCTCATGAATGCAACGGTGATTTTCAAAGGGAAATGGACATCGTATTTGCTGGAAAATGATAGGTCAGTGGTGGTTTACTTGGATGATAACCATGTTTTCAAAGAGGGAAGAAGAAACTGTCTGAAACACTTAGAAAATTAAGTGCGAGAAAATTTAGTATTTCTCTCGATAAATTAATAAAGGTGTTTTTTTTCTTTGACTGTTTGGAAGGCTATTGGGACACAATATATCAAGGAAGGAATAAGGATTGATCCGTGAATTCACTACCCTTACAAAGATAGATTTTTCAAAAAACGAGAAGAATTCAATCCCTTTTTAGGCAAGGTAAATTTTTGGGAGATTCATTCCTAATTTTGCAAAAATTTTCAAGCATATTACTAATATTCTTAGAAAGGATTCTGATATTAAATGGACAATATAGATCTTTTGAAGAAATTAAGAGGCCACTTTTTAGAGCCCGGTATATAGAAGTCTACGATTTTTTAAGTATTTTACGGTTTTTACTTTCGCTTTTTGAACATACAATTGCGGAGTGTTATTACGAAGAAATGACAAGGTAATAAAACTAATGAGCCTTTCTTTCTTTAGTAGAACACTTGCAAAAATTTGAACTAAAGTACAAAATTATGGAAAACAATATATGCTTTAGTGAAGGCGCTTAAATATTTTAGAATCTATTTTCTACATTCTCACATTGTAGCTTTTGTGCCTATTACTATGATGAGAAAGACATGTTGACTCCATTAATCAGGATGGCAAAATAGGTAGAGGTAGTTCCGCTTTGTTGGAATATGATATGGAATTAAGCCTACCAAGTTGTTAAAAGGTAATGGGGGTGGAAAAAGGTGATGGCACAATCAAATTTTGATTGCCTAGATATGAATTTCATTAGAATTTTGGGAAATTGGTTGAAGAAGAGAATTAGTCCTAAAGGGGAAAAAACATTAGTATATGCAGGTGAGTATGGGAATGTAACTTTGTTTTGAAATATCACAGGAGGCTCCTCTTGAATTAACCAAGTCCAAATATATATTTCTAAAGATGAATTCTCTAAGGTATTGTATTATTATAGACAATAATTGTCTTGGAAGGGATACTAGTTGGATCATCTTAAACGCTTATTAGAAGATGAAATTTAGGAAGGTAATTGATGAATTTCACAAGGAGATTGTGGAGGACAACATTATTGAAGGCTACAACAAATAAGATACTTAGATAAGGATACTATTGGCCTTCTATGTTCAAAGACATCTAAAAAATATTCTTGCTAATATTAATGCCCATTTTTTATGGGAAAAAGAAGCTAATTCCTTTACCTACGAAACCCATATATGTCGAAGCTCCTTTCGACCCAATAGGGATTAGATTTCATTGGAAATGCCTACTGCATCCTCGAGGCCACCATCGATGGATCTTGACAACCATTGATTACTTCACCAAGTGGATTGAAGTTGTCCCTACAGGCATGCTGCGGCTCGGTCATCATCCATTTGCAGGAAAAACATATTCGCTCGAGGTTTGGTTGTCCCGAAAATTATTACGCGAAAATTCTCAAGCTTTCAAGTCTAAAAATTTGATTAGTTTTTTTTCATCAGCCATCTTCTTCTCTTATCATTTCCACACCATATTACCCTCAAGGTAATGGCTTACATATGGAGTCATAAAATAAAAGCTAGCAAAATAGAATCATAAAAAGAAGGTTTGCAAGAAAACAAAAGGTCATGGAATTTGAAGTTAAAATTTTCTTTGTGAGTGACATAATTTGTACTAAGAGGTCTATAGGTACATCTCCTTATGAGTTGGTATATGGGGGCGAAGCAATTTTCCCAGCATCCGCGCCGGGTTCCGGTAATGAAGTTACTACGGGGGTTGGAAGAAGAACCAAATGCGATCAAGAAGGATAAATAAGCTCATTTCTCTGTGAGGAGAAAAAAGAGGAAGTGTTAGGTAATCATCATGATCACAAAATAGAGTCAAAAATACTTTTTGTGGAAGGCAAAGAAGGAAAACTTCCAAGTTCAGATGTTAGTTTGAAATGGGAAACGAGATTGAAGATAAGGAAGCATGGAAAATTTGAGAATATCTGGAAAGGACCTTTTATGATAGTAACATATCATGGGAACAACACATTCTTACTCAAGAAATGAATGGGAAATTGTGTGAAGGAGGACTGTCAATCGTAGGTTTCTAAAACACTACTCTTACCCAGTCATTTTTAGAAATACATCCTTTGTATATTCCATTCTTTGTTATTTTATTTTCAAATGAGTGATATTATCATCAATTTTGACCGAGGAAGACATAAACTTGAAGAAGTTTTCATCACAGTTGGAAATATGATACGAAGTGTTGTCCTTGATAACTTATGCCCCGAATGAAAGATGAAGACGTCTGTTGTTAGGCATATATTGTCTATGATGGCACTCCACACAGTGAAGTTACTTCTTGACTTGATGGACTTGTTAAATGATGTAAATGTTTAGTGATATGATGATTGTTGATGATATGATGTTGAGTGTTGTACTTGAAAGGAAACCACTTGATAGAAGATGATGACAACTTACTTGATGAAGTTGTGTTTGATAGAATATGTCCTTGATGAAGAAATCTGATGTATCTGGTGTTACGAAGGCAATGAAGAAAGGATTTCGGAGATGTACTCGAGAGAATGATGAAAAAGAGCATGTCTCTTGGTATCGCGGATTGGCCTAGGGGAAGTCGCGTATGCACGCGGAAAGAGACGTTACAAGTCGCGTATGGGCTAAAGCGCTCAAAAGGAGTGCAAATCCAAGGGTAACCACCATGGTATTGACCCATAGTATTGGGTAATGATCGCCCTAATTGACCCAAGATCAGTGCGTTTTGGGCTTGTGGTATTGTTTTGGTCCATGGTATTGAAAAAAGGCTATGGTATTGAAGGATAATCATATAAAGGAGAAGAAATTCATTGTGCACAACATGTGTGTGAGTGCAAGATGCTCTGACTTGAATAGATACTTCTCTGCGAAGTATACGAATGGAAAGGGTTACTTGAATGATAAATCGGTGTATGATGCACCAATGATGAAGAAGGGGATCTAGATGCGAATTGCTCTTGTGTTGTTAGATACGATTAGGGAAGGCTTAGATGCGAGTAGTGAGGCATCCGGGCGAGACGTACGTACGAGAAAAAGGGGTAGATGCGGGCGAGATAATAGATGGGTAGGTATCTTCCTTTCTGTAATGATTGAATCTATGTGCCCGCGCGGAGGGGAGCGCGTATGTACGCGGCCAGCGAAGGAGAAAGCGCGTATGTAATAAATATACCTTTGTATACGGCGGTTTGTATGGACGGAAAGAGCGTATATACGCGACATCGATTGAAGGGAAAGCGCGTATGCAAACTGGGGCTATTTGAAACGGGGGGTATGAAATATCGGTCTGTTACTTGCTATCGATCTATGTTGATATGTACGTGATGATGTATGGTTGTACTTAAAAGTTTGGAAAGGGTTCGATGCAGGAAATATGATGAATTGTGGCACATAAGTGTTGTTCTAACAGAGTTGTTGGATCCGGTGTGAAAATTGATGAAAACGTGGTCCAAGGTAGTGCGCTGAGAGTTTGCTTCAAACGCGGTCGAGTTGTAACTCCTTCCGAGTGAGGCAGTAAACGAGATCGAGGTTGCGGCTCCCCTTCCGGGGTGAGGGCGGTAAACGAGTCGGTGTAACTCCCTTCCGCGGTAGCGAGCGCGGTGAGTGCACAACGTGTCGGTCAAGTACGCGCCGGCACATATGTTGTAAGATATTTTCTCTATAATAAAATATTGAAGGTGAGCAAGCTGGCGGTGGTTTCTCGATTTGGGTTTCCTACCTAAAAATCCTGGTGTTCATATGTGATACTTTATTGTGATGGTTTATTATTCTTCTTGCTTTTTGTTTCTTGCTTATTGAATATACGATGAATAAATGATGGAATGGTTTAAGTGAAGATTTAATGACTTTATCTAAATCTCTGTGTATACGCTAGTTTCATAAATGAGATCCACGTATATACATTTCGGATTTCTTGTAGTAAAGTAGCGTATAGGTTTAAGAGATAGAAAAAGTAAAAATTTGAATATGTAGTAAATATTTGATTCACTCTCGGTATTTTTCCCAACAATTGGTATCGGGCTTGGTCCTTGTGCGAAGCTTGATCGCTTAAAAGGAGATGAAGTCGCAATGGGAAGTCAAGAAGGAGTAATGTCTATTAAACCCACCTCTATTCAATGGAAGCAATGCGATACCGGAAGATACGTACAAAAGCATATACGCAAAGTCTTGGTGCGAATGTATGGGCAATCGTGGAAGAAGGTTATCAATACCCGAAACCAGTATTCCCTATCTTTGATGCGGTAGAAAGAAGTATGAAATCAATGCAGAGAGAGAGAAGCAGTGAACGTCTGGGAAGCATGTCTGAATCAGAATTTGCTAAAGTGATGCAGCTACATTCAACAAAAGACATATGGGACAAAATCATTCTAAGCTATGAAGGAACCATGAGTAAAAAGTCTGTAAAACTCCAAACTCTTAGAATTGAATACTTAAGAAAATTTGAAGATGCATAGTGAAGAGTGTTGCCAGTTTCTTTCTTCGTCTGAAGTATTGTAAATCGGACAGGTAGAAATTTGGGTGAAACCATGGTGATACCTGCAGTAGAAAAGGTCTTAGAATCTTTGACTTCCAAAATTTGACTCTAAAGTTTCGGCTATTGAAGAAAGGAGGCAAGATACGCAATCGCTTACTATTGTTCAATCACATGGTACTACGAGCGCTTTTGAAATGAGACAAGGAGGTCCTTCTCAAGTAAGAGAAGCTGCTTTTAAGGCATCTACAAAAGGAAAGGAAAAGGAAGTTGTCGAAAATCGACTATATATCAGATGAAGAAGAAGCAAATTTAGTGAGAAAGCTCCAACTAGGTCTTGGAAGATTCAAAGGTAAGCTTCCCTTCAAATGTTTTGAGTGTGGAAAAGTTGGTCATTATCTTTGCTAAATATATAGAGAAAAGCATGGTAAAAAAAGGAAACAATTTGAAAAAGAAAGAGTTATTATGCAAAGAAAGATAGTGATAAAGTGTCGATTGAAGATGAAGAAGATTGACAAGATCTAAAAGTGCTCATGGCTAAGAAGCAAAGAAGAAGGTTGGGAAGGAATGTCTAGGAAATCATGTATGGCAAAGGTGAAGGGTAAAGCAGATTACGACGAAGATCTACAAGCACTCATGTAGCAAAGAAGAAAAAGGAGAAGGCCATCGCAATACTCTTCTTTGTACGAACAATAATAAAGATAGTGAAAATGAAGGTGTGGATCAGAAGAAGCTCTCAAGATTAAAGAAGAAGAACTACGAAGTTCATACAATAGACGAAACTATCTATAAAGAGATGATCTCACAAAATGAAGATCAAAATAGAAATGCTAAATGAACGGGTGGACAAGTATCAAAGGTTTCATGTATACATCAATCGAATTAAAAGATCTGAAAGCAGATGCGGAAAAATCAGAAAGCAAGAAGAATGAAGGACTTGGAAAATTTTGCTATCATCTTTCACAGCAGAGCTAGAAGCATCAAGTAAGGAGAATAAGGAACCTCTACAATCCTTTGAAAAGGAAGGCCTTGAACGAAAGTATCTCTCAAGAAGATGCGGAAAAATCAAACAAGAAGAATGAAGAGGCTGTGAAACTTGTGGAAAATGAAGATTGGTTGAAAGAAGAAATTCATCTGAAGGATCAAGTTGAAGATGGAAGAAGAAAGAAGAAAAACATGACAAAGCAATGTCAAGCCTTAGGAGGTTAGAGTAAATGTTCTCGAAGGTAAATTAGAGAGAAAAGTTAGAGCTTTTGAGGAGTTTCATGATAGTCTTAACATTTTGGACAATGATACAGGTAATCAAAGGTCTCCACCTTATCAAGAGCATGGTCTTGGTTTCCATGAAAGCTGACATAAAAGGAGAATCAAGCTCACAAGGAAGTGCCAAAAATTCGAGAGGATGTCAATGCAAGGCACGAGTATTTGAAAGAGACAAAAGCTCAATAACGATCATGAATTCTCAAAGGAATTCATTCAAGAATGTTGAATGTTTTAAATATCATAATTATGGACATGTTGCGACAAATTGCGGGAAGCGGATCATTTCGGCCTCAAACAAACGGTTCCTACCTGAGAAAGGCCTGGTTTCTTGAGGATATTGTTTTTCGTAGCAACAAGTATGGACACAAAGCGGTGTAAAAGGAGGAAGAATAGAAATACTCATTATGATTCTTATGCTTATTTTTTAGGACACATGAGATGTTATTCTTGTAAATGTGGACATATAAGAAAGAATCTGAGTCGAACGGATATGAGAAATTTCAGCACACAAATGAGGTACAAGCTGCGGAAGAAATGAAAAGGAAGATGGAAATTTTCTGTCCTTCACTTTCCATACGCGGGTTCCATTAACTAAAGTCGCGTATACACGAGTTCCGAAGACACGATCGCGTATGCATTGATGATAAGAAAATTTATCGATAGGCAGAGATGCGACGGGGAGGTCCGGGGGAGAATCGGTCATTGCTGATGATTGCCTTGTTAGCATCATTCTGGTTATGCTCACTGACTGTAGAAATGATGCATGGGTTCTTGTGTTGAATATTATGGATGGGCTTGGTTGCTTTATGATGAAGAGCATTCTGTTGTTGAGATGAAAGTCATATAGTTCGAGAGATGAGGACGGATCATGGAGATTGTTATTGATGACTTGTTGTTGAAGGTATCTCCAGTTAGAAGTTAGGAAGAAGCAGTTTAGGGAAGGCTCATAGGATGAATTCTAATGGTACATTGTTGGAAATACTTAATTTGCTTATTCTTTGGTCTTAGTGATACTCATGCTCAAATGATGATGATTTGGTACATGGATTATTATGATAAGATTTTGAGCTAATTCTTGATAAGTATCTTTGTGGATGAGTTGGATATCATTTGTTTTAGATCATATAGAGTTTGGTTACTATGGTTGAGATCTTTTTACCTATATATTACTTCTGTATTTACATCTTGAAGATCATGGTGATTTTGGACCACATGGATGATTGCTTGACACATATACGAAGATCTTTGTTATTCTGATAATCTCTTTTGGAAAAAAGAATGTATTGATCTTTATAGGGATCCGGCTTTAGTTACTAATGAGCTTATGCTACAACCATTGGATGACGCTTGAAGACACAACTACACTATTACGGTATATCGTAGTCCGAGGAAAGCGATCAAATATCTCGAAAGAAGGCGGGCTCTTATCTTTGCCTTACAAGAATCGAATCTGGTGGAAATTTAGAAGGTGTCTTAGGATACGGGTTTCTGAAATACGATCGCGTATCTCTGAGGATTCACATAAAACCGCGTATGGTTGGTTCTTGACAATTCTTGATTGGTTCGACTCTTATTACAGTGCCGATCTTTGTTGGTATCTGCGGTGGTGACTCGGTTCTCCATCATCTGTTTCTAATGTTTTGATGAAGATGCCTTGATGATTTGTTGGTGAATGTTCGGGTTACTGACTGAGAGGCCTTGGTCATATGAAAAGGATATGGTTGCAGTTCGGAGGAGCATTAACTGCTTGACTATAATGCGGTGTTGGCATTATTATAGATTCTGAAATATGTTCTCTTTCTTGAGACTTTCTGAATTGTTGGTCATAAATGGTCATATTTATATTTTGGTGAAAAAGGTCTTGTTGAGACCCATGATGTAAAAATTATAATATTCGATCTGTCATAAGGACTTGTCATTTTTTATATCCCTTGGTTGGGTAGGTAAGTCGAATTTTGTAAACCCATGGTTAGACACTTGGAGATCATACTTTCTTAATCCATGGACTGGATGTTCTGATGCTGCGTAAAGTCTTTGGTGATAGGAAGTTCATAGAGTCATGTGCTTCATTAAACAAATATGTTTGGAGATTCGACATGGACTCGGGGAGTTGGCCACTTCGGCACATATCGGTCTGTAATTCATTTCTTCCACATGAGGAGAAAAGGGGGAGAATGTTGGTTTTTGATCCGCCTTTGCCCTTGATGTCCAAGAGAGAAGTGACATAGTGTTTGAATAAAGAGAAGGTAATGATGTGACATATTTGGAGAGTGACATGGTATCTATCTGGCATGTTAACCAAACACCATCGTGGTTGCCATCAAGTCAAGGGGGTATTGGAAATATGATGCGGAGAGTGTTGTCCTTGATGGAAACCCATGAATGAAGATAAAACGTCACATTGACATGTATTATCCTTGATGGCACTCCACGATGAAGTTATGCTTGACTTGATGGACTTGTTAAATGATGTAAATGCGAAGTGATATGATTGTTGATGTTCTGATGTTGTTGTGCCAAAGGAAACCCTTGATGAAGATGATGACAACTTACTTGATGAAGTTGTGTTTGATAGAATGTCCTTGATGAAGAAATCGATGTATCTCTGATGTTACGGAAAATGATGAAGAAAGGATTTCGGAATGTACTGAAGAATGATGAAAAAGAGCATGTCTCTTGGTATACGGATTGGCCTGGGAAATCCAGCCTTCTGTGAAAGAACGTTAGTCGCGTATGGGCTAAGCGCTCAAAAAGTGCAAATCCAAGGGTAACCACCATGGTATTGACCCATAGTATTGGGTAATGATCCGCTAATTGACCCCGTCCGGGTAGTTTTGAGCTTATGGTATTGTTTTTGGTCCATGGTATTGAAAAAGGAGGCTCTGTAGTATTGAAAAAGAGATAATCATATAAAGGAGAAGAAATTCATTGTGCACAACATGTGTGTGGAGGTGCAAGATGTGGAAACTTGAATGAATACTTCTCTCGGAAATCGAATGAAGGGTTACACACTTGAATGATAAATCTGAGATTGTATGATGCACCAATGATGAAGAAGGGGATCTGAATGGATTGCTCTTGTATTTGTTAGATCGATTAGGAAGGCTTAGATACGCGGTGGGCGAGCATCAAGGCGAACGTCATGCCGAAGAAAAGAGGGTAGATACGAGCGAATATACGATCGGTAAATGTCTGCTGCTACGCAGTTGAAGATCTATACGCTGCCGGAGGGAAGCGCGTATACGCGGCCCGGCGCCGCGTGTGCGCGATAAATATACTGCTTGCGGTATACGGCGGCGGTTTATGGACGGAAGAAGCGTCTCTCTGCCGACATCGGTGAAGGGAGAGCGTATGCAAACACGGGCTTTCTTTGAAGCAAAGGGTACAAATATACGATGCGACCTGCTGTGTTTCGCTATACGATCTATGTTGACATATACGCTGATGATGTATGGTTGTGTAAAAGTTTGGAAAAGGTTCGGTGGAAATATGATGAATTGTGGCTGAAGTGTTGTTCTATTGAAGTTGTTGGATCCGAGTGTGAAAATTGATGAAACGTGGTCCGAGGTGGTCTTTGAGGTTGTAGCCTTGATCGGGGGGGGTTGTAGCTGCTCGGGTGAAGTTTGGTAAGCAGACTCAGGGGGTTAAACTCCTTCCGAGGTGGTGTCCTTGGTCGTGGTCGTAAATATCAAGGAGAGGCTAGTATGACGCGGTGGGTGCTGCGTCTTTGGTCAGAGTCTGTGACACATATGTTGTAAAGTCTTTCTCTATGTCCAGCTATTGGTAGACAGAAGCTGAGGCGGTGGTTTCTCCGTTGGGTTTCCACCCTAAAAATCTTGGTGTGCATGTGTAGTGCTTTGTGTGATGGTTTATTATTCCTTCTTTTGTTCTTGCTTATTGAATATCGATGAATAAATGATGGAATGGTTTAAGTGAAGATTCAATGACATATCTAGATCTCTGTGTATACATTAGTTTCATAAATGGGATCCGCGTATATCTGTGGATACTATGTCTAAAAATAGCGTATGGGTTTTGGAATAGAAAAAGTAAAGTTTGAATATACGATAAATCTTGATTACTCTCGGTTATTTTTCCCAACATCATCAAATTCAAAATTTTTAGTTTTTTCAAGTAGGGCACCAGAGCTGCTAGTTCTTTGCTGCACCACAGGGGCGCAACATCCCAAGTGGAGGCACTCTTATCCTTAATAAAAAATAGGTTGGTCTAGGTGTGTTGTTTTGAGTTAGTTTAGGTTATTAGGGTGAAATAAGGTCATGAAATTCATTAAATTTTATTTTTTGTATATAGTTTCAAAAGGTATGAATGGTCATTGGTCATGTGATTAAGGTCTTGTCAAAGTAAAATTCAAAGAAATCGATTGCATGGGTTAATAGAGTTATTTATGACACTTGGCACCTTTTTCCTAATTCTGCAGAGTTTTCTGTGTAAAATAACCTGTTTTCGCTACGATCTTACTTGACATTTATGTAGCGAATATGCCATCCCACTGACTAAAAGCGCTACAAACTCTAGTTTTTTTGCTAACGGTGGGGTAATAAATTTCCTGTCATCATTTCAATGGTCAAATTTTTTTTTTCATCATGGTACATTACAGTTATGAGTCATCTTGTGTCATATTACATGCGTGGTAATCATCAGACCTTGCATAATTCGTTTTCCCTCTCATGTTTCTTTCCTAATTTAGCGTTAACTTATTCGAACATCAACACTTTTCCTTTCATCCTTGTAAGTTGTTTAATCCTTTTTCCAGCAGTCTTCACTTTTGTTTCTTGCCTAGTTGTTGTCTTAGGCCAATTGTTACCTATGTCAAGCAAGGTGTTTGTTTTCTTAGATAATTTTGCAGGTTTCAAAGATTGAAGTTGGTCAGCGTTGTATTAGAGGGTATGGATTTACATAAAAAACCAAACAGAGGTGGTTCTGTAGTCAGATACGAGCCCATGGACATGAAGCTGGTTGTGGAAGACCCTAAATTTTCACAAGCTTTCACAAATGCAGGTTGTTCGAGGTTTTTCCAAAAACTGCAGGGATATCATGCACAAGTGTCCAAGTAGTTCGCTGTAAACTTCATTGGTACAACTTCAAAGGTGGGAATCTTAAATTTTACTATTTCTCCTGAGACCATTGCATAGGCAACTGAAATTCCAAGGTCTCGAGAAGAATGGTTCAAAGAAACAAAATTAAAGCTTTAAAACTGTGATGAATTTTTTAAGCAGGAGCACATAGGAATTGACATGACCTCGGGCATAACTAGGAGTTGCCTCAAAGATAACTACTCAAAGCTACTTATGGTGATTCAAAAATATTTTACTTGTGAAGATATATTTCACATGATCTACCAATATTATTTCAGACTATTACTTCATTTCACAGGTAAACAACTTCTTGATCTTCCATTCTTTCTATTTAGAAGTTTAGGAAAGATAACTAACAAGGTACAAGCCAAACCTGAGAGTAATGATACTTCCATTTTTCATCATGGTTTAATAAAATTGTTAGTTATGGAGGAGTTCAAGAAGTTGAACAGGGATTGGGCTACTTTTCTATTTTGAGTGGGTATGAGGTATATGTTCTCACTCCAAGAAGGACATCTAAGTCGAAGACAAACACTCCTAAGAAGGACAAAAAACCAAGAGTTGAAATGGAGTTTTAACCTGAGGTAGAGGTGCAACCCATGGTGGAGCCAATGAAGGTAGAGATTGATAAGTTTCAGGAGACAGTGGTACCTCAGCAGACCCCTACCAGCAGTAAAATCAAAACTGATACAAGAGCTCATAGAAGAGTCACCATAAGTCAAAAAGAGGGGAAAGGAAAACTTGAAGACATATTGTAAGCAATTTATATTGAAGAAACCCCTGTTGTAAAGCCTATAGAGGTTAAAGGAACAAAAATCAAGAAGAAGGGTCTTACAAAAAATAAGCTTGATTTTTCCAGTGAAGATTCAAGATTTGTATTTAAACCTATGAAGGCACTCACTAGGTCACAGCTATCAAAGGGAGGCAAGTCTGATAAATTGCATAAAGAAACAGCAAAGAAGAATCAACCGATAAGAGAAGAAATCATAGAGTTATCCCCAACTGAAGCGGAAGTGATCAAGACAAGGAAAGGCAAAGGAAATGTTCAAGAAAAGTCTGAAGTGGAGCTTCTAAGAGAACAACTTAAGGAAGCCAGAGAAGAAGTTTTAGAAGCTAAACTGGAGTTAGATGGCTTTAAACAAGAAAGGAATGAGCTCACAGACTTCAAAAAGGAATTGAGCAAATGAATTGGTTTTTATGATGAAGTTGAAAAAAGGTCAAGGAATATGTTGAGAATAAAATGACCACTGCACAGGATGATGAAACATACCTTGAGGAGAAATAGGTGGTTGCAGTCGGAGAGGAGGAAACTACAAGACCAAGTCAAAGAATCAGAAATCCAAATGGATATGGTGCAAACAAAATTGTAGAAAAAGGGTTTGAATATGGTTGTAGTGGATGACCCTACTTCCCCTTGAAAGATGAGTGAAAATTTCAAAATATGGAAAATATAGTCAAGTTCGTAGAGAACTCCAGGCTTAAAGTTGATTTTTCGCTACGAACTCACTAAAGAATGTATTGAGGTTAAATTTCCAAAACATATCATAACAGGGGTGAGTAACAACATGTATTTACTTCATTTTTCCTAATGAAGGCCCTCCAACAAGCAGCAAAGTTAGAAAAAGTGCAGAAAGTGCTAAAAGGAAAACACTAGAAAAACTACGCTACAAACTTGCCTTAAAATTATCTATTTTTACAACGAGGTGGAATTTTGATATTTTTGTAGCACTTAATGTTTTTAGGAGACCAGATGATTCATCAGAAGAGGTTAATGAGTATCAGTGAGACACCTGTTGATGAAGGCTACTTAGCAAGAAGATGACATAGCTGCTATCTCACCATTTTCTGCCACCTCACCAACACACAACTCATCCCAAAATTCTGAGCATCAAAATCTAGATTCTAGCATGACAATTTATCACTTGATCATGGTTATTTCCACCTCATGAAAGGTTGTTTGATTTTATAACCATCAATATGTATGGGTTATTTAAAGTTTGTTAATGAAGTTAACAGTGATAGAGTCCTTTTAGGTTACAAACTCTTTCCAACAGAATTATCTCTATTTTATCTCCATGTAATGAATTCCTTTTTGGATTACATCTCTATAGTAGTTTCGAGATTCTATCCTTGGTGGCAGACCTATGTAAAAGAAATTTCACTCTATAAATAGAGGGGTTTCAGAGTTAGAGAGGGTTGGTGGATGTATTAACCAATTCTACTATTGTAATATTTTTTCTACTCAGTTAATATATAGTTGCATAAAACTTTTGTTCAGACCTGAGATCCTTTGTGGGCTCATATGTGTTTGTCTCCTTTACCTATTCAATGTTAATTCAGCTTAATTCATAAATAATTACTTGGAACTCATAAAATATTATGCTTCAACTTATTTTATGTATCTTGTTTGTTGTCAAATTTATTTTTGTAAGAGCTCATATGCCTCAGATTCCATGAATGATGTTTTTATGTATTTGAGTTTTATACTGACTCCATGCTCAATGGTAGCCATCACACATCTTTCACCTAAAAAAATCATCCAAAATACATCTGAGAGTTAGCCGTCTCTGGTTGGAAGAGCTAACTTCCAACCCTAAGTGGTTTGAAATAGCTACACTGAATTGACTATTGAGAAGCCCAATTAGTCTCAGTTTGGTGATAACACTTACCTACAATATCTCTATTTCCAAAAAGAGGCCAAGGCATTATTAAGACCATTAAAAAAATTTAAGAGCAACTTTAGTTCACGAAGAGATATTTGAATGGTAATTGAATGAAGTTTTAGACTTATGCAATGTCATTATGACATTTGGACTCATAGTCGCAACTATCTACATTTGGAAGCTATTTTTTTTTTAGTGAACCCTTCATTTGTTAATCAAATGACCACAGTTTATGGAGTATTAGAGTTATTAAATACTTTAATACAATCCACTAGCCATGATATATTAAAAAATAACAAGGATTTTCTCACTTATATTTAAACATGTTTGCAAAATTCACAAAAAAAACATTGGGTTTTTACAGCTCAAATCACAACTTCAGCGAGCTTGAGTTATATCACAATCATCATTATGAGCTTGTTTTTGTTCAGAACAATCCTCTATTTGAGTATTAAGTTGACTCCCATGAGTAGCCAGGAATTAATCACATCATTGAACCCATCACAGGATTATATTTGCATGCAAATGCAGAAACTCGGTCTACACTTCCCAACCCCATCATCATACCTTAGGAAGAAGTTGTCAACAACAAACACAAACCCAGTCTTGGATATGATAAAGATGTGTTCTTTCATATTCCATATTACTCAAAATGCATTCAATTTTAGAGTGTTAGTTTTCTTCAATATGGTTCATATTCAATTGTTTCATATCCTACTCCTCATCCACATTCACAATGGATTTTCAAATGGCAACATTGTGACAGATTTAGCCATGTGAAAGATCATTGTTTTAATATTCATCCATGTGATCATTGTGGTCATCAATCTCATCATTCAAATAAATTCTTCAGAAACAAGCCTCCTATAAGAATGAAGATTCACCTTGGATGGATCGTTTTTTCGAAATGGGCTTCAACAACCAAGAAGATATTTTGCTCATACCATAGGATTTGTTCTCTAATATTAAAAAATATTGCAGTTGAGATCTCTTGGTCTTATCACCTTGTATATGGCCCGGGGGGGGGGTTGGGTGGGGTTGATAGTAATCTACAAGATTCAAAGATAAATCAAGCGATCCTAAGCCACAACTTGAACCTGATTCCTAAGCCTAGAACCTAAGTCAACCATACCCAGATTTAGAGTTGTAGCCAAAGATAAAGAACCCCATCAGGGTAATCCAACATCGAAGTAGAGATCCTATGGAGAACAACAAGCAACGAAGTAGAGATCCTTCTTCACTGGCTCCAAATCCATATTTCGCAATCAATCAAAGCACCCGTGTAATCTCTACAACAATATAGTTTGTTATTGATTAAACTAGCATATACGAAACATGAAACAATACAGATCTAAGCCATTCATATCATGCTACATAGATGATTGAAAAAAAATTGTGACACTGATGCATCAAATGGAAAAAACAAATACAGTTCTATTGATTTACAAAAAGGAGGATTACAACCATTAGTTGCACCAAGCCCTCCTCAGTCTTCCAATTCCTCTCCCTCTTTCTCTATCTCCGAGTGTGATGATGCTCAAGGCAGAAATCTCTCAATAAACTTCGCTGATATTCAAACCTCACCATACAACAATGAAATTTTGCTCCACATATATTCAATCCTTTGACCTTAGACCAAGAGCCCACAAATCCATTTTATAGAAGATGGAGAGGGAAAACCTTGCCAATTTATTCAACTAGTTTGTAATGGGAAAGATCAAGATATTTCCATGTTTTTCCATGATTTTTCCTTCCTTAGGAGTCCAGTTGTACTTGGAAAGGCCTAATAAAATGTTTGTGCCTTTTAGTTTCTATTTTTAACTGGTCCTTTATGAGAAAAAGATGGAATTTCCAGTCACTTTTCCGCAATATATTTTCCCTTTTCACACTTAAACATGGATAACGCTGCCCCTTGGGCAAGACAGAGCATTACCCTAGGTACTAATGCTCCCTTTACATGTCTCAAGTGCGTTATAACGTTGCCTATTTGTTTTTGGGGTGCATTACCTTGGCAGAAATGGGTCTTGTCTAGGTCATTTTCTTCCTTCCATGTTACCTTCTCCTCTGAACTGATGAGGAGGTCATTTGTCCTGTAACATATGCCTCCTAAAATGTGAGGTCAGAGATGAAGACGATGGCCGAAGTAATTTATAACAAGTGTAGTAGAATGAGAGGAATTGGAGGACTGAGGAAAACCTGAAACAACAACATATGTCAGAAAATATAGTATTTGTCTTCAGTCGGGCATTCCCATGCTCAGTAGCTAATCAACGTGATTTCTCTAGAACAGAGATATGAACAGTATGTCCATTGATAAGCATAATGTGAAAGTGTCTGTCATAACAGGATCAAACTGAAAAGCTATCTCCAAAAAACAATATCGCAACTTGGGGAAGGAAACATAGCTGTGATGGTGTAACCCTCGACCCAAGGTCTTGGTCACTGCTTCACTAAATTGAATATTCCCTTACATGTGAATGAATGAGTCATAGTCGAACATGTAGGAAATCGTCTGATTACTAGTAAATAACAAAAACTATTAATAGACGCGAGGGCGACCACCGATAATGATGATGGTCCCCAAGATGCACAATACAATCTAGTGAGTGTGAATAAAAGGATTTGATGTCGAAAACTCGTAGAATCATTCGATCGAGAGCCAATAATGAGAACCCCCAATCAAACACAAGATGACTGGCCACTAATGTCTACAAGTATCTGGGTACTGACGTGTTTCTGGATCAACTTCCTAGATAAGATGTTGAAGTCGATAGGAAGAGATCTGTCAAAGGGTAGGCATTGAGGCGTCCTACATCAGTTGACACGAAACAGGAAAATATGATTTGGTACTGATGGAAATAATTAAGAGCAAATGGGAATAACCGATGACAAATAAGTTCTGGTATATCATGACTTTGGTTGATACAATGAGTAGTAGATAATGGGATCCTCTTGAACAATAGAAAACACTCTAACAGGGTACTAGGCAGCTTAGGCTTAATGAACACCAAAGAGTGTTAGGATTCACCAATGCAGGAACATTGGGATACGAAGGCTAAAATCATAGATGGTAGGGTTCAGCTAAATGCAAATTTTTTTCTGGGAAGTGCCATGTTCAATATTTTGTGCTGCTAAATCGACCTTTAGAAAATGTAACAGAAGACGTATCCGTGATGTCCAATTTTTTATTTTTATTTTTTTCCCCCGTCTGATTAAGTTTAAAGAGTCCATATGGGTAAACTCGGTGATTTTTTCATATTTAGAGAGTCTGAAAAACATCGTAAAAGACAACTCCAGGGGTACCTTTTTCATGTTTGATAACTGGGAGTGACGAAGGGAGAATAGTAAGCCTGAAACAACTCATTTTCCATGAGTTATTCCATTGAATCCAGAACAATGAGAAAGTTATTTTCGATGGAAATCTACCTCAGTTTGTTATGAGTACAAGGAGATGGAGTACACTCAATGTTCTTTGTGAAATTTTAAAGAGTCCAACAAGGAAAAAATCGATGCTTTCCGTGAAATTTTAACGAGTCATGCGGAAAAAACTCGGTTACTTTTTCTGTTTAAAGAGCTTTGAAAAAGATGAAAATAATGGCTCATATGTCTCTTTTGTGGTATTTTAACGAGCTAGACAAAGGTAACTCGGGGTTTTTTCAGTTTTACGAGCTAGAAAAAGTCCCTAAAAAGAAAGCTCGAAACCGGGTCGAATGTGGTCAGATCTGCATATAAACATTTAAAACCCATTAGAGCATCGGTAACATATAAAAACCAATAGTTGCGACGAAATGTAGCATGGATTTACCACTTTGTATCAGGTTAGCTGAGTGAGTCTGACCTTCGGAATGGATATAAGAAGGCCACAGACCTTCATTTTCACTCTGTTGAGTGCTGTGATAGAGTTCTGGAGAAAAAAAGTGGTGAAACTTTAGCTGTCAATTGTGGACAATCCGAGCAACGGTTTTTCATTTTACGAGATCCAGGTAAAAGCTTGAACCTTTCTCTATCATTTCATTATTTTTTTAGTTCTTTTTGTTGGTTAAAATTTTCAATTTTAGTAGGCCCCAAAAAATTTAGGCAGCTAACACGGGTGCTTAGTGTTGTGCCCGCGTTAAACACCTTTCTCGAGAAGAAACAGAGCATTAGCATGCACTGTTGGGCACTATAGCCTGCGTTAGCCATCAAGGATGTTTTAAGAACCAATTTTTTATCAGTATAAGTGTTTCAGGCAAAAAATAATCCAGTGAAATTGTTGCTTGTGCAGGTATAAAGCTATTTACCATGAGCATTTGGCGTGAAAGGGAGCATGAGTGGGAAGAATGTGAAATGGTTACTGATGCAGCTACGTTGCTAGTTCTCCGTAGATGTGGATTGCTAAAGTATGCTCGTTTAGAGCTGATGAGGGGACAGGAGGACCTTCTGAGGTGGATAATCTAGTAGTGGGATGACCACCAACATGTCTTTCATATTGGGGGTAATGAACTCTCGATTGAGAAAGACAACATCTATTTTTTGACTGGCCTGTCATGCCAAGGACCGAGGCATAATATGATAGGATCTAGGGCTGATCCCCGCACCACTGCCAATTTGATCCATACTCACTACATAAACAATACTGTGGCAGTGAGTAACTGGGTGCCTATCGCACAGGTGGCATCGAGACCACTGAGGTATCTTCTGTGGATGATAGTTCACTTGGCTGGTGCCAAGAGTCAGCACGTGGCCACCAAGGCCCAGGTGTTGTTAGCACTAGATTGAATGCAACCCTAGGTATTTGACTGGTGTGAAGGTGTTGTCCGACGAGTTCGTGCAGAGTTGACAACATGTAATACCGGGACCCAAAGAGAGTTTGGGTATGGTACACTGATCATGTCATTCATACTAGAGCGGGTGCCGGCCATGAGGCCAAGAATGGTCATGGATGCATTTGGCCCGTGGGAGCCAAGACAGGCTCGCTAGGCAGCTTTGATACTGCATACTGGAGAGGGTCCAATCCGTTACTGTTTTGATAAGGGATTCTTCGAGTGGCTTGAAGACTAGATCATAATGATTGAAGATTATCCCTATGTAGGGATGAACTATATAGGAGATCAAGAGTTTGTATTGCCCCCGGGAACTCAGTGGGGCCTAAATGGTAAGAAAGAGCATGATCAGTGCAGTTTTGAAGTATTTTTTTATCTTTTGAATGTTTATGCATTTTTTTTTTTTTTTTTAATGGGTGAAAATGTTTTTTGACATGAAGCTTGTTGCGTGAAACAAATGTGGCACCTGTCCATTCAGCTAGAGCCACTCGCTATGAAACGTGAGGAATGTAGCTACCTAGGGCTGGTGCAGTAGCGGAGGTTGCAGAAGCCGCCGAAGAGGGTGATGGCACATAGTTTTTGCAGGAGCTTACTAGAAACCTAGAGGGTTTAAGTATGGGTGTGCCGCCTCTTCCCATGATAGAGATCTCGATCTGTCTACGTCAACTTGCCGAAAAATGGGTGTGATGGAGAGGTATGGTATAACTTTGAGGAGGATGGCAGGAGGCGAGTTTTGCTATTTGTGGAAAGCGTGACTTAGTAGGAGGAGTGAGTAGATGTGTAAATGTGTAGCGAGTACATTAGTGACCATTTTTTTTTTAAACTTGCAAGTTTCGAGAAGTTTTTTTGATATAATCTATTGGACATGATATATATATATATATATATATATATATATATATATATATATATATATATATATATATTGGTGTTTTGATCTCATGTGTTTTTTAATTTTTATTTATTTTCTATGGTAAAAAATATATACTCATGTGTGACTCTTTCTATAATAAGTGTGACAAATGCCAATCTAACACATAATTTGCCAATGAATCAGCTAATGCATTAAATTCTATTGGAATGTGCTCAAACGCAATGGTTTGAAAGTGACGTTCTAAAGTCATACCTTTAAGAAATAACTAACAAGATAGGATGATGGACATGATAATGATTGTTTAACTACATAACTATGAGTTGGGAATCTAACCTGGCCACTAGATTGGAGATGTCACGAGAGGCAGCCTCCGTGAGGAGTTGGATCACCGATGTATACTCATCAATATTGTTGGTGGCATTTCCCAGGAAGATTCCCTAGGAACCAAGGAGTTCTGACTCAGGTGTGTAGAGAGTCCAAGCAGCTGACACAATGTGCCTAGTATGACAACTAGCACTGTCCGCATATCCGACGTATGATAAGGATGACAAAGGCATCTGTGTAAAAAAGAAAAGAGTGTGTATGAGAAAAAAAACTCAAAAAACAAAAATATCCAAAGACATCAAAACAAAAGCAAAACTCATATACATAAAATTACAAAGCATATTCCTAGTGGAGAACTAGGCAAAATACTTCTTCATATCGAGCCCGTTACGGGGCTCCGCGAGTGGAATTCCATTATAGTCCTAAAGTTCATAAGCTCCTTTTGAGAGGACTTTGGTGACTATGTAAGGAACAAGCCATAATGGTTGAAGTTTTCCTGCCCCCAAGAGGTTGTGTCTCTGATCATAGAGTAGAACGAGATCACCCTCTTGGAAAGAATGAGGCTTGAAAGATTTGTCATATTGAGCTTTAACTCGACGGTGGTGAGCTTTGAGTGCCAGTGTGGCATCTCGACGAGTTTCATCCAGGTGATCGAGCGAGAGTAAGCGCTTTTATGTGGCAGTGGTGCCGGGTAGGAGTTCAACAATGAGCTTGAGTGATGGAATCTCACACTCGATTGGGAGTACTGCTTCCAGGTCGAATGTGATTTGGAATAGCGTGAAGCTTGTGGCAGTTTTTACTGATGTACGGTATGCCCATAATTCGGAATATAACTTCCGATGCCATGTGGTTTTATGATTGCCGACTAACCAAAGAATCATAGTTTTGAGGACGCCATTTACGGCTTCGACTTGACCATTCGCTTGCGGATAGTAAGACGAAGATTGATCTTGTTGAAATCCTAGCATGGAAGTTAATTCCATCATTATATGGTTCTAAAAATGTGACCCATGATCTGTGACAATTGAAAGAGGTACACCGATACAACAGATAACCTAATTGAATAGGAATAGAGTGGCGGTTTCTCCATCGGCCCTAAAAGTGGGAATGGCTTCTGCCCATTTCGTAAATTAGTCGACTGCCATGACAATGTAGTTGTTTCCATCGACCGAAGTGGGGTTGCATGTAATGAAGTCTATTCCCCATTTAGCGAAAGGACCAATGGAGACAACCGAGTGGAGAGGGGCAGGGTGAGCACGCATTTTCTTCGTGAAAATTTGACACGGATGGCACTTTTGGACTGCTGTGATGTAGTCTTTAAATAAAGTGGGCCAATAATAGCCTGCATGCAAGATTTTCTGGGCAGTAGCTATGCCAGAAAGATGACCGTCGCACGCCCCCGCGTGGCAGTCATTTAAAACATGCTCTGCTTCATCAAAAGTGAGACAACACCGAAGAATAGTATCAACACCACGACGATATAGAGTATCATTCAGCACAAGGTAGTGTTTCGCTTGGTGGCGAATACGACGATGTTCATCAGACGTGAGAGTTTGGAGGTAGACCAAAATGTCTCCATACCAAGGATCAGAAGAATCGACTAAGTAGACAGATTCATCAGGAAATAGATCATGAGCTACATCTCCTAAGTCGATTCTACGAAGGTCCGACAGTAATTCGGTGAAGACTAGAGATTTCTTTGCTTTGGCAACAGTGAATACCAAGTCAAATTGTTGGAGGATCACAATCCATTTGGAATATTTTCCTCCAATAACTTGGCGAGACAAAATGTGTCGCATGGGATTCTCCAAAGCAATGACGGTAGTCTGACGTAGTAATATATAGTGTCGGAGTCGGGTGACAACGAATACCACCGCAAGAGAGAGTTTCTCCACATGTGAATATCGTAGTTCGAGTTCGATGAGACCTTTTGATAAGTAATATATCACATGTTCACTATCGTCATCGTGAGCTTGAACCAGAACCATGCCACATGAGGATTGTGAGGTTGCCATGTAGAGGAGAAACTCGCGTGAATAATTGGGGGCACTAAGAAGTGGGGCAGAAACAAGTGCTTGTTTCAAGGCGTCAAATGACAGTTGAGCTGGGTCATCCCATAAATAAAGTGTTCCCTTCTTTAATAAGTGCATAAAGTCTTTCATCATCTCGGCATAGTTTACTATGAAACGACGTAAAAAGTTTTCCTTCCCTTGCAAACGTTGGAGTTGCAGAATGGATTGTGGTGCGGGTAATTCAATGATCGCCTTAACCTTATCAGGATAAACCTGATCCGGTGCTTGGAGACATTAAAACCCAGTAGGCATCCAGACTCGACAAAAAATACGCACTTATGTGGATTTAGACGTATATTATAGAACCTACACCGAGCGAATATTTGTTTCAGATGCACAAGGTGGTGGGATCGCTTCTTGGAATGAGCCGGAAGGTCATCCAAGTAAGCCTATACAACATGCCTAACGTCGTGAAAGGCGTAGTCCATAGCCCTTTGAAAATTTTCTCCTGCATTCTTTAGACCAAATGGGAGTTTATGATACACAAATGTGCCCCAAGGACAGATGAAGGTGGTTTTCTGCTGGTCATCTTTTTTAATCGCAATCTGGTTATATCCCAAGAAACCATCCATAAAGGAAAAAGACTCGCATCCAGCGCAGTCATCAAGGATCTGATATATGAACGACGTAGAATAATTGTCTTTTGGACAAGCAGTGTTCAAATTGCGATAATCAACACAAACTCGGATGGTGCCTTGTTTTTTTTTTCTACGGGGACTGGATTGGAAACCCATTCTGTCAAAGGAACGGGATAGATAAAACCAACATTCAAAAGTTTTTCGACTTTAGTCTTAATGGCGGCTGCTTTGTGCGGGTGGACTGGTCGGAGTCTCTGCCAAACAGATTTGGCATTGTCATAAAATTTAATTTCATGAGCCTCGACTATATATGGATCTATGTAGGGCATTTCGTCGTAAGACCAAGCAAACACATTGCGGAATTCCTTAAAAAGGAATGTGAAGCATGCAATTTCCTCAGGATTGCAATCTGCTCCAATCTGAATATTTTCCATGACACCCAATCTGACTTAGATATAAATGAGCATGGTCTTAGAAAGTTTGCCCAAGTTCCCTTTCGAATCAATAGTTTGAATAGTCGTGTAAACGGAGGAGATGATCTCAGGTAGGTCAAAAGATGGGATTTGAGTAGTTATCACGTCCGAATCGGACATTGAAGCGCAATGGTGGAAATCTCCCCAAGGCCGTTCTTCTAAAGACATGATCTCTCGAATAGCTTCATCCGTAGGTAGGACTTCATTGAGGAGATCCTTAGAAAGAACTGTGATGGGTGGGAGGTTTGTACCATTGGTCGAAACCATAGCTGTGGAGGGTTTAGATGCAATCTGTATGGCTTGATAAGCCAACTCGGCTGGTGAGAGCGGAATCTGATCTCCGTAGGAGTTAATTTCTGAAGACGTCGGTAGGATCCATGGGTCGATAGATCCATCCAAAGTGGTGGATATCATTGCAACCATATGTGGAACCTCAGGCGGCGGGAGAGGAAAGAAACCCATCAGGGAAGATGCCTTTAGAAGACTGGTACCAATACTGACGTATGAGTTAGGGACGCCTCCTATTAGGGGTAAAGTGCTACTTGGTAACGTGGCATAATCAGGGGTGCAAAAGGATAACTGATCCACTGTGACTATTTTCCCATCTAATGGAAAGAGGATGAGTCGGAAAACCGAAGAAACAATGGCAGTCATTGCATATGACCAACTACGACCTAGCAACAGATTATAGTCGAGATGACGATCTACGACTTCTATGTCCATCGTTATCATTTTCCAACCAAGGGAAATGGGAAAGCTAGCAAGGTAACCTTTTGGGTGGAAAGTGTGGCCATCAAAAGCTTTAAGGGAATTCAACAGCGGGGACAAAGTGGGAGAACCCAAAGCGAGTCAGCAAGTAGTTGACATAACACAGGTCAAAACACCTTCGTCTATGATAGTATGATGGATTGGTCTCCCTTTCGACACGACTTGCACCTGGAATGCAAGTTGGTGTGAGAGGCGAGGTTTAGATTTCTCCATGTCAAAGATAGCTAGCATAGAATCTTGGGGGTCAATTCTACCAATGGCCGAAAGCAAGGCTTTCCGTCGTGCTGGACAAGTTTGCAATACTTCGAGAGCAGACATAGCTGATGGTGTCTACACCAAATCTTCTACAATATTGTAGTTTTGGGTGGCACGTGCAGAGGTGTTATGAGTCGTGCGTCGAAGTGTCCCTTTGGGGGGATGAATCACAGGGTCAGCAATGGGCCGTTCGATATACAAATCATTGGGCAGTGATGGATTTGAACTGGTACCAGGTTCTTGAGTATCAATGACATGATTTCCATAAATTTTGGCTCATGTTTGGAGTTCAACACTTTCTACGCCATAAATGGCGGAAGATCCTTCACCGAAAGGATGTGTACCACCTTTGCCCCTTTGCGGGGGTTGTGGTGGGTTTTCAATCATGTGTTGTTGTTTCTGCTGTGGATTAGGGAAGGGATTATGAAGGACGGCAGGTGTCCTCCCAGAGTCCTTGTTTATGATAAAATCTATGCATTCCTGCAGCCAAGGACATTTGTATGTCAAGTGGTCCTCCGCACAGATTCTGCAAGGAAATTTCATGGGTTTCTCTTTCCCTTTGTCGGTCTTAGCATCGTTTTTCTGATTGGGATTATTCTGAAGATCCGATTACTCTTCCGAAGAAGAGGTATTTTTCTTGTTCTTCTTGTTTTTTCCACTAGGTTTTTGTGAAATTTGCACAGAATTTACCTCAGTGATGGGAAGAGTAGTCGATTGGTTAGGGAAGTGGCAGCCGAAGATGGCTGGGAGGTTTTCCCACTAGGTTGTTTTATGGCTATACCGGAGACTACACCAAAGAGATCAGCAGCGTGTGCTCCAATTTTCTGAGTAGCGAGAGGATTCGGATTACCAGGGGCATGGGGGAGTAAATCATATAGCGTGCCAGTTGTGAATAGATCAAATCTAAATGTTGTGCATGACAAATGGATTGATCTTCCGTGACCGAACCAGAGAGACAAATGTCCTTAGCTAGGGTTGGTAAGAGTGACTTACAAAACCAATTAGACAAGAGATGATCTGGGATTGGTGCTTTGACAAGCCTCCTCCTACGTCTACATTCATGAATGTGATCGGAGATGTGGGTGGTGGTGTCTTGTTGCAGCGACGTTAAGAGTTCCGTGCCAGTTTCGTATCTAATAGGTAATTGGAAGTTCTTAAGAAATTCTGTAGCTAAGGTGCCAAAAGTGTTGACGACTCCGTGTGGTAACTCAATGGACCATTTGGCAGCATTTCCTGTGGGAGTGCGGGGGAAAATTCGAAGCCGGATACTATCATCTACCATGGAGTTAGAAACAGACCATAGATGGAAGGTGGTGACGTGCGTAGTTGGATCATCCCCTTGTTTCCCATCGAATTTAGGGATGTCAGAAGGAATCTTGTGCAGTACTGGAGGCCAGAGTGGGTTGTGATTGATGGGATCATTGGTCAGTTTATAGATGTTGGGGATGTTTAGAGCTGCCAAGAATGGAAATTGCGTGTTTGCCCCCGGATCTAGCCACGGAAGTATTGGCTGACTATTCAGACCATAGGGTATGCCCATCAATGTGTTACCAATAGGATAAGTAGGACTTTGTTGATAAAAATTCCCCGTGGGTGGGGGTGTAGGGATGTATGGTTGCTGTCCGTAGGGTATATTGTACTAGGGGGCTAACGATTGGTTGCTCCCAGCATAAAAGTTTCCCCCTTTTACAAATGGATTTTGGGGTTGATTTTCCCATATGGATGTAATAGAGCTAGCCGAAGGCATGCTGCTATTTGCATAGTTAAGCAACGACATAGATCCTATACCGAAATTTTGACCACTTAAAGGAACAATGTTAACAGTGGGTTGTCCCGTTTGAACTGATAATTGCAGGGGTACCGAAGTGCCTCATGTCATCTGCGTGTTGGTGACTCTGTCCCCTGGCATGGTGGCCAAGGGGTTTTAACTCAACAAAGGGTTCCAACTGAAAGGGTTGCTAAAAGGAACCTAAGTAGCCTTGCTCGTGGGAGTGGGTACCGTGGGGTCCTAGTGTAGTCACTGTAGGAGTAGGTCCTGAAGGATTTGGAGATCCACTAGTAGTTGTGGTGATCGTAGTGCTAGGACCAGGCATAGGCTGGCTACTGGGGCTACCGATTATTGGCATAGAACTGGGTTGGTTGCCATTGGCATCGACCCTATTGGTTTCGGTTGTGAAACGAATGTTGGCAAAGTCGAAGACATATCTTCGCTTGGTGTAATCTTAACTAACACTGGCACCGACAGATCAATGAGTGGAGGATTGCAAGGAGGTATGACTCCTTCCATGAAAGGATCCTCTGGAAATTCCGTGCGATATGGTGCTTTGTGAAAATCAAGGGTTGTCACTGGAGGTTGCTCTTCCGAAGAAGGCACGGGCTCACCGAGACTCGACTCCTCCTCCGGTGTCAATGGAGGGAGACCTTGCTGTCGTTGAGACAGATGGCGAGGGTCGAAATTCGCCACAGTTCCCTGTTAATTTTTATCAAATTTTAATTATTTGTGATGTATTATAAAGTCTTAGTGATAGTAACCACACACCTAAAAAATAAAAAAAGACTTTCTAAAATCAATCAGCAAGCAACCAGAACAGGGTGGCCTTGTCTGAGTACTACCGTTTGGTGGAGATAAAACCAAGTATCACAATAGCATACAAAGAGGGTTAGTCATAAACACAGTTACGGTTATTCTAGAGCTTCGCCCAAACCTCAGACAATAGGTGTAAGCACTCTTGTGAAGACGATTACCCTCCCAAAGACCAAAGACAATGTAGGTACGTCTGTTTTAGGTACTAGGACAACTCGTCCAAGTCACCTTGTGTAAGTCCCTAAAAATTTTGGTCACTAAATATGCCTCAAATCACAGACATCATCAGGGGGGTTCATGATCGTAGACAGCATGCTATATGGGCAGAAAACCTAGATCCCCGATCTAGTTTCGACGTCCTCGAAGGGAACCCCAATATATAGCATGCCCACTGAATGCACTCAAAGGTGGGCTACCTTCTCATGCACCCTGGTGTTGTCTCACGCTTAACTCCGGTGGTAGTGGAGTGGTCCTGATAATATGAGTGTAGTAGGATTTCACTTATTAATGACTCTAGTCTCAATTTTTGAGATCTTGGGTGATTTTCTCACTTATCCTACCCCAAGATCCTAGCCTGAACTACTGTTGGTGTGAGCTCAGAAAAATTTATATGATTAATTTTATTATCGCTTGATTCTTAGTGTACTTGATTATTAGTCTTGCGGAGGGGGAATGGACGTATGAAATGTGATGAGACTCTGAATCAAAAGACCATGTAGAAAATATGCTCTAAATATTCAATTTCAATGAAGAGTTTTTCTACAAGGAGAGATTTATTTCAACGTCTGTGCACCAAACATTCAAATAACACAGTTTAACTTTAAAGATTCATACATCTATCTATCTTCTCTTAAGAGCTTTTTAACCAAATTTTTTTCGGAATTAATTCAGCTAAGTTTAGAAAACTAAAAGAAAATTTCTTCTTCAAAAAGTAGATGCGATTGACATTAACTTTTCAAAATAAGAACAAAAGAAAAACATGCTAGCTAGTAAACAAGCACAGGGATCCAGCAAGAGAAGCTATTATGATGGCCAATAACTCCACAGCCAAAGGGTAACACAACAGAGGTGTAAACAACAGATTTGGTTGGGTAACGTAGGCAAGCAAAAGGCTACAGAGTGTTAATATTGAGACTAATTCACTGTATCTAAGCAAATACTGCATTATAACGCTCTGAAACACTTACAGGGGAAGTGTTAGTCAGGGTAAAGTTGCACAGATGGCTAAGTAGGGTCTAATCTAGACTCTGTGAGCTTTTGAGATGTTCACTGAGCACATAAGCTAGTCGGAAGGATATGTGAACAGAAGGAAAAACGAAACGTCATAGGAACAATCCGGAAACTTGGGGTTTACTCCCCAACGGAGTTGCCAATTCTGCTATAGGGTAATATGCTTGGGTGGTGGTTATTAAATATCCCTCTCAGGGCTTTCCAGTGCCCGAGGTAGACAGTCAGATTAGCTGTAAAGTTCACAAATATGTTGCATACATGTTCATGCTAATATCTATAATCGACAAAGTGAGATGAAGAGATTACCTCTTTATCGATAGCGGATCATATGGAGAACAACAAGCAGCGAAGTAGAGATCCTTCTTCACCGGCTCCAAATCCAGATCCTGCAATCAATCAGCACCAGTTTGTAATGGGAAATATCAAGATGTTTCCATGTATTTCTATGTTTTTTCCTCCTTTAGGAGTCTAGTTGTATTTGGCAAGGCCTAATAAAATTTTTGTGCCTTTTAGTTTCTATTTTGTACTGGTCCTTTATGAGAAAAAGCTGGAAGTTCTAGTCACTTTTCCATAAGATCCTTTCCCTTTTCACACTCAAACATGGATAACGCTGCCCCTTGGGCAAGACAGAGCATTACCCTAGGTACTAACACTCCCTTTACATGTATCAAGTGCATTATAACGTTGTTTAGCTGCTTCTGGGGTGCGGTACCTTGGCAGAAATGGGTCTTGTCTAGGTCATTTTATTCCTTCCATGTTACCTTCTCCTACGAAATTTGATGAGAGTCATTTTCTTGTAATGGTGAATATCTAGGGCTTCCTTCACTTTCAAACCTTCTTGAAGTGTTTCTACACCTCTCTCCTTTCATCTCCTTGAGATCTTCTTTGATGCTCTTCATAGATTGGAAAAGAAGCTGGGAGATCCTCTCTTCCTTCATTTATCCAAATAATGGAGTCTTGCCTTTGTTTCTTCTATACATCCTCTCTTTTATGTGAGAATAAGCTTCTTCTCCTAATGGCATAATGTCTTGAATGCACATGCTGAGCCAAGATTATGCTCTGATACCAATGTAATATTCCAAATTGGAAATAACAACAATATAGCTCATAAAAATGTAAAACACAACAAATATGAATATGATATAGGAGAGATAAATATGAAGCCACCATTTTATTAAGATATCAACAAAAATATACAAAAATATCATGAGGTACAATCCACTCAAGCAATGGGAACAAGTCTCCAATGAACAAAAAAATCAACACATGAGTTACTGCAACTGTATAGAATGCGAGTAGTGACAACATTGTTTATGTTACAAATTTTTTGTCATCTAACTTTATTATCATAGATGGATCGAAGTACGTCATGTAGGACCAATTTTTATTCCAAGTAAAATTTCTTTCACTATGAAAATATCTTAGTAAATCAGTTTTATTAAGTTGTTTATGGTCTCAACAGGAAACCCCATAAGGAAATATTACATAAATATATATTTGTTTGATTTTCCTCGAGAAA